>CM033648.1:69683223-70283223 GCA_019512145.1 Engystomops pustulosus
ACTGGTTATCTTCAGATTATGGGGGGGGGGGGGGGGGCAACAGCTGTGATATCACAAGAGCACTACTGTGACATCATCGCTGTGACATCACAGTGCTCTCTTAGGCCCCAAGGTCCTCCAGTACACTATGTGACATCACAATGGAGTCTCGCAGTACACTGTTACTGTAATCAACATGGAGGTATCTCCAGGACCACTACTGATGACATAACATGGAGGTCTCTCCAGTACACTACTGTGACACTCACATGGGAGGTCTCTCCAGTTACATATGTGACAATCACATGGAGCTAGTACATCTTGTCTAAAGGCTCTCAGTACACTACTGTGACACACATGGGGTATCTCCGACACTACTGTGACATAACATGGAGGTCTCTCCCGTCATACTTGTGACATCACATGGAGGTCTCTCCCGTACATACTGTGACACTACTCCACACTATGACACACAGAGGTCTCTCCCGTACACTTACTGTGGAATATACATGGAGGCTACTCCCGTACACTACTGTGACATCACATGGGGTCTCTCCCGTACATATGTGACACAATGGAGGTCTTCCCCGTACACTACTGTGATATCACATGGAGGTCTCTCCCGTACACTACGTGACACACATGGAGGTCTCTCCCGTACACTACTGTGTGACATTCACATGGATGGTCATCTCCGTACACTACTGTGACATTACATGGAGGTCTCTCCTGTACACTACTGTGACATCACATGGAGGTCTCTCCCGTACACTACTGTGATATCACATGGAGGTCTCTCCCGTACACTACTGTGATATCACATGGAGGTCTCTCCCGTACACTACTGTGACATCACATGGAGGTCTCTCCCGTACACTACTGTGACATCACATGGAGGTCTCTCCAGTACACTGCTGTGACATCACATGGAGGTCTCTCCAGTACACTCTCTTGTGATATCACATGGAGGTCTCCACGTACACTACTGTGACATCACATGGGGTCTCTCCCGTACACTACTGTGACATCACATGGAGGTCTCTCCCGTACATACTGTGATATCCATGGAGGTCTCTCCCGTACATACGTGTGATATCACATGGAGGTCTCTCCGTACACTACGTGGACTCACATGGAGGTCTCTCCGTACACTCTGTGACATACATGGGGTCCTCCCGTACCACTGCTGTGACATCCACATGGAGGTCTCCAGTACACTTACTGTGATATCACATGGAGCTCCGTATCCCATCCGACTCCTGTCCCCGCCCCCTATACCATCCCCCCCCCTCTTCAAGACTCCCCTTATCCCTGTCTTACACCTCCCACCCTCCACAATCCCCCAATCCTACCCAAAACACTTCAACTGTTAATTCTTCCCACCCTCTTTATCCTATCTCTCCGTACACTATGTGATATACACTGGAGGGTCTCTCACCGACATACTGTGATTCACAGGAGGTCTCTCCCGTACACTACTGTGACATCACATGGAGGTCTCCCGTACACTACTGTGGAATCACATGGAGGTCTCTCCAGTACACTGCTGTGACATCACATGGAGGTCTCCCAGTACACTTGCTGGTGACATCACATGGAGGTCCTCCAGTAACACTTAGTGATATTCACTGGAGGTCTCTCCTGTACACTACTGTGATACACATGGAGGTCTCTCCAGTACACTGCTGTGATTCACATGGAGGTCTCTCCAGTACACTGCTGTGATATCACATGGAGGTTCTCCAGTACACTGCTGTGATATCACATGCGAGGTCTCCCCGTACACTACGTGATATCACATGGAGGTCTCTCCAGTACACTACTGTGACATACATGGAGGTCTCCCAGTACACTGCTGTGACATCACATGGAGGTCTTCTCCCGAGACACTACTGATATCACATGAGGCTCCATACATACTGTGACATCACAAACGGTTCCTTTAGATATCTTTTCATACCACAAGCTTTGGTTTTAGTCAGTCATACTTCTGTGACATCACAATGTCTTATTGAGCCTATGCGTCACATCACAGAAAGTCTTCCAATACGATGAGCTAAACATTGGGCGGTGTCTTTTAAGGCCCTTCACAATTCAACTATGCTCTGTGAAATCACATAGTTCACTTAGGGTGAATTGCACTGTGACATCAAAAGGGGGAACTCATCAATTACATTGTTAGATCACAAAGAGCGATCCCTTCAAGCATTTCATAAGGAGGTCTCTCTCAGATATTCTGAGGGTCGTACGTGACGAGGCGGCTCTTGTTCGTGAACGACGGGAGAGGCTCACCTAAATGAGAGATGGCTCACTTAACCCCGTCCCTAACAGTCTCACCAACACCCCTTACCCCGATTACGATCGGGGTAAAAGTGGAGTGGTTGTTGGGGACTGATTGCCTGACTATATATTAAATAGGAGCTGTGTCAGGCTCCAGAAGAGCCAGCTGTTCTTGGTGAGCTGTGCGCTATTGAGCCAAGCTCACTAAGAAGAGCCGGAATTCCCATCACTATCGGTATATGTCCTGATGTCACAAGGTGGACTTTTACTCGGTTACACTGCTGTGACATCACAGGGAGGACTGGATAATATGTTGACTATACATAGGGATGCTCTCTTTCGCTGTTTTTTTGGCCTTGTTGCGGTCTTGTATGTAACCCCTATGTAGCAGTTTTGTGGGATAGCCCGAATATTTAATGACGTTTCTATGAGACGTGCATCCTTGTGTTAAATCCATGGACATGAATAATATAAATTATTTACAGTTTTTCCATAAAGGCGGCGAAAAGATTGGTTTGATTTGCTGCTTAATCCCCATTTTCCTGTGAAATAACATGCAAGCTTATCTGAGCAGAGCATGCATGTGTATAGCATAGCACAACGATTCATACATCTTTCTAAATTTCCTTGGTTCTTATTAACTCTGCGTTGTTTTTTAAATGTTCTTCTACTATTTCTACCCATAAATGATTTGGAATACAATAGGCGGTCTGTTCTGTTGTTTTGAGGTATTTGGAAACACTTGAGACAGTTAGCATGGGCACATAGCTTATTTTCTGCAATGAAAGCTTTTGTAAATCTGCCCACTGAGAATGAGCTAACTTTAACGCTGAGGATACTCTGACATTCAGGTAAGTCAGATCTGTTGGAGAAATGCAATAAACTCCTTTATCAGAAGTGTCTGAGGTAAAACTGGTTCTATTTGCCCATGGAATCCATGGAACTTTCATTTTATACAACCGCTGTGGGAGATTAAAGCTGAGCTCTGATTGGCTCAGACACTTTGTCCACTTTTACCTCATGTTTTTATGTAATTGTGTTGTAAGTGTGGGAGGCAGATTATTAGGTAATTACCAATATACATCTATTACTGTTTGCACAGTTTTGTTATGTGAAAGAGAAACTCCTGTTTTCCCTATCAGCCAGACATTCCTCGTCCATAAAAATGGCCGCCGGTGGAGGGTCATGTGACTTCTAATTGGCGATTGTTCATGGACAGCTGTAGATCACAGTCCCTTCATCTGCAGCCATTTTTGGACAGGAATGTCTGGTGCGGAGGTAAAAGACAGGCGGTTCTCTTCACATAACAAACTGTGCAGAACTAGTAAAATAGTATACAGGCGGTCCCCTACTTAAGGACACCGACTTACAGACAACCCATAGTTACAGACGGACCCCTCGGCCCATGTGACCTCTGGTGAAGGCCTCTGGATGCTTTACTATAGTCCCAGACTGCAATGATCAGCTTGTAAGGTGTCTGTAATGAGGCTTTTATTGATAATTCTTGGTCCAATTACACCAAAAATTTTGAAACTCCAATTGTCACTGGGGCCAAAGAAAAAAAATGTCTAAAACTTCCATTTAAAATATACAGTTCGACTTACAACAAATTCAACTTAAGAACAAAACCTCCAGGCCCTATCTTGTATGTAACCCGGGGACTGCCTGTATTGGTAAATTACCTAATATGCTGCCTCCCACACTTTACATTACAAAAAAACATGAGGTAAAGTGGCCAACCCCTTTATTGAATAATTGTGTGCCTCTATTCCTGAATCCTCTAACAAAGAACCATTCATTGCTGAATATTTCTCTCACTGTTAAAATAGGAATATCTCAACAATGAGAACATTCCACCATTCACTTCTCGATATTGATACTGTTGACAACTCAAATATTAGTCTTCTGAGCAACAGAGTATATTATGGCGACGGCGGCGTATAAACTGCGTCTAGCAGAGCCCTCCACCACAGCTATGGATTGTCATATGTAAGAGAGACCTCGCCAAGAGCAGCGCATATGTTTACTTCTGTAGGTTGAAATTAAAAAAAAAAAAAAACTACAAACACTTAGCGGATATCCAGAAATAAATCTGCCCCCTGAACATTGCTGAATAGTTACTTAAACTTGTAGTGTACTTTTAGCACTTTGTTATGAACAGTAAGCATTTAGTATCTGGGAAAACTTGTTCAGGCCATGTGGTTGCTGAAGTTTTATATTCTCATTGTAAACTGGTCCTCTTTCACAGAAATGAGAGCGTCTCTGAGCTGCTGGGACCAACGGCATGAAGTTCTCAGTGAAAGTCTAATGTGGCATATCTCATCCCAAGTGGCTGAACTCAAGGTATTTTTTTTCAATGACATGTAAGACGTTAAACTAATTTACTAGTTGATTTTATACGTGTTTTGTTGTTTTATAGAATTTGCAGACACATTACAACAAATGTAAAAAAAAAATGCATCCATTTTTTTTGTCATCTACCCCACCTATTTAAAAGTTTTAACAAGTAGTAAATTTTAATCAACTTTACTGAAATAAACCTGCCATCAATCCATCTACAAATGCAGTGGGTGCATGTACTTCTGTATACTCTCAGCTTCGTCTCCCTGCAGCCCCTTCTCCCTCTCTCTTGGCTACAGGCTGGAGGGGGACACTTTAAAAGGCAAAACTTCTGAACTGTGAGAACTTAGAAATACAGTTCTAGTCAATGTTGTATTAAAGGGGACAATCTCCTCTGTATACTGGTCAGGATTGTGTTTATCGGTGCCAGAGAGCCAGATATAGCCCTCGTTAAAATTTTACATTTGGAAATGGAGAGCTGTATATAAAAAAACACATGCGACACCACAACTGTGCTCCTAGGTGCCACACGGTTCAGATAAAGATAAAGCTGTTTGAATAGGACCCCTCTCATGACCTCTTCAAATGCTATTTGCATGGGGTATATACAGTTGGGACACATATAGACATATGGTAGTCAAGAAGATAAAGCAAAAATTAGTATCGATTTAGGAAACCTACCTCAGAAATCTGTAGATCGGAATATGTTCTACTAGCTACTAATCTATCTGTACCTAATCCTATAATGCTTCTTAGCTAAGCTTTATCACCGAATATGCAGAGGCTACTGGGTGTGTAGAAGCCTGTCCCCGCCGTGGGACCAAAGGCTACTCCAGGCCCCCGTAGCTTCGTGATCCCTCTCTACTGGTGTCTCGGCGTGGTCTTCACCATGCTCCCGCTGTTGTGGCTCCAGAGGAGCTCTGCTCATGCCACGTAATCCCACATCAGTCCTGACGTGAGCGCCGCTATATGTTGAAGTCCGCTGGAGACTTGTGAGGAGCACGCTGAGGACGTGCAGGTAGGAGGATCGCAGATGCACTGGGGCATGGATTTTTTGCGCACTGCCTGGAGAAGACTACTCCATTCCCCAGTAGCCTCCGGAAAATTATCGTAGATAAAGTTTATAGGATAGGTAAAGATGGATTAGGGCTTAGTAGGTTAATAGGGTAGATTCCTGATGGTAGGTTTCCTTTGTGTGACGTATCCTCGCCCTTCTTCTGCAAGCTCTGTTTTTTTGCAAACCAAGGACATGGTCCGAGATGCTTTATATTAGGCTGCATTTACTTTCTCTGTTTTGTTTCTGCACAATACTTCTATATCTGAAGTGCATATAATCCAGTATAATAGTCATCTTTCTGCCTGGAGGCATTTGGCATTTTGTCTTCTGTAACTTGTCAAGAAGTCTGTCTGCCCTTATCATCATGTACATGGCGATGGAACAAAGGTTATACACCGATGTGTGTGGAACCAGAATAAAATGCCTTTGTCTTGATTTTTACACAAAAAAGTAAGGTTTTTCTGTGTAGGCTCTGCTGGAGTTTAAAGGAAACTTACCACTAACTGTTGAGCTAAATAATCTACAGTAATCGCCCTATACTTCTATCGCCCTGATCCTGGCGGTGGTTTCTTAAGCCTGAAAAAAACACTCCTAAAAAGCAATCGCCTCTCGTGTGACGTCGCTCCCTCTCTCGTGTTGGGGAGAGGGGAGTATCTATGGCGCAGGAGATGGAACAATTAAAGGGTTTTCCATGGAATCAAGTTAGGCCCTAACTTGCTGAAAGTGGGGGTCTCTGTAAGATAATGGAGCAAACGGCCATGCTGTGACCGTTCTGCTCCATCTGATGGGACCCTCGTTTTCGCCTATCTGTGGGGGGTCTCAGCAAGCTTATGGCCCTATCCCGCGTAGGGGCATAACTTTACTCATGGAAAAACCCCTTTAACAGGCAAGAGCACTCCCGGCTGCTTTTAGAGGTTTTTTTTTTTTAAGGCAATCCTGTCAATATTAAAGAATACCAGGGCGGGATCGCAGTGAAAGGGGCTCTATAGGGACTATAGGTTAATTAGACTTACTTAGCATTAGATTTCCTTTAAGACTGATAGTCTCGGGTGTTTTACAATGGCCACAGATGAGCGTTCTGTACTGAATTGACACATGGATCTTTTTTCCCCCACAATGTTAGATTCAATAAGTCATTAACCGACACTGAATCATTTTATTTTGCAGAAACTTGTGGTGGAGAACGTGAATGTTTGTTAACACAAATGAGGACAGCTTTGACAAACCTGAACAAATGCAAGCGCTCTTCTCAAAAGACTGTCCTGTAAGTACATCATCGCCATGGAGCAGTACAGCAAGGCTGCATGTTATTAGAGCAAGAGGAGCTGAGTAAATTGCACAAGAATAACATCTTGAGTAACAAACTGCTCAGCTCCTCCTGCTCTGTTAACATACTTCCTGATCGGTGAACAAGATTTCATGTGACATGCTCAACTTAAATATAGTAGAGGGGAGCAATAATGACACAAATTGCATTATCATGGCTTGTCAGCGCACTAATTTAGTCTGTTGAGAATTGTATGTCTGTTGAGAATAAAGCAATGTCCCTAATGTGTATCATCTTAGCAGTACACAAATATTGGCGTTGCAGATTGCTGGGCTCACTTTGTTCTGTTTTGGTTGTAGCGTGGACAGTGTGCTGAAGAGGATGACCATCATGGAGTTATATTGTCCTTCGCTCACTGCACAGGAAGCCCTCAGAGATGTAAGAATCACTACTTTATTCCTTTTCTTGACACAAATTTTTGGACCAATCTGTAAGTACGAAAGGTAATGGCCTTATTACAGTGACCCCTCTGCCATTGAGAACTTTGACCTTTCTATGAAAATAGGCATCAGGACCCTCTGATTCAGCTCCATGATGGGGCATGTATTAGTGTGTGTGGTTCTTGTACAAGATGGGAACAAAGTTGCGTATCCTGGCAGATGGCAGTGGTGGTATGTCTTCAATATAAATGGTTTGCAGAAATACTGATGTGAATGCCTTTATTACTCACAGCTTGGCACATTCCCAGTCTTGCTCTTGTGTTCATTGATGGGCAGGCACATGATCTTGATGTAAGACTTTCGATTACGGGCAGGTGTAAATTATGGACTCTTCACATCGCTGTTTCACATATATCAGCAGAAACAGACGTCTGTAGATGCCTCAGCTGTTTGATCTGACTCATCTCTTAAATATTACGCCTGTGAAGTGTGAAGAGGAATGCTGTGATAATGTGTTCATGCTGGATGCCATTGTTCAGCTTCTCTTTGCCTGTTATAAGTTGGACAGTGGAACAACCCCCCAGTCTGCCAAAAGATTTCGATCACTGCTAATGCTAGTTCCTGGTGATTCCAGTCCCTCTTTATGTTTGTAAAATGACCTTCAAAACATACTAAATACTGAGGACAACTCCTACCTATATCGACCAAATAAGACCAGGGTAAAGGTTACCAAAGCACAGTAAAGGAGATCATAGAAACCTGACATAAGGACCTGTCGGTGGTTTAGTCTCCCAAATCGTCCCCTACACGGTTGGAAAACTATTTTTAACTTGCCTGCATCAGGAGTTCCCTAGTGTTGTGGCTAGTGAAGCCATCGTAGTGCACCCTAGCTTCAGCGTCATCCACAGTGAAGCGGAGATATTGTCCCTTCCATTCCTGCAACGCAAGAGGAGGTGCCAGCGTGGGATTTTCTAAGGCGACTCCGATGTGCCTCATATGTACAAATTTTTGTTTTTTCTTTAATTTAGGCCACAGAAATATAAATCTAGACCACCACGGGTCCATACGGATCAGTAAGTGGGCCTCTCTTTAAGCAAAATGCCACTAGAATTATGGTGAATTCTGCATTACAATAAAGACCTTGTAAAGATCAGGTCAATTATTTCAACCCAAGAAAACCCCTTTATGACTTCTATATTAAGTCTGAATTTGTACTGACTCACTTTTAGGACGCATTGACACAATGTAGCATGTACGAGCACATGTGGCACCTGGGGGAAGCGGGCGCAGCTGTATAGGCCAAAAAAGTTATACGTTTATCTTTTTCTTGTGTACGGGGCGGGACATACTACCCATGTGCCAATTGCGGTCTTTGGGGACGTATATACAGCCTTAAGCTTGCCTCTGTATATATGTCCCCCACGACAGTGTGGAATGTGGCCTAAGGCAGTAATTGTACATTGTCTGGTGTGTCATATATCAATTGGTTGCACACCACAAGAAAGTGTTAATGAAGTAAGATCCAAAACTTTCGAGAAATCGTCTTGTAGCCATTGATGTGGATCTTGTCAATGACTCACTGGGGCGACTGATAAAATGGTTGAAAAGATGACGTATTCCAAATATAATGTTCCACGCTTTACAGGACTCTTTAAATCTTGTGCATTTAGTAATGTGTGTTTGGAAACCCCAGAGCGCCTCTGGACTTTTTTATTTATCTGACAGATCACGTTTGGTATTTTAGTTGGTCTTTGGATTACTGGCTATTAAATGCAGAGTAAAATGTCTTATCTGCCGATGCGGGCATGCTGACATAGTCTATAATCCTCTTTTCAGGTCTTATCTTACCACATTCCTTTCCCTTGTGAGTTCTGTTGAAGACTTCAAGGATACATTCCAAGAGAGGACCGATATGAAGGTAAGAAACCATAGCCTCCATGTATGTTCCTATAGAGGGTGCAATGTACGTATTTTTACATGAAACTGTATCGGCGACATTTGCTACCAAAGCCTAAGTTATATTTATAGGGGTGGGGTAAGTCATTACTATCGTACATACAATGAGTTACGCACCCTTATCCAACGCAAACCAGCATGATGTCACAGGAAGTCCGGTCCGCTGCCCCAGGGTCAATCAAGACTGATGCTGAACATTTTGCCCAACTTTCAACATCTGGACCTGACTCAGGCCACAGCCGCAAATGGATTATGTTGGATGATCTTAGTATCAAATCTGGTGGGTTGTTATCACAGCTTAGTCACGTCCCTTTCTATCTGAGACTTTGGAGAATTTGGTTGAAAGTTCTAACCCACAAATGAATTAGAATTCTAGTGGTTTTAGTTTATTATCCTGGTGTTACAATATTTTGGTTATATATTTTTTTCCCCCCTTTAAAGGTTGCAATGAACGTGTACGAGTTGTCAATCAGCAGCCGGATTGCCGTGTGAAATTGACCCGGCCCTGGTCGTGGCATTGTCCTCTCAGAAATCAGGTTGTTGTATACAGTGATATGTGACCACAGGAGTATAAAGAACTGTAAGGATTAGATGACTGTCAATATACATCATTAACTTTAGTAGAAACTAATTTATCTTGTAATTATTTTACTTCTTGATTGACACATTCACATCCTAATACATGGGCTCGGGGTAGGATATTTGTAGTAGGTGTTTGTCAGGTGAGTTTTATTATTAGCCATTTATCTCTTTTGTGGTTAAAGCCACTTTATAATCTACAAGCACAAATGACACATGTGATGCTACGGCTTTTATTAAAGGAAACCTACCATAAGGAATTACCATCAGAAGTAGATCTGATGGTAGATCCCTTTTACCTACAGTGCCCTATCCTTATTGGACTAATCTTAAAACCTAATCGAACTTTTATAAAAAAAAAACATATCATGTAACATTCTGGGGCAGCACAGGTGGTTAGTTGGTAGCACTACAGCCTTGCAGTGCTGTGGTCCTGGGTTCAAGTCCCATCCAGGTCAACCTCGCAAAAGAGTTTGTATGTTCTCTCTGTGTTTCTCCGGGTTCCTTGTTTCCTCCCAAACTCCAAAACATTATCCATGGGGACAGGGGACTGATCTGGCAAGCTCTGTGCCCTGCAATGCGTAATTGGTGTGCTATATAAATAAAGGAATTATTATATGTAAAATACCTGGAGAGGTTATCCACGCCCCAGTAGCCAAGCAGGAATACCCATTGCACGTTGCGGCACATCCATCTCTGTCGGATGTGCTTGGGGAGATCTGAAAGGAGAGGAGCACGCCAGAAAGTGGGCGTCCCTACAGGAGGGGTGGGGTTAGCCTGTGTGCTAAATTCATCGTGCAGGACATTACATCAGGCAAGAAAGGGGAAATGATGCAGGAGCAGAGGGGGGTAATGGTCTGTGAATCTGCAGCACAGAGGGGCTCTGGAACCACCCCAGTCTAGCAAGATTTTTAGAAGGAAGGAGGCCATGTTAACAAATATAAGAGATACCACAATTCCTAGTTCCTGGATCTATGAGTAAGTGTCCTGGTTTAGATGGAAATTTCTTGAAATAGAGACTCAAAAAGGCGGAAGAATAAAAAAGCCTTGGCAGAAAAAATGTAATTTACATACGTTGGATGTCAAGGTTGCAAAAAATTGAACTCTCTGCAGAGCCATTTTTTTATTTTTCTTACAAAAGGAAAGTATTCTTTACGGATATGAAGTCCACATGTAGTACTTGAGAGTAATAGCTGATAAGGGATCTGACTTTCATTACCTCTTATTATAATGTGGTAGAACATGACACGTACTGGCAGATCATTTATATATTTTTCACCTGATTCCCTCCAGAAACACAATCAGCCCAGAAGAGGATACAAGATTGCTTGTCTTCTCAGGTGTTTGTTGGCGTTTCTTTGCAACCTTGGCTAGTAACGTCATGTCACAATACAGCCGGCCATAGAAGGTATTGTAATGTTATCCACTGGTATCCACATATCCGCAGGCGTGCTAAAATGCCCAACAGCTGTCACGATCTTACCCCTGTGCCTTTGGTTCTTAGGTCACTGCAAAACATCAGTGCCTGGCAAAGGCCATCAACCAGTTGCTCGCACCTGTTCCATCCACAAAAGGGACATTGAAGATGTCTTAAAGACTTCTTGCTGTATGTATTTATGTTTCGCCTTCAGATTGCCTCCCCCCCCCTTTTTTCTTTTGTTGATTATAATGCAGCTATCTGATATGTAATAGATCTGTAGGGTTTTGTTTGTTTTGTTGTTCCGGAATCTCAATAATCTGATTTTAAAGGACATCTATCACAGATCAAGGATTGTAAACCAAGCACACCATATTGGTGTGTGCCTCCTTGTAGGATCTGCCTCTTCTTTTAGTTCCTTATGCCTGATTTTTACAAAACAGGCTTTTTATAATTTGCAAAGAGGTATGAGGGGTCCAGGCACCATAGAGTTAATGGCGCCTGGAGACCTTAGGCTAATTTGCATAATTTAAGGTTTTTTTTCCCCCCTTAAAACAAAGGCATAAAAAGCTTAAAAAAAAGAGCAGATATCTTCCAGAGTGGGGCGCACACCAGTATGTCAGTGTGCTTGGTTTAACAATCCTTGATCTGTGATAGATGTCCTTTAAGAAAAAAATCAAGCCACAACATAGAAACTGTGTTCTAGAAGTAGTTACTGAATTAAGAGGGCTACTTTGTCATTTTGGCTGCCACCAGAAGCATTGCATTCCCATGGGGTTATGCCTACAGCCAATGACACATGGGAGAGGAGAATTGTAGACATGATATCTTGGTTGACTATGTTTAGGATCCTGAGTGCTTGTCCCACTATCTGACTTTCTGCCACAGCTCTGCATCTGCAGCTTGCTGAAAAATTGGCCCCAAGAGGGATGATAAAACAATCTACAAGAAACAGAGAGATGTGTTATCTGGCTAGATATGGGTTCGGTAAGATTGAGAAGAACAGAAATATATGGCCTGTTGCCCCGTAAATCGGGTTCATGGAAGTCAATGAATAACAAGTAAAGGATTTAGTTCATCCTGAAGTCTAGACCATGCTGAAGCTCCGTCCATCACTGATGACATACTTTGAATCTGGTCGCCATATTTCTTCATCTTTACATTACTGTTGGGCTTGTTATGTGTCTGGTTTATTTTTACAAACATATTGTATGACATTGGTGTTGGATTGTAATGAATACTTTGTGGCACTTGCTGGACAACTGTATAATAGACCCTGGTATGGAATGTTACGTCCCTAAACTCTGTAAACCTTATTATGTTCATTCCTGGGTCCACCGAGTTAGGTCCTTTGGTGAGTCAGTGTGACCTGGCTGTCAATGAAAGTCTCTATTGCCTATCCTCCTCAGGATTCTATGCCTGTTCTTCATTCCCCAATATATCAGTCATCTGCACAAGCTGGCACAAACCTCATGCACTTTACTGGGTAGAAGGATCAAGGCAAATTTGGTGGTTTCAGCTACATTCATCTGTGTTGTGGTGTGTGTTTGTTTAAATTTAACACCCAACGGATATTCTAGTTGGTGCAAAAAAGGAGACTAAATTTTTTTATGGAGGATTTATCGGACTATAAAATGCGCTTTATCAAGAAAAAAAAAAATCTTGATTAGATTGGCCCAGTCTGAAGGTCCAGCACTACCCGACCTGGAATCTGGTGAAGCGCTGACAAAGTGCTTCACACTATCTTGATCACTATCTGCCTGTGCACTGCTTTTTCACACCGGCGCCCTTACGACGATTTGAGAGCAGGACCTAGAGTGATGTCAGAAGTATGTCACTGCATCACTACAAGGTCCTTAAAACCCTCCATGCGCAATGGATGGACCAGAGAATAAAGTTGCAATGGGACTGGGGTAGGAAGAAGTATCAGTGTGAGTGTGGGGCATGGGAAGTGTGCACGAGCTGTGTGCATGAATGGAAATAAGATAGCAGAAAGGTGTGTGTAATGTTGGAATGTAGCAGGGCGATGGGCTGTGTGTGATTAACAGGGACATTTTAATTTTACCATTTTTGAATGCTAATCTGGGGGTGGTTTATATAAGGTTGGTTTTCCATGTGGTCTGCACCATGCATGGTCCATTAAAAGTGAGAACGGTTCTTGGAAACAGTGATTTCAGGGGGTTTTAGCTTCGCACATTAGCATAATTATCTGCTTAATTCCAGCAGGTCCTCATTTAGGCGAGAGGTTTCCAGATTTGGGTTCATAAAAAAAGAAAAAAAAAAATGTTTTTTAATAAAATATTTTTTGTGCATGTTCACTGATTTGTTTTTGTGTTTTTTTTTCTCACACACAGATGTGCAGGAGTCCCCTTCCGGACCATGACTGTGCTGGAGTCTTGTTTCCCTACGGTTTACTGAGAAACGCTCTACCATGCAGTTTACAACACAAGTGTCACATCCCGGCATAAACTTTTCTCCTTAAAAAACACGGCCACGAGTATGTATCGGCTCATCTTCATCTCCTGAAAAACTGTGGAGTACTTTTTTTCTTTCTTTTTTTTTTGCTTTTATGGTTTGGAAAAGAAAAAACAAAATAGCGGTTTTTGTGACTCAAGTCTCCTCGCTCTCTCCGCAGTCCATTGCTATTTTGACCTAGTTGGTCTCTTTATACAGTTGTAAATAGCCAGTAGAAGTTGTGGTTTGCACTTTCACTACAAAGTTAAAAACAACTAATATTGAAAACACAAAAAAAAAAAAAATGCATACACGAATCCATGGAACTTTCATTTTATAAACCGCTGTGGGAAGATTAAAGCTGAGCTCTGATTGGCTCAGACACTTTGTCCACTTTTACCTCATGTTTTTTATGTAATGTGTGTGTAAGTGTGGGAGGCAGTATATTAGGTAATTTACCAATATACATCTATTACTAGTTCTGCACAGTTTTGTTATGTGAAGAGAAACCTCCTGTATTTTCCCTTATCAGCCAGACATTCCTGTCCATAAAATGGCCGCCGGTGGAGGGTCATGTGATCTCTAATTGGCGATTGTTCATGGACAGCTGTAGATCACATGTCCCTTCATCTGCAGCCATTTTTTGGACAGGAATGTCTGGCTGATGAGGTAAAAGACAGGAGGTTTCTCTTCACATAACAAAACTGTGCAGAACTAGTAAAATATGTATACAGGCGGTCCCCTACTTAAGGACACCCGAATATCACATGGAGGTCTCTCCCGTACACTACTGTGACATCACATGGAGGTCTCTCCCGTACACTACTGTGACATCACATGGAGGTCTCTCCAGTACACTACTGTGATATCACATGGAGGTCTCTCCAGTACACTACTGTGACATCACAAACGGTCTCTTTTAGATATCCTTCTTTCATAACACAAGCTTTGGTTTTTAGTCAGTCATACTTCTGTGACATCACAATGATCTTATTTGAGCCTATAGCGTCACATCACAAGAAAGTCTTCAAGTACGATGAGCTAACATTGGGCGGTCTTCTTTTAAGGCCCTTCACAATTCACATATGCTCCTGTGAAATCACATAGGTTCACTTAGGTGAATTGCTGTGACATCAAAAGGGGGAACTCATTCAAGTACATTGTTAGATCACAAAGAGCTCCCCTTCAAGCATTTCATAAGGAGGTCTCTCTCAGATATTCGTGATGTGTCGTACGTGAACGAGCCGGCTCTTGTTCGTGAACGACGGGAGATGGCTCACCTAAATGAGCTGATGGCTCACTTAACCCCGTCCCTAACAGTCTCACCACACCCCTTTACCCCGATACGATCGGGTTAAAAGTGGAGTGGTGTTGGGTGACTGATTGGCCTGACTATTATATATTAAATAGGGAGCTGTTCAGGCTCCAGAAGAGCCAGCTGTTCTTGGTGAGCTGAGCCTATTGAGCCAGCTCACTAAGAAGAGCCGGAATTCCCATCACTATCGGATATGTCACTGATGTCACAAGGTGGACTTTTACTCGGTTACACTGCTGTGACATCACAGGGAGACTGTATATATTGCTCATACATAGGGATGCTCTTTCGCTGTTTTTTGGCCTTGTTGCGGTCTTGTATGTAACCCCTCTGGTAGCAGTTCTGTGGGATAGCCCGAAATATTTAATGACGTTTCTATGAGACGTGCATCCTTGTTAAATCCATGGACATGAATTTAATAAATTATTTTACAGTTTTTCCATAAAGGCGGCAGAAAGATTGGTTTGATTTGCTGCTTAATCCCCATTTTCCTGTGAAATAAACATGCAAGCTTATCTGAGCAGAGCATGCATGTGTATAGCATAGCACAACGATTCATACATCTCTTCTAAATTTCCTTGGTTCTTATTTAACTCTTCGTGTTTTTTAAATGTCTTCTACTATTTCTACCCATAAATGATTTGGAATACAATAGGCGGTCTGTTCTGTTGTTTTGTAGGTATTTGGAAACACTATTGAGACAAGTTAGCAATGGGCACATAGCTTATTTTCCTGCAATGAAAGCTTTTGTAAATCTGCCCACTGAGAATGAGCTAACCTTTAACGCTGAGGAATACTCTGACATCTCAGGTAAGTCAGATCTGTTGGAGAAATGCATAAACTCCTTTATCAGAAGTGTCTGAGGTAAAACTGTTCTATTTGCCCATGGAATCCATGGAACTTTCATTTTATAAACCGCTGTGGGAAGATTAAAGAGAACCCGTCATGCAAAATAACCCCCTAAACTAAATATATTTTCATAAACTGCCATTAGAGAGCATTGCCTCTATCCCCTCATTGTCCCTCTACATGCCTGTAAACCTAAGCAATGAGGTCCTAAAGCTGTATGCAAATGACCTGTGAAATGTCCAATGAAGCATTAGCATATTCAAGCTGTCCACTCTATCCATGAGTGGGAGGCACAGCCACACCCCCAGTGCATGACTGACAGCCTGTATAATGGTGTGAGGCTGTATAATGATGTGCTTCCTGGTGCTGGTGGCCACGCCCCCTGCAGCCTGTGTTTGTGTTTAGGAGAGATACAGCAGCTCCAGGCAGCCATGTTATAGCAGAACATGTCAGATTCATGTGTAGCTGATGTCTGTGTCTCTCACCTGTATATTAGGAGGATGCAGCATGTCAGCAGATGCAGCACACACACTAGCCATGCTTTACTATACATTACACACAGACATGAGCAGGGGGAGGAGAGGGGAGGGGTAACAGGGGTGACATCACTGCATCTGACCATGTGACCAGCCTCATTTACATGATAAAAAATAGATGATTTTACAATGATTAATGTATGAAATAACTAGATAAAGGCTGGGATGGGATCCTTGTGAGCTGCTCCAACAGGTAGAGGTGACAGGACAAGTGACACAGACCTGATGACAGGTGTCCTTTAAAGCTGAGCTCTGATTGGCTCAGACACTTCTGATACATCTCCCCCATTCTGCCCATCTATGTATTTCACAGCTTTTTGTTGCAAGGGTCTTGCCTGGTGCCGACAAAATAAGATTGAAATAAAATTGTGGTTATGGAATCATTATGAGCGGTTTACTTGACACCAAAACATGTTTCTAAGTACAATAAGTGAAGGTGTTTGATGTGGCATTCCCTCTACAGCCTCTAAAAGTGACTCTCTTCAAATTCTCTTGATTTTGGACACCTCTTTTGTAGGTAAACATGTGACAGTACACATAGATGGACCTCTAGAAGGACATGTCATTATCCTACCTGAGGGGGGCTAGTAGTTTAATAATATACAGTATGGTGACGGGCTGTAGAAGAAAAATGCTTAAAAGAACACAATCATACACATAGGAGGTAAAAACAATTTTACACTTAAAGGGGTTGTCCACTTTTACCTCATGTTTTTTATGTAATGTGGCTTTAAGTGTGGGAGGCAGTATATTAGGTAATTTACCAGTATACATCTATTACTAGTTCTGCACTGTTTTGTTATGTAAAGTGAAGCCTCCTGTCTTTTCCCTCATCAGCCAGACCTTCCTGACCATAAAATGGCCGCAGATGGAGGGTCATGTGATCTCTAATTGCCGATTGTTCATGGAGAGATGGAGATCACATGTCCCTTCATCTGCAGCCATTTTATGGACATGAATGTCTGGGTGATGAAGTAAAAGACGGGAGGTTTCTCTTCACATAACAAAACTGTGCAGAACTAGTAAAATATGTATATTGGTAGCTGCGCCCCACACTTTACATAACAAAATAACATGAGGTAAAGTGGCCAACCCCTTTATTGAATAATTGTGTGGCCTCTATTCCTGAATCCTCTCAACAAAGCAGCCATTCATTGCTGAATATTTCTCCTCACTGTTAAAATAGGAATATCCTCAACAATGAGAATATTTCCACCTTCACTTCTCGATATTGATACTGTGACAACTCAAATATTAGTCTTCTGAGCAACAGAGTATATTATGGCGACGGCGGTATAACTGCGTCTAGCAGAGCCCTCCACCACAGCCTATGGATTGTCATAATTGTAAGAGAGCCGCGCCAAGAGCAGCGCATATGTTTACTTCTGTAGGTTGTAAATAAAAAATAAAAATAAAAACTACAAATTCACTTAGCGGATATCCAGAAATAAATCTGCCCCCTGAACATTGCTGAATAGTTACTTAAACTTTGTAGTGTACTTTTAGCACTTTGTTATGAACAGTAAGCATTTTAGTTATCCTGACAACTTGTTCAGGCATTTGTGGTTGCTGAAGTTTTATATTCTCATTGTAAACTGTGTCCCTTTTTCACAGAAATGAGAGCGCTCTCTGAGCTGCTGGGACCATACGGCATGAAGTTTCTCAGTGAAAGTCTAATGTGGCATATCTCATCCCAAGTGGCTGAACTCAAGGTATTTTTTTTCAATGACATGTGAGACGTTAACCTAATTTACTAGTTGATTTTATACGTGTTTATGTTTTGTTTTATAGAATTTGCAGACACATTACAACAAATGTAAAAAAAAAAATGCATCCATTTTTTTTTGTCATCTACCCCACCTATTTAAAAGTTTTAACAAGTAGTAAATTTTAATCAACCTTTACTGAAATATACCTGCCATCAATCCATCTACAAATGCAGTGGGTGCATGTACTTCTGTATACTCTCAGCTCTGTCTCCCTGCAGCTCCTTCTCCCCTCTGCCTTGGCTCACAGGCTGCAGGGGGCACACTTTAAAAGGCAAAATCTTCTGAACTGTGAGACTTAGAAATACAGTTCTAGTCAGTGTTGTATTAAAGGGGACAATCTCCTCTGTAATACTGTGTCAGGATTGTGTTTATCGGTGCCAGAGAGCCAGATATAGCCCTCGTTAAATTTTACATTTGGAAATGGAGAGCTGTATATAAAAAAACACATGCGACACCACAACTGTGCTCCTAGGTGCCACGGTTCAGATATAAAGATAAAGCTGTTTGAATAGGACCCCTCTCATGACCTCTTCACATGCTATCTGCATGGGGTATATACAGTTGGGACACATATAGACATATGGTAGTCAAGAAGGTAAAGCAAAAATTAGAATCAATTAAAGGAAACCTACCTCAGAAATCTGTAGATCGGAATATGTTCCTACTAAGCTACTAATCTATCTGTACCTAATCCTATAATGCTTTCTTAGCTAAGCTTTATCTACCGAATATGCAGAGGCTACTGGGGTGTGTAGAAGCCTGTCCCCGCCGTGGGACCAAAGGCTACTCCAGGCCCCCGTAGCTTCTGTGATCCCTCTCTACCTGTGTGTCCTCGGCGTGGTCCTCACACTGTTCCCGCTGTTTGTGGCTCCAGCGGAGCTCTGCTCATGCACAGTAACTCCCACATCAGTACTGACATGAGCGCCGCTATATGTTGAAGTCCGCTGGAGACTTGTGAGGAGCACGCTGAGGACGTGCAGGTAGGAGGGATCGCAGATGCTACTGGGGCATGGATTTGTCTTTGCTGCCACTGCCTGGAGAGACTACTCCATTCCCCAGTAGCCTCTCCGGAAAATTTATCGTAGATAAAGTTTATAGGATCAGGTAAAGATGGATTAGGGCTTAGTAGGTTAATAGGTAGATTCCTGATGGTAGGTTTCCTTTGTGTGACGCTATCCTCGCCTTCTTCTGCAAGCTCTGTTTTTCTTTTGCAAACCCAAGGACATGGTCCGAGATGCTTTTATATTAGGCTGCATTTACTTTTCCTCTGTTTTGTTTCTGCACAATACTTCTATCAATTGAAGTGCATATAATCCAGTATAATAGTCATCTTTCTGCCTGGAGGCATTTGGCATTTTGTCTTCTGTCAACTTGTCAAGAAGTCTGTCTGCCCTTATCCATCATGTACATGGCGATGGAACAAAGGTTATACCACAGACGTGTGGAACCAGAATAAAATGTCCTTTGTCTTGATTTCTACACAAAAAGTAAGGTTTTTCTGTGTAGGCTCTGCTGGAGTTTAAAGGAAATCTACCACTAACGTTGAGCTAAATTAATCTACAGATAATCGCCTATACTTCTATTCGCCCTGATCCTGGCGGTGGTTTCTTTAAGCCTGAAAAAACACTCCTAAAAAGCAATCGCCTCTCGTGTGACGTCGCCTCCCTCTCTCGTGTTGGGAGAGGGGAGTATCTATGGCACAGGAGACGTGAACAATTAAAGGGGTTTTCCCATGGAATCAAGTTAGGCCTAACTTGCTGATAAGTGGGGGTCTCTGTCAGATAATGGAGCAAACGGCCATGCGTGACCGTTCTGCTCCATCTGATGGACCCCTCGTTTTCGCTATCTGTGGGGGTCTCAGCAAGCTAGGCCCTATCCCGCAGATAGGGCATAACTTTACTTCATGGGAAAACCCCTTTAACAGGCAAGAGCACTCCGGGCTGCTTTTTAGAAGGTTTTTTTTTTTTAAGGCAATCCTGTCAATATTAAAGAATACCAGGGCCGGGATCGCAGTGAAGAGGGCTCTATAGGGACTATAGGTTAATTTAGCTTTACTTTAGCATTCGATTTCCTTTAAGACTGAATAGTCTTGGGTGTTGACAAATGGCCACAGATGAGCGTCTTGTACTGAATTGCACATGGATCTTTTTTCCCCCACACTGTTAGATCATAAGTCTATTAACCAACTGAATCATTTTAATTTGCAGAAACTTGTGGTGGAGAACGTTGAAGTGTTAACACAAATGAGGACAAGCTTTGACAAACCTGAACAAATGCAAGCGCTCTTCAAAAGACTGTCCTGTAAGTAATCATCGCCATGGAGCAGTAAAGCACGGCTGCATGTTATAGAGCAAGAGGAGCTGAGTAGATTGCACAAGGAATAACATCTTGAGTAACAAACTGCTCAGCTCCTCCTGCTCTGTAACATACTTCCTGATCGGTGAACAAGATTTTCAATGTGACATGCTCACTTAAAATATAGTAGAGGGAGCAATAATGACCAAATTTTGCATTATCATGGCTTGTCAGCGCACTTAATTTTACGTCTGTCTGAGAATTGTATGTCTGTTGAGAATAAAGCAATGTCCTAACTGCTGTATCATCTTAGCAGTACAAAATATTGGGCGTTGCAGATTGCTGGGCTCACTTTGTTCTGTTTTGGTTGTAGCTGTGGACAGTGTGCTGAAGAGGATGACCATCATTGGAGTTATATTGTCCTTCCGCTCACTTGCACAGGAAGCCCTCAGAGATGTAAGAATTCACTACTTTATTTCCTTTTCTTGACACAAATTTTTGGCACAATCTGTAAAGTACGAAAGGGTAATGGCCTTATTACAGTGACCCCTCTGCCATTGAGAACTTTGACCTTTCTATGACAATAGGCATCAGGACCCTCTGTATTCAGCTCATGATGGGGCATGTATTATGTGTGTGGTTCTTGTACAAGATGGGAACAAAGTTGCGTATCCTGGCAGATGGCAGTGGTGGTATGTCTTCCAATATAAATGGTTTGCAGAATACTGATGTGAACGTGCCTTTATTACTCCACAGCTTGGCACATTCCCAGTCTTGCTCTTGTGTTCATTGATGGCAGGCACATTGATCTTGATGTAAGACTTTTCGATACGGGCAGGTGTATAATTATGGACTCTTCACATCGCTGTTCTCACATATATCAGCAGAACAGACGTCTTTAGATGCCTCAGCTGTTCTGATCTGACTCATCCTCTTAAATATTACAGCCTGTGAAGTGTGAAGAGGAATGCTTGTGATAATGTTTCATGCTTGGATGCCATTGTTCAGCTTCTCCTTTGCCTTGTTATTAAGTTGGACAGTGGAACAACCCCCCCAGTCTGCCAAAAGATTTTCGATCACTACATAATGCTAGTTCCTGTGATTCCAGTCCCCTCTTTATGTTTGTAAAATGACCTTCAAAACTACTAAATACTGAGACAACTCCTACCTATATCGACCAAATAAGACCAGGGTAAAGGTTACCAAAGCACAGTAAAGGAGATCAATAGAAACCTGACATAAGGACCTGTCGGTGGTTTAGTCTCCCAAATCGTCCCCTACACGGTTGGAAACTATTTTTTAACTTGCCTGCATCAGGAGTTCCCTATGTGTTGTGGCTAGTGAAGCCATCGTAGTGCACCCTAGCTTCAGCGTCATCCACAGTGAAGCGGAGATATTGTCCCATCTTCACTTCCTGCAACGCAAGAGGAGGTGCCAGCGTGGGATTTTCTAAGGCGACTCCGATGTGCCTCATATGTACAAATTTTTGTTTTTCTTTAATTTAGGCCACAGAAATATAATCTAGACCACCACGGGTCCATACGGATCAGTAAGTGGTCCTCTCTTTAAGCAAAATGCACTAGAATTCTGGTGAATTCTGCATACACATAAAGACCTTGTAAAGATCAGTCAATTATTTCAACCCAGAAAACCCCTTTATGACTTTCTATATTAAGTCTGAATTTGTACTGACTCACTTTTAGGACGCATTGACACAATGTAGCATGTACGAGCACATGTCGGCACGCGGATAGCGGTGCGCAGCTGTATAGGCCAAAAAAGTTATACGTTTTATCTTTTTCTTGTGTACGGGGCGGTACCATACTACCACCATGTGCCAATTGCGGTCTTTGGGGACGTATATACAGCCTTAAGCTTGCCTCTGTATATATGTCCCCCACGACAGTCGTGTGAATGTGGCCTAAGGCAGTAATTGTACATCTGTCCTGGTGTGTCATATATTCAATTGGTTGCACACCACAAGAAAGTGTTAAATGAAGTAAGATCCAAAACCTTTCGAGAAATCGTTCTTGTAGCCATTGCATGTGGCATCTTGTCAATGACTCACTGGGGCGACTGATAAAATGGTGAAAAGATGACGTATTCCAAATATAATGTTTCACAGCTTTACAGGACTCTTTAATCTTCTGTGCATTTAGTAATGTGTGTTTGGAACCCCCCAGAGCGCCTCTGTACTTTTCTTATTTATCTGACAGATCACGTCTGGTATTTTAGTTGGTCTTTTGGATTACCTGGCTATTAAATGCAGAGTAAAATGTCTTATCTGCCGATGCCGGGCATGCTGACATAGTCTATAATTCCTCTTTCAGGTCTTATCTTACCACATTCCTTTCCTTGTGAGTTCTGTTGAAGACTTCAAGGATCACATTCCAAGAGAGACCGATATGAAGGTAAGAACACCATATCCTCCATGTATGTTCGTATAGAGGGTGCTATGTACGTATATTTACATGAAACTGTATCGGCGACATTTGCTACCAAATGCCTAAGTTATATTTATAGGGGTTGGGGTAAGTCATTACTATCGTACATACAATGAGTTCACGCACCCCTTTATCCACCGAAAACCAGCATGATGTCACAGGAAGTCCTGGGTCCCGCTGCCCCCAGGGTCAATCAAGACTGATGCTGAACACTTTTGCCCAACTTTTCCACACATCTGGACACCTGACTCAGGCCACAGCCGCAAATGGCTTATGTTGGATGATCTTAGTATCAAATCTTGGTGGGTGTTATCACAGCTTAGATCACGTCCCCTTTCTATCCTGATGACTTTGGAGAATTTGGTGAAAGTGTCTAACCCACAAATGAAGTTAGAATTCTAGTGGTTTTAGTTTTATCTTATCCTGTGTGTTACAATATTTTGGTTATATATTTTTTTTCCCCCCTTTAAAGGTTGCAATGAACGTGTACGAGTTGTCATCAGCAGCCGGATTGCCGTGTGAAATTGACCCGGCCCTGGTCGTGGCATTGTCCTCTCAGAAATCAGGTATGTTGTATACAGTGATATGTGACCACAGGAGTATAAGAACTGTAAGGATTAGATGACTGTCAATATACATCATTAACTTTAGTAGAACCTAATTTTATCTTGTAATTATTTTTACTTCTTGATTGACACATTCACATCCTAATACATTGGCTCAGGGGTTAGGATATTTGTAGTTAGGTGTTTGTCAGGTGAGTTTTATTATTAGCCATTTTATCTCTTTTGTGGTTAAAGCCACTTTATAATCATTACAAGCCACAAATGACACATGTGCTGATACGGCTTTTATTAAAGGAAACCTACCATAAGGAATTTACCATCAGAAGTAGATCTGATGGTAGATCCCTTTTACCTACAGCTGCCCTATCCTTTATTTGACTAATCTTAAAACCTAATCTAACTTTTATAAAAAAAAATATCATGTAACATTCTGGGGCAGCACAGTGGTTTAGTTGGTAGCACTACAGCCTTGCAGTGCTGTGGTCCTGGGTTCAAGTCCCATCCAGGTCAACATCTGCAAAGAGTTTGTATGTTCTCTCTGTGTTTCCTCCGGGTCCTCTGGTTTCCTCCCAAACTCCAAAACATTATCCATGGGGACAGGGACTGATCTGGCAAGCTCTGTGCTGCACTGCGTAATCTGTGTGTGCTATATAAATAAAGGAATTATTATATGTAAAATACCTGGAGAGGTTACTCCACGCCCCAGTAGCCCGCAGGAAAACCCACTTGCACATTGCGGCACACTCCATCTCTGTCGGATGTGCTTGGGGAGATCTGAAAGGAGAGGAGCACGCCAGAAAGTGGGCGTCCCTACAGGAGGGTGGGGTAGCCTGTGTGCTGAAACTTCCTCTGCTGCAGTGACATTACATCAGGCAGAAAGGGGAAATGATGCAGGAGCAGAGGGGGTGTAATGGTCTGTGAATCTGCAGCACAGAGGGGCTCTGGGAACCACCCCAGTCCTAGCAAGATTTTAGAAGGAAGGAGGCCATGTTTAACAAATATAAGAAGATTACCACAATCCTAGTTCCTGGATCTATGAGTAAGTGTCCCTGGTTTAGATGGAAATTTCTTGAAATAGAGACTTCAAAAAGGCGGAAGAATAAAAAAGCCTTGGCAGAAAAATGTAATTTACATACTGTTGGATGTCAAGGTTGCAAAAAATTGAACTCTCTGCAGAGCCATTTTTTTTATTTTTCTTACAAAAGGAAAGTATCTTTTACGGATATGAAGTCCACATGTAGTACTGTAGAGTCATAGCTGATAAGGGACTCTGACTCATTTACCTCTTATTTATAATGTGGTAGACATGACACCGTACTGGCAGATCATTTATATATTTTTCACCTGATTCCCTCCAGAAACAATCAGCCCAGAAGAGGAATACAAGATTGCTTGTCTTCTCATGGTGTTTGTGGCCGTTTCTTTGCCAACCTTGGCTAGTAACGTCATGTCACAATACAGCCCGGCCATAGAAGGTATTGTAATGTTATCCCACTGGTATCCACTAATCCGCAGGCTGTGCTAAAATGCCCAACAGCTGTACACGATCTTACCCCTGTGCCTTTGGTTCTTAGGTCACTGCAATAACATCCATTGCCTGGCAAAGGCCATCAACCAGATTGCCGCAGCCCTGTTCACCATCCACAAAGGGAGCATTGAAGATCGTCTTAAAGAATTCTTGGCTGTATGTATTTATGTTTCGCCTTCAGATTGCCTCCCCCCCCCCTTTTTTTCTTTTTTGTTGATTTATAATTGCAGTCATCTGATATGTAATAGATCTGTAGGGTTTTGTTTTGTTTTGTTGTTCCCGGAATCTCAATAATCTGATTTTAAAGGACATCTATCACCAGATCAAGGATTGTAAACCAAGCACACCATATTGGTGTGTGCCTCCTCTGCTAGGATCTGCTCTTCTTTTAGTTCCTTATGCCCTGATTTTTACAAAAAACAGGCTTTTATAATTATGCAAATGAGTCTGAGGGGCTCCAGGCACCATAGGAGTTAATGGAGCCTGGAGACCCTTAGGCTAATTTGCATAATTTAAGGTTTTTTTCCCCCTTAAAAACAAAGGCATAAAAAGCTAAAAAAAAGAGCAGATCTTGCCAGAGGGGGCGCACACCAGTATGTCAGTGTGCTTGGTTTACAATCCTTGATCTGGTGATAGATGTCCTTTAAGAAAAATCAATGCCACAACATAAAACTGTGTCTAGAAGGTTAGCTGAATTAAGAGGGCTCTTTGTCTATTTTGGCTGCCTTAGAAGCCTTGCATTCCCATGGGGTTATGTCCTACAGCAATGACTCATGGGAGAATTGTAGACATGATATCTGCTTGAGACTATGTTTAGGATCCTGACGGCTTGTCCCACTAATCTGACTTTCTGCCACAGCTTGCATCTTCCAGCTTGCTGAAAATTGGCCAAGAGACTGATAAAACAACTACAAGAAACAGAGAGTCTGTTTATCTGCTGCTAGATATGGTAAGTTGAGAAGAAAAGAAATATATGGCCTGTTGCCCCGTAAATCGGGTTCATGGAAGTCAATTGAATAACAAGTAGAAGGGATTCTAGTTACATCCTGAAGTCTAGACCATGCTGAAGCTCCGTCCATCATGATGACATACTTTGATCTGGTCGCCATATTTCTTCATCTTTACACTGTTTGGGCTTGTTCATGTGTCTGGTTTATTTTTACAACATATTGTATTGACATTGGTGTTGGATTGTAATTGAATTACTGTGTGGCACTTGCTTGTGACAACTGTATAATAGACCCTGGTAGGCACCAAACAGGAATGTTACGTCCCTAAGCTCTGTAAACCTTTATTATGTTAATTCCTGGGTCCACCGATTTAGGTCCTTTGGTGAGCCAGTCCGACCTTGGTTGTCAATGAAAGTCTCTATTGCCTGTCCTCCTCAGGATTTCTATGCCTGCTTCTTCATTTCCCCAATATATCAGTCATCTGGCAAGAGCTGGCACAACCCTCATGCACTTTACTGGGTAGAAGGATCCCGGCAAATTTGGTGGTTTCAGCTAACATTCATCTCGTGTGTGTGTGTGTGTGTTTAAATTTACACCCAACGGATATTCTAGTTGGCCAAAAAAAGGAGACTAAAATTTTTTTATGGAGGATTTATCAAACTATAAAATGCGCTTTATCAAGAAAAAAAAAATCTTGATTAGATGTGCCTAGTCTGAAGGTCCAACACTACCACACCTGGAAATCGGGTGAAGCGCTGACAAAGTGCTTCACACTATCTCTGATCACTATTTGCCTCTGCACTGCTCTTTTCCTCACCCGGCCGCCCTTACATGACTTTGAGAGCAGGACCTAGAGTGATGTCAGAAGTATGTCACTGCATCACTACAAGGTCCTAAAACCCTTCCATGCTGCAATGGGATGGGACCAGAGAATAAGTTGCAGCTGGGACTGGGGTATGAAGAAGTATCAGTGTGAGTGTGGCCATGTGAATGTGTCACGAGCTGTGTGCATGAATGGATGTAGCAGAACTGTGTGTGCCTGTTCACTGCTCTTTTCCGGCTGTGCTTGTGTGTGATTAACAGGGACATTTTAATTTTACCATTTTTCGAATGACTAAATCTGGGGTGTGGTTTATTATAAGTTGTGTTTTCCATGTGGTTCTGCACCATGCATGGTCCCATTAAACAGGTGAGAACTGTTTCTTGGAAACAGCTGATTTCAGGGGGTTTTAGCTGCACATTAGCACATTAATCTGCTTAATTCCAGCAGGTCCTCATTTAGACGAGAGGTTTCCAGATTTTGGGTTCATAAAAAAGAAAAAAAAATGTTTTTTAAAAATAAAATATTTTTTGTGCATGTTCACTGATTTTGTTTTTGTGTTTTTTTTTCTCACACACAGATTGTGCAGGAGTCCCCATTCCTGACCATGGACTTGCTGGAGTCTTGTTTCCCCTACGTCTTACTGAGAAACGCTTACCATGCAGTTTACAAACAAAGTGTCACATCCTCTGCATAAATCTTTTCTCCTTAAAAACACGGCACGAGTATGTATCCGGCTCATCTTCATCCTCTGAAAACTGTGGAGTACTTTTTTTTCTTTCTTTTTTTTTTGCTTTTAATGGTTTGGAAAAGAAAAACAAAATACGCGGTTTTGTGACTTCAAATTCTTCCTCCTCCCCTCCATTCCATTGTATTTTTGACCAGTGGTTTCTTTATGCAGTTGTACTACCAGATAAGCTTGGTTGGTTGCACTTCACTACAATATTAAAAGAAAACAATAATAAAATCTACAAAAAAAAATTATATATATATATATATAAAAAAAAGAAAAAAATTTTTTGTTTCGGGAGAGATATGTAAAGGAGAAAAAAAAAAAAAAAAAATAGAGGGACAAAAATACCAACACTACTTTTTGGCTGTTTTGATATTTGATCATGCAGAAATATTGCTTGTTTATTTCAAAAAAATGTATTTAGTGATTCTTTTAGATGGTGGTATAGGTGACATACATCTGTGTGTAAATTATTTCGTATAGGGAGAATTATAACCTGTACCTTTTTATGTTCTTATCGATACCGGTTTGGACAGGTGATTCTGTGATTTCTGTGAAGTAATTGCATCATTTGTTTCTTCCCCCACTCCCCCCTCAATGCATCCTCCCTCATATCCGAACAAAGCTAAGGAACATCTCCTGATAAGGCAGAACTCCTCCCTGGTATTTTAAGCAGCAGCAAATGTTGTTTGTAAAAAGCATAATATAACTTTTTTTAGACTAATTTCCACAATGCTCTGTTGGCATTAACATTACCATTATTGTACCCGGCTCTATGGTATGATAAGACATTCTTATGCATTTATCAAATGTTGATACATTGTTTTTTTTTCCCTTAACCACTTTTATATGTTTTAACTTTTTGAAATTCAAGTGTACCTTCCATAACATACAATAAACACTAGACTGTATCGAAAACGCTCCGCCTGCTCCACATCAAGTAACATTTTTAGAGGTTGGGTTGAAATGATTGAATGAAATAGTCTGCTCTTATAATTTTTTTTTTGTTCTAACATTTTATTTTAGTTACACCTTCCCGCAGCTGATCATTGGAGTGTAGGGTCCTTTCTAGTAAAGCTAAAGGAAATTTATAGCAAATCTGAAAATGTATCAAACACGGCTAAGGGGCTAACTTGTTGATAGGTGGAGGTCTCATTATTGGGGACCCCCCACAAGAACAGAGGTCCATTGTAGACTAGTCAGAGATGAAAAGAGCAGCTGCTTGCACATGCGCCAACTGCCCCGTTCATCTTTATGGCACTGACGGAGAATGCTTGGCGCCTTGGCAATCTCAATCAGTGCCCTTGATATGTACTTCCTGTTTCTCATGACGTCACCCACTGTGTCTCTTTCTCTCACAGTCCTTCTGACTGAGAGGCGCAAGGGGAGGGGCGAAGCAGGATGAGTCGTAACTCTCCTACTTCCGCCCCTCCCATTCATCAGTGTTCAGACATATAGAAATAAATCCAACAAGAGTTTGCAGACAACAAAGTATCAGGACTGTTGAATAACTTGATGAACATTCAAATGATTATTAATAAAGGGCATCTACCACCAGGATGAAGGATTGTTTGCAAATAAGCATAAGGGGCTCCAGGTACCATAGGTGTTAAAGGAGTTTTCCCATGAAGAAAAGTTTGGCCTATCCAGGGGCATAGGGCCTAACTTGCTGATCAGTGGGAAGGGGGGGGTCTCGGTGCTGAGACCTCCGCAGATTGTGAAAACCCCTTGTCCTGGTGGTAGATGCACATGAGCAAGTTATGTAAAAGGAGGGCAACCCCCTTTAATAATCTGCTTACGACACAATTCTGTCTTAATTTGCACCAAAAAGGCACTTCTTAGACTAGTATTGCAAAGGAAGCGTGGCCTATAAAAAAGGGGGTGGGGTAGCTTCATGCAAAAAGTGTTCCAAGAGTAATGCTCTTATTGTACTCAGCCAACTTATAAGAGTTGAAAAGTATGACTAGGGAATAGTACAACTATTTGTGACAGAGGAGAAGGTGCCCCCGACAAGAGACTTGTCAAAGTTCTGGAGTGACTGGATCGGGCCCAGGTCTGGTCATTTTATTAAAGAAAACCTACTGTTTTGAATTGATGCATTATGAAGCAAACATACCTCGAGAATGCTGTAGCTACACTGATGCAGGATCATATATTTTTTAAACCCTGTGCTGAGTGGTTTTGCTGATAAAACAATCTGCGTGATCCGGCTCAGGTTGATAAGTCATGTCTTGACTAACCTCCATTTGTAATTACAAGCTCCAGCATAATGTGTTTGTCAGCCAGCCTGACCCAGCTTTCCCAAGGTCCGTAATGTTATAGTTTTTTCAGCAAAACCACTCAGCTCAGGGATTAACCAAGATATGATCCTGCATCAGTGTAGCTACAGCATTCTTAAGGTTTGTTTGCTTCACACTGCATCAAATCAAATGGTAGGTTTCCTTTAACTCTTTTTGAATGAAAGGATTTCTTACCGGTCTGAAGGTAAAAAAAAACCTTCACCATATTATGTGCCCCATTAACACACACAACTTTTATCAGTTTTGACAGACAGTAAGTAATAAAGTTATCCAAATAAATTAAAAACTAGTGTCAAGCCTTTGTTTTAGCAGAGCAGACGGGTGAAGTTGCTTCATTTAATCTGAAAGCTGACTAGATGGATTATTCTTTGATCGCAGCCATTAAAACTCTTCCTCTGGACAGTTCCCGGTCTGGACATTATACTGCGCTCCTCCGTGAATTTTATGTAAACACTTAACAGAGGTTTTTTTTTTCACGATGAAAGGAAAGTAGCTCTGTGCTCATCCATTATAATAGCTGCTTGTGTTCTAGAATGGAGGGGGGAAAAAAAATCTGTGGGGTGAGATGGAAGTAATACAGGGTTACAAATTGCTTTGATATTGCCCTTTGTCTAATACATCAAACTATGGCTCCGGTTCAGTGCAAGACAAAACATTTGCCGACTGATTAAAAAAAAAAAAAAGGAACAGTACAGAATTGGCTCTAAAGGAAGGGACTCGGAGTAAACCGTACAAAGTGGTGCCTTTATTTTACTTTCAGGCTCCAGGGGCCTGTGGTATGGGTTACTACTGTTATGGTCATTGTGAAGTCTGTACAGTGTACTTTGTACATTTTATGTATCCACCATGCTCTATAACATAACCCTTAATGGCTGATGCCCACCACCAAAAAGACATTGGGGGTAATTTACTTGCATGATAGCTCCGGCCTCTTGATGTATCTGGGGGGGAGGGGGGGCGTGTTTATTTCTACGCAAGGCCGTTCACATATGAAAATTTACGGGCTGCACCGTGCACGTGCGCAGGGACAGGAACGCCCAATGCCGGCCCACTCCCCACCGACCAGTCCTTCCCCCACTTCACGCTCCACTGGCGTGGCACCGAAGCTCTGATAAATTCCCTCACATTGTGTACATTTGGTTAAAAACAGGGCATTTCCTAGCCCGAAATGTTTTCATTGAGCCATGTGTACAACCGAAATCATAAACCTGTTAAGTATTACCGCTTCCCAAATGCCTGATCGATCAAATTATCAAAATGATCGCTCCATGTGGTGAACTCTGTAACAGAAAAAAAAATCTCCAAATGTTTGAATCTCAACTTTTTTTTGTCACTTAGCCACGCTTGAAAAATTTGAATAAAACTACAGTCCTAAAAGTTGTAAGAAAAAAAAAAAAAGCTTGTCCCACAAAAAACCACTGCTTTCACAGCTCTGTGTGAAAAAGTTATTGACTTTAAATGCAAATGAATTTATTTTTTTTTACCCTTGAAAGGTTTTAATTTTTTTAAGGTCTTAAAACAAGCAGATATTAAATTTATATAGTTTTGTTGAACATATTGACCTAGAAAACACAGGAAATGTGTCGTCGTACATTGAAAGTCATAATTACAAAGCCCTTAATTTGTCATTTGGAATTTCTTCCAGCTTCCTGGTACATTGCATGGACTATTTAGTAATGAAATTTGGAAGTACAATTTGTCCTGCAGATGCAGGCTTAGCTTTTGCTGCGGCAGATTTGTCACTGTGATGATGAAGTCTGGTGCAGTATAAGACTTTCAGTTCCTACATTAGAACTACTTTCAGTTGGTCATTACTGTGTGCGGGAATTTGGGTACACGGCCGATTTCCAACAAGCCACACCCCCTTTTCATGAGATCACACCCTTCTACCAGAAGGTCACGCCGCTTAATTGGACATTTCGGGAAAGTGCCAAAAAAGGTCTAAAAGCCTTGATAACTGTGATGCAAGGCTTTGTAGCCTGTGTTTTTCGTGCAAAACCACCAGAACTGTGGCGCAAGTGTGTTTATAAATCGCCCCCTTTCCCCAATGACGCACTCTAGCTCTGCTATGTCACACAGAGAGTCAGCTCTGCTATGCCTCCCTTCCAGATAAAGACATTATCGGTCTGTAGCTAGTAGAGTAAGTCTCTGCACACTTCTGCTTGTGGCAGTATGTTCCAATGCCTGGGCTGGTCTTGTAATGCAGGGGGGGGCAGGAGGCAGAGAGCACTGCAGTGTGCAGATAAGAGAAGCTATTCATGAGAAGAATCTGACCACAGTCAGAAGATTTACGAGCATATCCAAGGGCAACCGAAACTGTGAACAGCATAACAGATAATGTGAAATAAAGCTGTATAAAGTACTGAAATTATTCAGAATGTTGGCAAAGGCATTTTTTTAAATCCGCATAGCATAGGCTAGCCGCTATTGGAACCTGTCACCAGCTATAAATGACATTCCTGGTCACAGGTTCGCTTTAACCTTATTCTATAGTGGTGGGGAAAAAAGAACAGACCTATTAGCAGATAAATATTTTTAATTTTTCTGCATTTTACCGGAAATCGCTGTGTGTAGCAATTTTGGGGGAAATTTGGACCAATATTGGTTCATAGTCAATAGATTCGGGCCCAACGCAAATCTTCAAACAATAATAATAATAATAATAATGGGGAAGTTAATCATGGGCTCATCCGAGCTCCAAGACACATAACTTTCTCTCGGCAACAACCACTTCTGATGCAATTCCATTTTCCCTGGTCAGCTGGCTCTGAAGACAAAAATTTCAACAAGTACAAGATGGAAGCTGGAGAAAAAGAAATGATAGCAAATTTCTGTGTGGAGATTTTGAGAAGAGATTTATCTTCCCAAATTCCTATTAACTACAGACCTGAGATATTCAGTGATGGAAGTTTCTCTGTCATGTTCAAAGCCGCCGTCAAAGCATATTGGCAATGCAGACCGACTATTTCAACATATGTGACTTCTGAGCTGCTATTTAAGAATGTTACACTCCTCTATGTATCCATGGGAAGTCCAACAGCTTATTTTATAAGTTAGGTTCATGCCAGGGGTAAATTTTAATATATGCAGTTCTCAAACCCAAACCTTGAAACTTATCCAAAACCAAGGTGGGATGTGAAGCCTTCCATTTGGGTGTGTTCACAGGTAACCCACAAAGCCAGATCTGCAACAATTCTAATTATTTGAGGGTTTCTTTCTCATTAGACTCCTTTTGGTGACCATGTTGTGGCTTTTGAATCCTCTAATCCTTTTCATTTTGAAGAGAAAGTTAAAGGGGTGTTCCAGGAATAAAGCATGATATACAAATGGATCATTCAAATATAAGCAAATATGTAATTAATTGCCATTTAAAATGTTGCTCCATTTAGCAGAAAAATACTGTGGACGTACATTATAATGGAGAATTAAAATGCCACTGGACCTTTAATCAGTCCTGTGACTTTCTCCCTGTGGAGGAGACACAGGAAAGAAGATGGTCGCTGGTCACATGTCCTGCATCTGCCTGGGTAGGTCATGTGATCACCACTATGTTTGACTGCATTCGGGTTGGTTGCTGTGCATCCAGTATGGCCAGTGTTGTGATGAGATGTCATTGATGCACTGTTGCCAGTAATACACCTCATTACTATGGTAACAGTCTGTTAGATCACTGGGAGCAGAGCATAAATGGGAGGAGCAGTTACTGAGAACTATGAGATCATGGGAGTTGTAGTTGAAGATCACTCCACCTACTTTGGAAAGCCCATAACATTTGGTGAATCATAAAAGCAAATTCTTTAAGATCCATTTTATGATTAATTACATTGTTTTTTTGTATTAATTTATTTATAGTATTATTTTTATTATTGTATTAGAAGTTAATATTTCCTCAATACCCCTTAAAATGGGGGGAAGAAGTATTGGAAATCTTCTTTCATTTTAAAGTAAAGTTCTTGACTTTTTTCAGATTTAGAGCAGCATCGGATATTCAAGGGTTGACCCATTTCCCACTTTCACCTGCCTGCCAACTGTCTCATGGCTTTGGGATATCCTCTGTTTTTTTGGGCGGTCTCAAAGTTAGTTCCTTGGCAGCAAAGGTAAAGTATTGTCAGAAGGCTCCAGTGCACGCAGGCATCACAATGATGACGCATCGCAATGGTGGCCAGAAACCTAGTCAATGAGCATCGAACAAGCAGCAAAGCTAAGAAAGGTTTTCTGGGAACGGAAGACAATTAACGGATTTGGAGAGAAGTTTTAATTGCATCAAGTAGCAGGTAGAAATGCGATACGTGAGTTGGGTATTCCCATTTCAGGCCCACCAAATAACAAAAAATGAAGTCGACCTTAAAGGACATCTACCCCCAGGATGAAAGACTGTGTATGGAAATGAGCCTGAGGGGCTCTAGGCCTCGTAGGTGTTAATGGAGGCTAAAGCCTGTCAGGCTCATTTGCATACAGTCTTCCATCCTGTTGGTAGATGTCCATTAAGGTTGTCATTACCTTACTATATGATCAAATGTGTTGTCAAAATGGGACTTGGGTTTCTAGTCAGTGACAAACAAAATGGCTGCATTTCCTGTTGTCACTCTTGTAGACTTCAAACCATGACAAAACGTTGGCTCTTACTTCTAATATTCATCATCTGCCATAGCAATGGTGACAAATAAAACAATTTTGTCCTCTAAATAGTTCATTGAACGTGAAACATTTTAAGATTTGTCAAATGTATGCAGTTATTAGAGTTATCACTTGGTGGGAATTGGAATTTTGCCCTACATTTCCCTGTCCTCATTCAACTGTTCCTCCTTTGTCCTCTCGATCATTTAAATGTTTGTGATTCTCATTAAAATATTTCAGATTTTTAGAGCATACAAGTATATCCAAGCCCTTGTATATGAATGGAAATTTTACATCCTGTGCCTGGAGCAGCTGTTTGCTATAGCTTCATGTACATGGCATATGATGCACCATGGAATTCATCAGGACACTTCGGGGTCAGAATCTCTCACTAGTAAAGAAAGCAGATGGTTATATTACCTTAATAGAAGGTCATAGGTTTACAAGACTCAACTTAAAGGGGAATTCTATTTCTCTATAGTATTATACGTACTGTATGTACTCAAGTATAAGCCGACCCGAGTACAAGACGAGACCCCTAATTCTACCACCAAAAACTGCGAAAACCTATTGACTCGAGTAAAAGCCGAGGGTGGGAAATGCATTGGTCACAGCCTCCCAGTATATAGCCGGCAAGCACCCTGTAGTATACAGCCAACCAGCCCCATGTAGTATACAGCCAGCCCCCAGTTTGCCCAGCACTTTAAAAAAAATAAACTTGTATACTCACTTTCGGGTGGTCCCGATGCTCGGCGTGGCTCCTCTTCTGTCTTGTCCGCGATGCTCCGGTACCCGCGGCTCCTCTTATGTCTGCTGTAACAGCAGACATGCGCGGCCATGCACCCAGCCAGCCACTGTGATGCGGCCGCTGATGGCGTCATAGTGTGCATGGGTGCCTGGCCACATCACTGCCGGCTGTCACAGCAGACAGAAGAGGAGCCGCAGGGACCGGAACATCGCAGAGAAGACAGAAGAGGAGCCGCGCCAAGCGTCGGGGAGCCGGAGGGTGAGTATGTAAGTTTACTTCTTTTTTTTTTTTTTTTATTGACTTGTGTATAAGCCAAGGTGAGGTTTTCCAGCACATTTTTTGTGCTGAAAAACTCGGCTTATACACGAGTATATACGGTACTTGGTTATTGAGGTTACACTTTAAAATAGTTGTATAAGAACAGTAAGATGGTACGTGGAGTTTTAATACTCCATGGGTATAACCACCCAATGTGCCACTATATAGCGCCGGTAAAAGACACTCCAGAAGTATTCTGATAAAATAGTGGTATATCACAGTGAACCAGGCAGGATGATTGATTTGATACATCTTTACAAATGTGTGCCTAAATTTACATTATATACTTAAAGGGTTGTGGCTTTAGACGTTCAAAGTAAACCATTATTTTCCTGCTAAGCCACACCCACTTGGCAAATAAGTCTCTTAAACGTGTCTCAAATGAGAGGTTGCCATGGCTGGTCTGATCACTTCCATACCATATACCTTCTATTAAAACCACAGACTGCCTCACATGAGGCGCTGTGCTCCGTATGCTAGCCATAATCCCCTTAAAACACACCAAATGTTTATATCACTCCAATGAGGCTGAGTTCCTGCACTGCCAGTCTTACAGGGGTCGCGGTCAGGGCTGACTAACCCGTTATCAATGGATTGTAGCTGTTAACAGCAGACATTAGCCCTCTAGGTAAAAATATAGGTAATATAGACCCAAAGGTGATATACAGTGTATATATATATATGTATGTGTGTGTGTGGAACACTTGACTTTTGATGACTTTTAAGCCAATGTCATTGCAAGTTTTTCAGTGTCTCAGCGCATTCATCCACCAGCAGATGTTATGGAATGGTATAAGCTGCATATATAAATTGCAATATTATGTAAGCTCAGATGTATTCAGACTGAGAATCCAACATCTGAAAACAATAACCATGGGCGCTTTGCTGCGGAGCAGGTGCATCTATCCATGACAAGCTGATAAAGTCTTGGCAGAACTTACAAGCCCCATAATCCTTGTTATGTCATGTTATGACAGTTTGTGTTTGTCTTAGATATTCCTGCTTTATTAAATACTGCAAAGACTCAAAACGATCAGAACATGACAAACTCAATTTACAAGAGACCATAGCAGCCGGCTCTTAGGTTATTCTAACTAGTGTACATGATGTTCAGGCCTCTCCACTCTCCACTCTCCACACCGGTGCAAAGGTTGCACATACAGTTGGACAACCAGGACTTTAAATACACTTTATAAAATCAGAATAAACCTTTTAAGTCCATTAGGATTACCAAAATATTTGTATTTGCTTAATCCATGAATAATGATTAATTCATACATACCTAAAGGCAGGATGTTACAGAGCAGGAGACATTGACGTCTTTGCTGATAGATTCCTATCTGGATGCAGTTTATTATAAAACGTGAGGAGCTGAGCCGGTTGATATTTAATTTTGTGATATAATATATATATTTATATTTTGAGTTTGTAATTTGCTATAATAATATTCATTAAACCAGAAATTTTGCATTGAAATTTGGACTGACTGAAAGAGATGTTTAGCAAAGCAATCAAGAGTTAACTATGTATCTGTCAGACAATGATGGAAAGTCTAAATTAATTAATTGTTAATTATTAATAATAAACAAACAATCGGCTTTTGTGCCACTTCAGTTCCCCTCAGACAGATAATCTGAACAACATCAAAGAGCTGATATTAATCAGGCTGCATTCCTTGGGTTCACATGGACCTTCTGTGCCATAAGGGGAATGTGTTGCACTGGAATGACTACAGGCTTCATAGAAGACTGAATACCCATGGACTGAATGTTTCCTTTTTTCCAATCTATCATTAATAATGAACGCTGCAACATTATCGTATGGTTACTCTAATAGAACACATGAGATGAGAAACAAAGGAAGAACATTTCATAGAGCGTCACTCTGGCAGCAAGGTCAAACATTGCTAGTAAATTGCAGTGTTACAAAAATTGGGAGAAGAAAAGTATCTGGTGGCTAGAGTATGTTAATAGATTTGCAAGTGGAAGTCTCAAAGATTTGAGTGGGACTCAACAACATACACATTTTTGTAGTTGGTAGCAGGTGTGTACAGAAGATCCAATAGTGAATTAAACTCAGGGATTTGGGTAGCTGTGCGTGCCTGAGCGACCTTTCGAGAACTGTTTGACAGATACATACCTCTAATAAGAGGATCAATTGAATCTGTGTCTTTAAGCTGCTCGTCAGACATACCTCTGCATATTTCCATAAAGCAAAAACCAAGGCCGAAGAGCCAAGAGAAGAGTAAGATCTATGGTCACTTTTATTACTCGGGTCCTACATTTCATACTGCATCTTAATTGACTCTTAAGGAGATGCTGCATATAAATGAATGCATCAGAGGGTGCTGCATGTAAACAAGGCATGGGTGCTTTTGATTATTGTAACAATACTCTAATGGGCCTATGCAGGGCCCCATGGAATACATATACATCATGTATACAACACAAAGACATATACACACATATACTATGCATAACACGCACACATTTATTCCTATCGGTATGCTACACCCACATAAATATAAACCATCAGGGAGCACATCAGCAATTCATATATAATAACCTATAATATAATAACATATATAAAATCATACCGGAAATAAATATGCCACGGTCATAAAAATATACCTGCAGTGAATACACAATATATATATACACTCACCGGCCACTTTATTAGGTACACCTGTCCAACTGCTCGTTAACACTTAATTTCTAATCAGCCAATCACATGGCGGGAACTCAGTGCAATTAGGCATGTAGACATGGTCAAGACAATCTCCTGCAGTTCAAACCGAGCATCAGTATGGGGAAGAATGGTGATTTGAGTGCCTTTGAATGTGGCATGGTTGTTGGTGCCAGAAGTGCTGGTCTGAGTATTTCAGAAACTGCTGATCTACTGGGATTTTCACGCACAACCATGGTGTGGGGAATATTTTCTTGGCACTCTTTGGGCCCCTTGGTACCAATTGAGCATCGTTGCAAAGCCACAGCCTACCTGAGTATTGTTGCTGACCATGTCCATCCCTTTATGAGCACAATGTACCCAACATCTGATGGCTACTTTCAGCAGGATAATGAGCCATGTCATAAAGCTGGAATCATCTCAGACTGGTTTCTTGAACATGACAATGAGGTCACTGTACTCAAATGGCCTCCACAGTCACCAGATCTCAATCCAATAGAGCATCTTTGGGATGTGGTGGAATGGGAGATTTGCATCATGGATGTGCAGCCGACAAATCTGCGGCAACTGTGTGATGCCATCATGTCAATATGGACCAAAATCTCTGAGGAATGCTTCCAGCACCTTTTTGAATCTATGCCACAAAGAATTGAGGCAGTTCTGAAGGCAAAAGGGGGTCCAACCCGTTACTAGCATGGTGAACCTAATAAAGTGGCCAGTGAGTGTATATAGCAGCAATTAATATACTGTACACATCAGGCAGATATATACATCATGTACTGTATAAACCAGTCACAGATGCTGCCTTCCCTCTCTGTCATAACCTAGTCCACCCTGGTTTTCATTCTGGTGGATGCCTCACGGGTGATGATTCTTATCCATAAGGTATAGAACATGATGGATTTGCCACCAAAGTGTCATCAACTATTCATAAGCAGTGTCAGCTCTCAATGATTAGTTTATATTATTTAGCCCCCACTCATTAACAAATAACAGAGCAACCACATTACCTTATTAAGTAATCTAATACAGCAGAAACCCCCTCATTAAAAATATATAATGTGGCAGAACCCCTCCTCATTCATAAATATACAGTTTAGCAGCACCCATGCCATTGATTAATATACAGCACAGCAGCCCTACCTCATTAAATAATATGTAAAATAGTAACATCTCTTTGTTAATTTACATATAGTACAGCACCACCACCCTGTTTAATTAACATATAATACAGCAACCCCCCAATAATAAACAGGAGTGTCGTCATAATTATAAATATATAAAAAAGAAGCAACCCCTCCGAGGTGCCAATGAAACTGTGGATGATGTCATTATATCAACTGCATCATAAATAGGATGCAGGAAGAGTTGTCTCTGCTCTTGTAATTGTATGTACATCTTAACTAGAGATGAGCGAACATACTCGTCCGAGCTTGATGCTCGTTCGAGCATTAGCGTACTCGAAACTGCTCGTTGCTCGGACGAATACTTCGCCCGCTCGAGAAAATGGCAGCTCCCGCCGTTTTGCTTTTTGGCGGCCAGAAACAGAGCCAATCACAAGCCAGGAGACTCTGCACTCCACCCAGCATGACGTGGTACCCTTACACGTCAATAGCAGTGGTTGGCTGGCCAGATCAGGTGACCCTGGGATAGACTAGCCGCTGCCCGCGCTGCTCGGATCATTCTGTGTCTGGATGCCGCTAGGGAGAGAGCTGCTGCTGGTCAGGGAAAGCGTTAGGGTGTTCTATTAGAAATATTAAAAAGAAGTGGCCCCAATAGTGACCCCTGTGGCACTCCACTGGTAACATCAACCCAATCTGAGAATGTGCCATTAATGACCACCCTCTGTTTTCTATCACTAAGCCAATTACTTACCCAAATACACAGATTTTCTCCTATTCCCAGCAGTCTCATTTTATATACCAACCTTTTATGTGGCACGGTGTCAAATGCCTTTGAAAAGTCCAAATATACAACATCTACAGCGTCCCCCAGTTCCAGTCTTGAACTTACCTCCTCGTAGAAACCAATCAGATTAGTCTGACAGGAGTAGTTTGTGTGTGATCTGTGTCACATCCGTTTTTGCGGATCCACAAAAACATAAGGTTGGCAAATGCTGGCACAACCTCTTGAAGGTTCACACAATTATGTTAAATGACCCCCATGTAGAATTTATACTTTTCATATTATCACAGACTTTTATGGGAATGCAAGTGTCAATTTAAAGAATATCTACTGTCAAAATGGATCATGATAAACCAGGGACTCTTGGGCTACATGCACACGAACATGTTCCTACATGGGCACACCTCAGGCGCGCCGGAGAGAAGAAGGAATGAGCGCTGCTCACGTCTCCCCTCTCCATAGAGAATAGAGCCATTCCTACAGCCAAAATTAGAGCGTGTTCTATCTTGCAGCAACATGTTGTGCTCACTGTACCAAGCTGGGGGACATATATACAGCCAAAATTTGCGGCCATATATAAGTCACCCACACGATCGTGTGAATGTAGCCTTAATCATAGATCCAGGCACTGAGACGAAGTGGTAATCTTCTTTTATTTGTTATCCGTGGCCTTGTTCCTTCTAAAATCTATGTTTAAAATTATGCTAATGATTCAGAAGTGCTCTTGGGGTGTTACCCAAGCCTTGCTGTGTTGCAGCTTCAAGGGCTGTTACACTGTCCCACCCTCCCTCTCTGCTCAAGCACTTTCTTCTCCCTCGCCTGATGTAATCTCACTGCATCTCACTTTCGGCACACAGTAGGAAAGAAAGTGCTGCTTCCCAATGTAACAGCCTTTGAATATGCAGCACACAGAGCCTCTGGTGACACCCTGCTGAGCATTTCTGGCTCATTAGCAATTTTAAAAGTGGATTTTCAAAGGAAGGAGGCCATGGATAAGAAATTTAAGAAAATAACACAGTCGCGGTGCCTGGAGCTATGAGAAATGTTCCTGGTGAATCATGATGGATTTTATAATCTTTATTTATATAGCACCATCCTATTCCGTAGCGTTTTACAAATGATAAGGGAAACATACAAACATAACATTACATTACAGAGTACAAACAGTCATATGGAACAATAGGAGGGAGGGCCCTGATCCCAGGAGCTTAAAGTCTATGAGGATGAGGGGTGACACAAGAGCTCACAATCTATGAGGATGAGGGGGTGACACAAGAGCTTACAGTCTATGAGGATGAGAGGGTGACACAAGAGCTTACAGTCTATGAGGATGAGGGGGTGAACACAGGAAAGGAATAGCTTACATCTATGAGGATGAGGGGGTGGGACACCAGAGCTTACACGTTTTATAGGATGAGTTAGGGTGACACAGAGCTTAGTCAGGTTGCGTATGCGGTGAGGGGTGACACAAGCTTACAGTCTTGGAGGGAGAGGGGGGGTGACACGAGTTACCAGTCTATGAAGGTGGGGGGGGACACAAAGCGTCCAGTTATGAGGCATGAGGGGTGACACAAAGCTTACGTCTTGAGGATGAGGGGGTGAACCACAAGAGCTTACAGTCTATGAGGATGAGGGGGTTGACAAAGCGAGCTTACAAGTCTATTATTAGGATGAAGGGGTGACACAAGCGCTTAAGTCTATGAGGATGAGGGGGTGACGCCAGAGCTTACAGTCTATGAGGATTGGGGGTGCACAAGAGCTTACAGTCTAGAGGATGAGGGGTGACAGATCTTACAGTCTATGAGTATGAGCGGGGGTGTACACAAGAGCATTACAGTCTATGAGGATATGAGGGGTGACACAAGAGCTCACAATCTATGAGGGATGAGGGGGGACACAAGGAGCTACAGTCATGAGGAGTGAGAGGGTGGACCAAAGCTTAAGTCTATGAGGATGAGGTGTGACACAGAGTTACAGTTTATGAGGATGAGGGGTGACACAAGTAGCTTACAGTCTATGAGGATTTAGAGGGTGACACAAGAGCTTACAGTCTATGAGGATGAGGGGGTGACACAGAGCTTACAGTCTATTAGGAGAAGGGGTTGCACAAGAGCTTACAGTCTATGAGGATGAGGGGGTGACACAAGTCTTACAGTCTATGAGGATGAGGGGTGACACGAGCTTACAGTCTATGAGGATGAGGGGTGACACAAGAGCTTACAGTCTATGAGGATGAGGGGGTGACACAAGAGCTTACAGTCTATGAGGATGAGGGGGTTGACCACAGAGCTTCAGTCTATGAGATATAGGGGTGACAAAGAGCTTACAGCTATAGGATGAATGGGTGACACAAAGCTTACAGTCTATGAGGATGAGGGGGTGACCAAGAGCTTTACGTCTATGAGGATTTGGGGGTGACACAAGAGCTTACCGTCTAAGGATGAGGGGTGACCAGAGCTTCAGTCTATGATGGGTTAGTACAGCTCAGTCTATGAGGATGAGTGGGAGTCAGAGCTTAAACAGTCTATGAGGAATGAGGGTGACACAGAGCTTACAGTCTATGAGATGAGGGGTGACAAGATACGTCTATGAGGATGAGGGGGTGACACAAGAGCTTACAGTCTATGAGGATTAGGGGGGTGACACAAAGGCTTACAGTCTATTATATGGAAGGGTGACACAAGAGCTTACAGTCTATGAGGATGAGGGGTGACACGAGCTTACGTCATGTAGGATGAGAGTGTGACACAGATAAGTCTTGAGGATTTGGGGGTGACACAAGCTTACAGTCTATGATGAGGAGGGGGTGAGACGAGCTTACAGTCTAGATAGGGGGACGCAAGGCTTCAGTCTAGGAGGATGATGGGTGACACAAGAGCCTTACAGTCTATGAGATGAGGGGGTGACACAAGACTTACAGTCTATGAGGATTGATGGGGTGACACAAGAGCTACAGTCTATGAGGATGAGGGGGTGGACACAAGCTTACAGTCTATTAATGAGAGGGGTGACACAAGACCTTACAGTCTATGCGGTGAGGGGGTGACGCAAGAGCTATACGTCTATGAGATGAAGGGGTGGACACAAGCCTTACAGTCTATGAGGATGAGGGGGTGACACAAGAGCTTACGTCTATGAGGATGAGGGGGTGACGCAAGAGCTTACAGTCTATGAGGATGAGAGGTGACACAAGACGCTTACAGTCTATGAGGATGAGGGGGTGACACAAGACTTACATGTCTATGAGGATGAGAGGGTGACACAAGAGCTTACAGTCTATTAATGAAGGGGTGAACAAGAGCTTCACAGTCTATGAGGATGAAGGGGTGACACGACTTACAAGTCTAATGAGATGAATGGGGGACGCAAGAGCTTACAGTCTCTGAGGATGAAGGGTGACACGGAGCTTACAGTCTATGAGGATAGGGGGTGACGCAAGAGCTTACAGTCTATGACAGTGGGTGTGAACCGTATGGCACTGGGCCAGAGATGGCACTCGGGGGCCTCTCTGTGGCACGCAGGCCATCTCCAGAGTTTGGAGACCCATATGGACTCTTCCTGTAGTCTCAGGTAGTCCAAGTGGCCCTGCTATTGTAAGTAAGACCCACCTGTTCTGTTTTGGTCCTGTCCCGAAAAAGGAAAAAGGTGTCGAATTGGAGCTCAAAATTCTGGTAGCATAAGTTTTGTTAAGCCTAAATTGGCCGTGTTGGCCACTTGGGAAAAGCTATGGTTTTTGGGTCTATTTTGGGCACTTGTCTCTAAAGGTTCGCCATCACTGGTCTTGAGGATGGAAGGGTGCACAAAAGAGCTTACAGTATATTGAGTTTTCATGGTAGATTCCTTTAGAGCAGCATTAAAAGTTTAAAAAAGCAACCATAGACATATTTATGTCAAGCTTTATATTATGGGGACTTTCATCCTCTGTTCAAGCTTGTACCCTAGTAAGTTCGAAATATAACCTATACAGGTAAATATTGGACCCAGCTCTTGTTTATGAATGTTAGTTGAGAAACATGGCGTCCTTCTTACCAAAACAAAAAAAATCAGCAGCACACTTGACCTGGTTTTTACAGGATTGAGCTCGCCATGTAGAAATAAATGCGACTTGGTTGCGAATACCCAGGTAAAACCTATGGTCCGTTGTTGGCCACTGTTTTCGGAAGAAAGTAGATATCCCCTTTATCCCCAAATACCATGTTGGTGCTAATAATAAAAAAACTTCACTTTGCAATACTGCGGTGAACGCAAGACAGTTGTATTTGTAAGATGCCCATAATTCACAACGTCCATGAGCAGTTAGCTGGGGCCCCCCAGAATGAATTTCACTGTGGGCCTAAGGACCCCCATCCGCCCGGCTGCACGCCTCTCTATCCTCTGGGTCTGGTATATTAAATATATAGAGTGACTGTGAGCTACAGCCAGGGAAATAGATCAGGAGTATCCAGGCTTCTAATTTACCGCTTTAGTATCATGATCTTAAAAACATCCTTGGGTTTCCTTTTTTTATTGTTCTAATAACTGGAAAGTGGTTTAAACACTAACCAGAATGACATCTCCTTCAGTCTTGTAGGATTATAGCCTAGTAAATATGAGTCATCTCAATGTCAATTCCAACAGCTTCATTGTGATTCACAGCAATGGTGCTCAGACCACGTTATAACAAACAACTGCATGGTCTATGACCCCCTCTTCAAGCCGTCAGAGTAAATCTTGGTGTGTAAGTGTAGTTTAGGTATATAACCCAAAGGATATAGAATACTCCCTAGAATATGGAGGCTCATTTACTAAGGGTCTGGACCGCAGGATTCTGTCGGGATTTCCCGAATATTCCTTTTTGCACTGAGCACTGTTTCCACGGGTTTTTGGCGCACGTGCATCAGATGTAGCACATCGGCGCCGGCTTGCATTACAACAAGAAATCAGGGGGCGTGCCCGTTTCGGAAACACGACGGCTTTGGACAAACCGGGATTAAAAACCGAATGTGTGTAAGATCAAGCACTCACATGCACCAGGAAGAAGAGCGGTGAACACACGCGAGATATCAGCGGGGACGCAAAACACATAAAGGGAAATTGGACGCACGACCTAGTGGAATGGCGGCAGACCCGAATCCCTTGTCCACGAACGCGCACGCGGGGATCGCCGACAGGCCCAGGTAGTAATGGCGCCATTAGTGCCAGAATACTAGGCAGAATATGTAGTTTTCTAGATTCTAGTAAAATGCCCTTTAACGGACTTTCCTCAAATTTTGGATACAATTGTAGGACTGCACAAATTATAACTGGATGTTTCACCTCTCAGGGGCATGTTGCCAAATTTGTAACAGAGTAACTTGTTCTTTACGGGAAGATTTGATTAACTAAGAACACAGTGGACTAATTCTGGGGGAGGAGTCCCAAAAAACAAAGTTTCCCGAAATGTGGCAACCTTCCATCTTTTTTCAGGAAAGATTAGCGTCTTAACGGTAACGTCCTGCGTAAATGAATGGGAACCAAGGCGATTTATGGGAAGGGGACAATCCTTATTGTCTTATGGGGTCGCTGGGCTTCTGATATGGTGTTTTGCATTTTGCTGGTAGATTTTTGTTGTGTTTTCGGAGGCTACGAACAGAATGTTAACCATCAACAGGAGGCACACCGACTCATCAACACATCTGGATTTTAATTGTTATCTCATTGTTTCTGTGAAAATGGTTATTATTTTTCCTTTTTAGGCAAGACGTTAAACTCTACTTACTATTCCACACTATTTATTGTCGATTTTGTACTTATTAACCAGTGCCCACCTTAGACTCTATGGATGGGGCACATTTACTTACTCGGTGTAAGTAAATGTGCCCCTATAACATGCAACGCATAAACAAGATACGACTGAAATTTTTCTTAATCTTCTTCTAAAATGACTTTTAAAATAATGGTATGAGTACTCAAAGGCTACTGGGGCGGCATTACCAAGCCCCTCTATGCTGTTGCAGTTGCAAGAAGCACCGCTCCCTCCCTCTGTGTGCTGGTCGCAACCTTCAGGCTCATTAGAAATTGTAAAAGGTTAAATTTTAAAATAAGGAGGCAATGGGTAACAAATAACAGAAGATGCCACAGTCCGGTGCCCGGGATCTATGAGTAAGTGTCCCTGGTGTTATCCATGTTTGATTTTAGATTCCTTATGAGCACAGTTCCATAACAAACTGTAATTCACGAGCACTTGCCCGTTTATATGAGGGCAGCAAAAAACTTGCAGATAACAAGTATTCAATATATCGCATAAAAAATCCTGCATGGGATTTCAATTGGTCCATTTGTGTTGACAGCTGTTATCCGTTGTCACCACAAAAGTTTGGTGCATAGTCAGCCCAGTAGCTACTGTGAAATTTACACCTGCTGAGTGAAACCGCTATAAGTGACCCCAGGCAGGAAGAAAATCGCTCGGGGTGTTTGTGCAAATAGGTGTGAATGCCTTATACCCCCTGGGACATAAAAACAATAGGTTCCAGAGACATGTTATTGGTTTTCAATGGGGGATGAGCCCTTTTTTATTTACAGATAGCAAGAATAAAAGGACTATTGTTAACGTGTTCAGAGTGAATACAGTAATGACACTCCATGTCTTACTATATACACATTAGTCTCAGCGAGCTGTTGATGTGGGACTGATCCGTTAAACCTGAGCATGAATGTTTTTTTGGCGTTTGTCCATAATAGTACATTTAGCCCTAGATATTCTTAAAGGAAACCTACCATTGAAGTGCAGGTATAGGGGAACTACCGGCACCAGCTCAGGGTGAGCTGCGTGCGGAGGCTTATTTTTTGTTGTGTTTTTTAAACCGCAGTATCGCGGTTTAAACACGTTTAAATGTATGGCCGGAGCTGCTTCGGTGGCAGGGAGGCACGCGCTCTGCGCGCACCGCCTGCCGGACCATGCCCGCTTACATAGGAAGTGAATGAGAGCCGGCGGCGCCGGCGTGACGCATGGAGCGCCGAGCGACGTACCTCCTGCGCCGAAGAGTCTCGGCCAATACAGTTTAAAAAGTTTAAACCGCGATACTGCGGTTTTTTTAAAACACTAACAAAATAAGCTCCGCACCAGCTCACCCTCGAGCTGGTGCTGGTCAGTTCCCCCTTATACTGCCACTTACAAGTGGTGGTTTTCCTTTAACCTTTTGAAATAAAGTTATGTTTTTTAGATTCTTCCATACAGGTTCGTTTCGAATGTGATTTCATTTGGCACATACATAACCTTTTTAAATTCTTTTCCACGTTGTTTGACATCAATTTGTCCTCCAAATGTGAACGCGAGATTCAAAAGCCCCCCCACCTGTCTGCTTTATTGCCCCGCGACCCCAAAAATGAGCTTTTTTGTGCTCTTTTACATGGCTTGTGCACCAGAATAACTGTCAATTAACTGTATGTCAAATCACCCCTGCAGTCATTATATTCAAACCACATTTCATCTCAGTACATGAGCCTTTGTAGGTGATCATGACAAAAACAATACAATGCTTAAAGTTTTAAATTGTGTCTATGGAAATCTGTCCCCACGAAATTAGCCTTCCTTTCCACGTTACTTTTAATTATACTGACTCGTTGAACCACAACCATCGACCAGGCTAAAGTCCGCGACGTTTAACAACGTTCACCTTCCACTTTTGATGACTAAAGGCTAAGGAAGAGTTATGTACATATTTGTAATGTCCGATGTATGAGACAATAACTTGTATGGCCGACTTGGTAACATAAATTCATCTTTTTCTCCCAATAAACATGACTTGAAACTAAGATGATACTGATTCGTCTGATCGGCTCATTTCATTTGGGCACATATGGAAAGGTTATATTAAACTCCAGTAATCTCCTCCTTTACTTACTACTTAGACATCTGCACCAGACAGAATACCTCTTATTTAATCTAATCTATTTTTATTCGACCTTTATATATCTAAGAAATACAGGACATGCTCACATGTGGAACTTGTACTCACTTAGAATGGACCCCCCAATCCATCTATGCATCTGTGAACGTAGATGTGGAAGACATGAGGCTCTTTCACATTTTAAAATAGACCATCCCCAAAACTGAATGTGTACCCTAATGGGCAACTCCCAAGGGATATGCCCCAAATATCCTGGTATCCTAACCTCTTAAAAAAAAACTGCATTTTAAATGTTTATTGGACTTATGAAGCATTGCTTTTATCTCTGGCTTAGAAGTGTACGGTAACAAAACACTATCACACGCTCACAGAAAAAGGCTAATTAATCTCGTAGACTGTTAAATGTAGAGCTATTAGGCATATGAGGTGGATGTTAAAGGAGATTGGGTGCGGCTGTCAGGTTCACCTGCAATCCACGCTTAGAGGTGATATGTCTAATTTATTCATTGGGTTTCAACCGTATGACTATTGGGTAACTGGGTGATAATTATGGTTGTAACAAATTGTTTCTCAGAGGAAATTAAACAAATCACTTAACTTTACTCATGAAAGGATGGAGCATCAGTTCCTAGAACGCTACATACAAACAACTAGGGTCTGATATCTATGTACCAAAAATAAATACCCTGCTCTACCTTGATAAAAAGACCAAAAGTGTATTTCTATTATTTCTTATAAAATTGGAAGTTCAAGCTATGAGACTGGTCCATCCAGGTCCAAAAAGTATGGAGGACACCAGAATAATAATATGGTCCAACAAAAAAAAATGGACACACAAAATAGGTATGGTACACAAAGTATGGAGACATCAGAATTGGTTATGTCCAAAATAGGAGGACAACAAAATTGGTATGGTCCTAAAACATTTAGGACACTTAGTGAATAGCTAGTTGAGAGAATAAAGAATGTTCCCATTTAACCCAATAGATTTCAATTCTTCGACAGTAAAAATACGCATTCAATATATTACCTACTATTAGGGTTATACTATACTATTGAAACATACTTGTAATACTTTACATTGACATTGTTTTTTAACACTTAATCAGCAAAAAATTCTACATTTTTCATTCTCCAGTATGTCACTGCATTCCCACCTTAATATCATTAACAGCACAAAAATGGGAATTTGAACTGAAAAATCTGCATCAGGAAACCGTAATTCCGTTTGGAGGTGGTTTTGATTGTTTGATTGTTTTGTTATGTATTCCATCAGATTCCACAATAGAAAATTTTCCCACTATCAATTCGGTTGCAAATAGATGAAAAAAAGACTTCCTATTGAAATCTATGGGTCATGAACTTCCAGGACAGATTATGACATGGTTTTAGCCCTCATGCAAGCCGCAATCATATGGGGTTGTTTGATACCAGTTGTAGACACCTCCATAGAGGTCCTAGGGGGGAACACACGCGTGTCTCATTCGTATATAAAGTCACTCAGCTTTCAATGGAGAAGGGCGGGATGAGAAGCGCTTACACCTCCTCCCCGCTTTGCATCCCTGAGTGGCCATATATATGTGCAAATCCAAGTAAACCAGAACCAACTCTGGGAGGTGCATTTGTCTGCAAGCATTTGTCGTCCACTGTATTTTTTGAAAATATTACGTCAGATCAATAACATACGTGCACTTCATGGATAAAAACAAACATTCATATAGTTATAACGGATATACAGGACTGGACATATCACAGTTCTGGTAATGCAGTCTTAATCTACTAGGGTCCGTTTTGTGGTCTCACTCATACACAATGATATATATAGGACTTCGTGTATATAGGTTGGCTAAAGGGCCAAATCTTAGGTTTTCAAATTGTCTATAGCAACCAATCACAACACAGATTTTGATTTTGTGAGAAACACTTCTTGAAAATGAAATGCCTGTTGAGCGAGAAAGATCCTTTTTTATTTCCCCCTTGTGAGTTGAAGACATGTTCTGCTCAAAGTGGGTACGACCTGTCTGCTCTCAAGTGGGTACAGACATGTCTGCTCAAAGTGGGTACAGACCTGTCTGCTCAAAGTGGGTACAGACCTGTCTGCTCAAAGTGGGTACAGACCTGTCTGCTCAAAGTGGGTACAGACCTGTGCCATTCCTGTTTGGAACCATTCTGAAAATATAATAAAATTAATTACATGAGGGACGGGCAGTTTTATCCACAGTTAAACTTGTTTTTACTGTGTACAGAGTCCTCCTAATAGCCTGTAGGGCCTCAGGTGCTTGATCAGAGGCGTGGATGAAACCCAAAACCCGGCTCGTTGATAGAATTTTACAGTTGTTCAGATAAAGTGTGAACTTGAGGTGAGAGAACTGAAACCTGATTCCTTTCATCAATAGAGTTAAGAAAAATTAGCTCCCTTAAGGGTTGTCCGGAACGATATGTTCTCTTACCTTCCTACCACACCTGTCCTCATAGTTATTGCTGTTCTTAGCCAACATGATGAAATATGTGTCTAATTGGAATTACACAAATAGTAATTGGATAGGGAAAGTCATTTGGATAGGTATCAATATGAAATTGTGTGAAGTAAGACCTCAGGAACCACAGCCATGCAATTTTTTGGAAGGGAGAACACGTTTCTGCTACACAATGGAGAAAGCAATGGGGTCATTATCCTAAGGGCGACGATTCGCGGTTTTCCCCGAAGTGTTTACCCGAATTTCCGATTGCGCCGATTTTCCTGAATTCCCCTGGATTTTGTGTCGCACGCGATCGGATTGTGACGCAGCTCGGCGCTGGCATGCAAGCGACCTGAATCGGGGGTCGGGCGGAACGAAACCCGCGGGATTCGGAAAAAACGCCGCATTTAGAAAAAAAAAAAAAGTGTTTGCTGGACTCACGCTACCTTCCTCAGGAATAGGCCGGTGAACTTCAGTGCATTCCGGCGGGCTCGGAACTTCAAGCAGCGAGCAGCGCCACCTGGTGGACGCGGGGTCGGAGGGAACTACCTTAGTGAATCCCGGCCGGACCCGAACTCCTGCCAGAGGAACGCGCCGCTGGATCGCGAATGGATCCGGGTAAGTAAATCTGCCCATAGCACTTATGGTGTCCCGAGGTGTTTGCACTTCAACCAATCTCATGTTGTTAGGACATCCTCATGTTTAATCTTGAACAGAGGCAGACATAAAGTAAAGTGCGAACTGCGATCAAAAGTATGGAAAAAATAAAAATCTATCAAAATGAACGCTCCCTGCACACGAATATCTGATCTTCTCAGACAGTAGACAATAATTGTGCTCTGTTTTTGTTGCCATGTGTCTCTGAAATTCAATCGTTGATGATGTCCTAAATGGTCCACTGAGTCATCCTTGGGTCATTTGTTTTTGACAGATCCGCAACAAAAAAAAAAAAAAAACCGGGGAAGGTTACAAAGATGTCACTAGCTTGTCAAACCACTTGAGGATATCCACAAATACAGACTGATGCAGATATGTGTGATGGTCCATTGCTTTGGCATTCCCTTAACTTGTTTGGAGGGAAGTTCTGAGCCATCAAACACTAAAAAGGACTCTCTGATTTATACGCCTCCGCTCATCAGATCCATAAAAAAAATAGTACGTGGTGTGAATGGGTCAACCTGAATATGTGTGTGTAGTGGACATCAGATACAAAAAAAGATTTATAATACTATCTTTATTTTAATTTGCCGCCATCAAATTCTGTAGCGATGATGCGAGGACTCCTGTCCCCAGCACTGTGGTCGTTCATGCAATCAGGTCAGAGCACGGTATGGTTTTCATGGATCAAGCACGGCCATGTGGTGTTTCTCAAAAACCAGCACACGACCGCCTGACCAATGTACGCTATTGTCAATAAGCCATACGAGATGCAATGCTGGCGCTAATCATGGTCAGGTGTGGTGCGGCTTTGAAGAACGCAGCATGTTTTCAAACCCCTGACAACACAAAATCTCAGCTTATCTACGTGGTGTTTTGTGGGTCCTTAACCTCTTAGTCACAGCCTTTTTTGTTCATTTTTCACTCCACACTCATTCAAAAATCTATAACTTTTCCATTTTTCAGTGTTACAGTGCTGTGGGAGGGCTTATGTTCTGATAATCTTTATTCTTTGTTCAGTACGCTCAAGCGATACCCAATTTATACAGGTTTTATGGTTTATAAATGAAAACGTGTGTGTAACTTTTCATACTTAGTGTACTGGAGCGTGAAGATGTATTTGGGGATATAAGCTAGCATTTCACAGTTGCCAATTTACGGACTGTAAATCTTTTGATCACTTTTTAACAATTTTTATGTGATGTTAAAATGGCATGAAAGTGGCGTTTTGGACATTTAGGAAAGCTATGTTCTGTTATGTGTTTATGAGGTGCAACGCCCAGGATCGTATATTTTGAATAAAATATTTGCATTTGGGTGGTGGGTGGAGGTGGATACCTTCAGTTTGTGATTTTTTTTAACCCTTTATTATATTAGTATTATGAAACTCTAGGAAGGTGGGGATTGAATGTTTAGGTAATTTTTTCGTTTTATACCTTTTTTTTCAACAATTTTTGTACTATTTTTTGACCCCCCCCCTAGAAACTGTGTGATCGTTCCATCATATATTGCAATACTACTGTATGCAGTATATGGAGTTTATACGTTGGTTGTGTGGCGGCGGTGGGTGTATGTGGTGGGTGTTTGCCTGTAGTTGCAGCAAACCCAGGTCTATAGTGAGGGCTCCCAACACATGAGCCTTCTTCATAATAATTAACAGCTTCACTGTAATAGTACAGCACGTTGCCCAGTTCTCTGCTGCTGTTGCTTAAGCTATGCTTTATCAGATTAGATTTTATGTGGAAAACAATATTGTTTTCAGGTTGTATCGTTAGACATGTCAATTAGGAGAATCACAATAAGGGTACGGCCCCACTGACCTACTTAACCCCAGATGTTGATCCTCATTTATCAAGTAAACAGAGAATCCATTTAGTAGCACTTTGCATTGAAATGTGTAAAAGAAGACAGGTGCGAAGATATAAAAAGGTATCAGCGAAACACAACTCCTGAGGACTCACATTACAGCAGGGAACACTATGAATAACATTAATCCGGCAGAGGGAGTGACACAACTTTCTACCAGCCGTGACCATGGGGGTGGGGAAGGTCATTCTTCTTCTATAGGACCAGTGATGGCGAACCTTTTAGAGATCGAGTTCCCAAACTCAACAAAGCCCGCTTAGTTTTATCGCAAAGTGCCACAAAGACAAATTTAATTGTGATTTATCTCCCTTCTTCTGTCACATTTCAATTGATACCAGCCCTGAGGACACCAATAAAGCAGAAAAAAATCAGTCCTCAGGTACAGCTGTCACTTTAAAATAGCTTTTGCACAGCAAGTCCGGGCTGTTTGGGACTGCCGTGAAGATACCGGAGTCATCTCTGGTGGTGTGTCCATGAGTGCCCAACAGAAATGCTCTGAGTGCCACAAATGGAAAAGTGACAGAAAAGACAAAAGCAGCTTTGATGATTATGTTACCGTAATCGGATCGTAAATCAGACTTGTGCATCACATGGTGCCATAGAGGTGATGAAAGTTCCAAAGCACGTTTGCAACCCTTACCGGGCTTTTTAAGTCACTTTATTTACTATAAATATGCAGGATGAGTGCCCCCTTTCACACAACCGTTTGTGCGGCTGAGCTAGCCGTCACGAACGGCGGTCAGCTCAGCCTCGCAATAAAGTAGCATTTGGACGGGAACGGTCTGGGGTGAGTTATTGTGCACCATACTGTGCACGCAGCTGAAGTGGAGGGATGAGAGCGCTCCACCCATTCCGCTTCCCACCATCCGATGAATTGCCCATACCGTTGGGTGACAGGGGCCTGAATCAAAAGATTTTCAATACGCCCTCCTAGTTCAGAATTGAGTAGGGGAAAATGAAAATCTGAAGTACCCATAAAAAAAAAAGGTTAGAGTGTAATTTTTAAAGTAGTCCAAAAATAGGCCATATAATCAATGAAGACATTTTCCATGTGGATGGGTGGTCATACAATCCTATCAATGAAAAGAACAGAAACTGATTACCCACAATCAATATTGCAATATCTCTTGTGGCCCGTGGACCCTTAGGACAGCTTTTTTTTTTTTAGAGATTCTTATGTGGGGTTCTAGCGGATTTCTAACACTTCAGCTCTGTGTCTTTGCACATAACTGACTGTCACCATAGCTGAGCATACGTGAACCTTCCTAAACTGTTGTTGCAACTTTTTGTTGATAACGTTTGAAAATGACAGAGAGGTATAGCCAATCGAATGCAGCATGGATTCTGTACAACTTCAGGTCCCTCTGTGATATAATGCATGGCCGCTCCATTCCCTTTTAAAACTATTGGGGATTTAAATGGCAGGCATATTTCAGCATTTCCAGAAAGAAGGCTTCTTCGTCATTACTGCGCGGATACTTTCGAAATCCATCTTCTCTTTCAATTATTCTGAAATTAAAAGGGTTCCTTTTATGTAACCTACGCATATTTCGACACTTCCTATTTGAGTCCATTATTTAAGATCCTGTTGGTGCCGATTTTTTTAAATCAATTTATTTATATAAAAATATTATAATAATATATATTTTATAAAATATGCACAGAAAGACCAATGGTTTATAAAAAAATAATATAGGAATCTTGATGTTCTAGTGAAATAGATATCACACTTATAATTTTGCAACATTATTACTGTAGCAATATTTCAGAGCATGCTCCAGGCCCTTGGACAGATCAGTGTACTATCCGTGGCCTCCTGAGCTAGGCCTTAAATTGGAGGAATTTTTTAATCATTCCAGGAGATAGCTCAGGGGGCGGTCTAGTGGAGCTAGGTGTCTGGCGTCACATGGATCAGTTACGTTGACCTTATGTAATATGTTCATAACACTATAAATCTCTTTAGAATATTGCTCTAAGATGATGCCAAATGGAAATCTAGAGGAGCTAAATGTTTCATGAAGGCAATACATGTTTCGTATATAACTAGAAATGATATGTAATGCGGAAAAATATCTTAAGGCACACTCAGATTGCATATGGGGGAAGTATATAGGGCCAAACATACATACGGCCGATGATGTGCCCATAGACAACAAGGGCACACGGCGCCTACGGGGTTTGTTACTGTTCAGGCACACGTGCGGCACCGTACGCTCCATCCAACCCGTGAAAAGATAGGACATGTCCTATATTTCCACGGCACATGGCGGTATGCGCATATATCCCTATGGCGAGGGGAAGCGATCACACCTCCTCCTCCTCTCCTTGTGGCGCAACGACGTGTGCTTGCCGTGCTACAGTATGTGGGAAAGGCGGTGGTGCTGATGTAGCCTAAGGATGACAAAAATAGGGCAATAGAACAGTCTGATTTAATAATGATCTGCAAGAAGGAGTTGAAACAATGTATATATAGCTGTGGGGGGGGATAAAATAAGTAAACCAACTTATAACTCACCATCTCCGCATTCCTGTGAACTGCTGTCACGTCGGTGATCTAGTGGTACATCCAACAACTGAGGTCAGGCTTGTAGTCAAAGGAAACGGCATCACTATTGGAGAGGACACTGCCAGCCCCCTCTAAAACAAAAGGGAGGGATGCACCGTTTTTTTTTTTTTTTTTAAATTGCCCCTTCGCAGTCCAAATATGAATTTAAAAGATCTTTCACATTGGGTTGTTTTCACGGCTTTGGGTTAGGGATTTCCGTTAGGCCTACTGACCATTGTTTTTAATGGGTTGTTTTCAGGGCGGCTTGTATTTCACTGGGATCCGGTTGTGATTTTTCAACGGAGGCAATAGAAGTCTATGGGTTCTGCAACAAAACGAATGAAAGTCCGGGTTTTTTTTTCATGAGAGGGCTGATACAAACCAAGCGTTTGATGTTTTTAAAAGGCAACTGTTAACCTTCATTTTTTTTTGCGGAAGCGGCGGAGATGGAAGCAAAACGGAGACCAAATTGCAACTGATGCCGATCATCAACGGCAATTCAAAATACCCTAACGTTGATCAAACAGTTATGAGTTATAATATTATTCTGAACCCGACAAAGGCCTAGTTCAGCGCGAAACGCGTAGTTTCATTTCTTATCTGTAAATTAAAAAGACGTTTTATTTGAGATGCGCTACTGAGTGGAAATCCTCTTGACTTGCACCCTATGATAGTACCTCTAGCCCGCGTGATAACGTCTGCATGGATGCATGATCCCAATGGCCACCTCCGCCACAAGACAGCTCTTAAAACAAATAAACGACACGCGGCGACAAGATACCCAGGTGAGCACCCCACCAATTTTTCATTCGCTTGGAAGTGACAACCTAACACTACACTCGAGTCTTAGAGCACTGGTTCACCTTTCTGTCTTTGATTCAGTTGAATCAGTCCACACCAATCGATTATAATAATTGAAACAACTCAATCAATCATTCTCTGCGTAAAATATTGGAGTAGACCGTAATCTAATCACGCTATTAATCCACAAGCATTTAAATTGTTGCTTACGAATAACTGGTTAAAATTGCATCTTCCATGAAATAAATTATTAATAAGACCCTCCTACACATAGGTAAAAAGAGACCAAATCTGCCATTTTTGGGATAAGAAGAAATTGAACTGGTATATCCGTAATTCTCTACTGAGGTGACTGGGTAGAAACTTCTCTACCCATTACGGTGGACGAAGAGGGAGTAGGGAGAGAGTGGGGGATATACTTAAAGAACAAATAAACTTTCCAACCAACAGCTATCTCATTTGTTGGGGAGTGCAAACATGACAAAATGTGTGTTTCACCAATAGTATTTAAGTGTGGCGACCATTTCTAATAACTTAAATGTGCAATCAATTTAACTAGATGAATTCAATGGTTATTGGACCATCGACCTCCCTACCAGCTATTGTGTATGGCCATTTTGATTCACTGTTGTGATACAGATAGAGGGTTAAGGTCACCTTTGTCTCTGTCATGTATTCTTAATCTTTATGACGATACAAAATAAAGTGCTGTAAATATGTCTGATTGTACAGAAGCAAATTATAAATCAACAAAACATAAATATGTCCAGACCTTAAAATCTGGACATGAAATCACGGCTCACGCTGTCCAGGCGAGTGTTAGCACGAGAATAGTGACCGCTAAGTACCGTACACTGGGCTAATGAGCTGTTTTATACAAACTGCAGGGTTTGAATAGTAGTAGTTGTGTGCGTTCCAAAAAGGATTTTCTAATGGCTTTTAGTTTCGAAACTCCTACATCGGTTTAGAAAGTGGGATCCTTTTTTCAAACACAGAACCTGCTGATTTATTATAATGATTTTGGAAACTGGGGAGTATAGGAAAAAGAGAATACAAATCTTTCCTCTTTTTGTGTTTTGTTTTTCGTTCGTGTTGGTTTATCTATATATCTTAGGGCCCTGTTCTTTTTGACCCTTTGGTAGGCTTCCTCTATTAACATCTCTGGGTATCCTCTAGAGCAGTGGTGGCGAACCTATGGCACTGGTGCCAGAGATGGCACTCGGAGGCCTCTCTGTGGGCACCCAGGCCATCTCCCAGACCCATATGGCATCTTCCTGTAGTCTCAGGTAGTCCAAGTAGTGCCCTGCTATTGTAAAGTGACCCATCCTGTGCTGTTTGGTCCTGTCCGAAAAAGGAAAAGGTGTCGAATTGGAGCTCAAAGATTCTGGTAGCAGTAAGTTTGTTACTGCCTAAATTGCCGTGTTGGCACTTTGGGAAAAGCTAGTGGTTTTTGGGTCTCATTTTGGGCACTCGATCTCTAAAAGGTTCGCCATCACTGCTCTAGAGGACAACCTCTTTTTTAACTCTTCTGATTGAGCTATGAAGCTTTCATCTGTATTGTTAATGCGTGAGATTCTCACGAATTGGCCGTACGGAAGGGCTTTTTTGATGTAATGCGGATGGTAACTCTGGTAGTGGAGTAGTGCATTTTTAGCTGTACTTTTGCGGAAAACTTTTGTTTCTAGGCCAGATTGTTTGGCTTCTACTAGAACGTCCAGAAACTCTAGACGTTGGCCCGTCACCCGCATCACCTCATAGACTGAAGATCGTTGATTCCCCACCCTCATCCTCATAGACGTAAGCTCGTCATGTCACCTCCTCACCTTCTCATCAGAGACTGTAAGCTTTGTGTCACCCCCAAACCTCATAGACTTTAAGCTCTTGTGTCAACCCTCTCATCCTCATAGACTGGTAAGCTTCGTGTCACCCCTTCATCCTCATAGCTGTAAGCTCTGTGTCACCCCTTCATCCAATAGACTGTAGCCTTTGTGTCACCCCCCCTCATCCTCATGACTGTAAGCTCTTGTGTCACCCCCCTCATCCTCATAGACTGTAAGCTCTGTACTCACCCCCTCATCCTCATAGACTGTAAGCTCTTGTTGTCACCCTCTCATCCTCATAGAACTGTAAGCTCTTGCGACACCCCTCATCCTCATAGACTGTAAGCTCGTACTCACCCCTCATCCCATAGACTGTAGCTCTTGTCACCCCCTCATCCATAGACGTAAGCTCTTTTGTCACCCCACCCCAATCCTCATAGACTGTAAGCTCTTGTGTCACCCCCTCATCCTCTTAGACTGTAAGCTCTTGTGTCACCCCTCATCCTAATAGACTGTAAGCTCTTGTTCACCCCTCATCCTCATAACTGTAAGCCTTGTGTCACCCCCATCATCCTCATAGACTGTAAGCCTTGTGTCACCCCTCACTCCCTCATAGACTGTAAGCTCTTGTGTCACCCCCTCAATCCTCAGAGCTGTTACGCTCGTGTCATCCCCCCTCATCCACATAGACGTAAGACTGTGTCTCACCCCCTCATCCTCATAGACTGTAAGCTCTTGTGTCCCCGTCCCCCCTTCCCTAATATACGTAAGCTCTTGTTTCACCCCCTCATCCTCAAGACTGTAAGCCCTTGTGTCACCCCTCATCCTCATAGACGTAACTCTTGTGTCACCCCCTCATCCTCATAAACTGTAAGCTCTGTGTCCACCCTCATCCTCAAAGACTGTAAGCCTGTGTCACCCCCTCTTCCTCATCAGACTGAAGCTCTGGTGGACCCCCTCATCCTCATAGATCGTGAGCTCTTTGTCACCCCTCATCCTCATAGACTGTAAGCTCTTGTGTCACCCCGCTCATCCAATAGCTGTGAGCTCTGTCACCCCCTCATCCCATAGACTGTAAGTCTCTTGTGGCACCCCAATCCTCCTCATAGACTGTACGCTCTTGCGTCACCCCCCCCCTCATCCTCATAACTGTAAGCTCTGTGTCACCCCTTCATCCTAATAGCTGTAAGCTCTTGTCACCCCTCACCCTCATAGACTGTAAGCTCTTGTGTCACCCCCTCATCCTCAAACTGTAGCTCTTGTCACCCCTCATCCTCATAGACTGTAAGCTCTGTGTCACCCCCTCATCCTCATAGACGGTAAGCTCGTGTCACCCCCTCATCCCATAGACTGTAACGTTGTGTCACCCCCTCATCACGTCATAGACTGTAAGCTCTTGTGTCACCCCTCATCCAATAGACTGTAAGCCTTGTGTTCACCCCTCATCCTCATAGACTGTGTAGCTGTGTCACCCCCTCATCCTCATAGATGTAAGCTCTTGTGTCCACACCTCATCCTCATAGACTGTAAGCTCTTGTGTCACACCCTCTCATCCTCTAGACTGTAAGCTCTTGTGTCACCCCCTCATCCGTCATAGATCTGTGATGCTCTTGTGTCACCCCCTCATCCATAGACTTCAAGGCTCCTGGTGATCAGCCCTCCCTCCTATTGTTCCATAGACTGTTGTTACTCTGTAATGTAATGGTTATGTTTGTTGTTTCCCTTATCATTGTAAACGTCTACGGATAGAGGTGCTAGATAAATAAAACCAGGCAAGGGTGACACAAGAGCTTACAGTCTATGAGGATGAGAGGGTGACACAAGAGCTTACAGTCTATGAGGATGAGAGGGTGACACAAAGGCTTACAGTCTATAAGGATGAGGGGGTGACACAAGAGCTTACAGTCTATGAGGATGAGAGGGTGACACAGGAGCTTACAGTCCATGAGGATGAGGGAGTGACACAGGAGCTTATAGTCTAGGAGGATGAGGGGGTGACACAAGAGCTTACAGTCTATGTGGATGAGGGGATGACACAAGAGCTTACAGTCTATGGGGATAAGGGGGATACAAGAGCTTACAGTCTATGAGGATGAGGGGATGACACAAGAGCTTACAGTCTATGGGGATAAGGGGGATACAAGAGCTTACAGTCTATGAGGATGAGGGGGTGACACAAGAGCTTACAGTCTATAAGGATGATGGGTGACACAAGAGCTTACAGTGTATGAGGATGAGGGGGTGACACAAGAGCTTACAGTCTATTAAGATGAGATGGTGATACGGAGTCGATGAGGATGAGTAAAGGACAGAAGAGCTTCCATGGTTTTCATGGTAGAATACCTTTTAGAGCAGCATTAAAGTTAAAGCACCACTAACATATTTATGTACCCCTAGTAATCTAAAAATATTAACCCATACAGTAAATATTGGACAAGCTCTTGTTTATGAATGCCTGTTAGTTGAGAAACATGGCTTCCTTCTTACAAAAATAGCAGCACATTTGATCCTGGTTTTTACAGGTATTCCAGCTCAAACATGTAGAAATTAATGGAGCTTGTTTGAAATACCAGGTACAACCTATGGTCACGTTTGGCACTGTTTTCGGAAGAAAGTAGATATCCCCTTTGTCCACCAAATACCATGTTTGGTGCTAAATAATAAAAAACTCACTTTGCAATACTGCGGTGACCAAGACAGTTGTATTTGTAAGATGCCCTATAATTCACACGTCCATGTAGCAGTAGCTGGGCCCCCAGAATGAATTTCACTGGTGGGCCCTAAGACCCCCAGTCCGACCCTGCCTGCAGCTGCCTCTCTATCTCTGGGTCTGGTATTACATATATAGAGTGAACTGTGAGCTACAGGCAGGGAAATAGATCAGGAGATCCAGGCTTCTATTTTACAGATTTATGTATAATGATCTTAAAAACATCACTTGGGTTTCCTTTTTTATTTGTTCTAATAACTGGAAATGTGGTTTAACACTAAACCAGAACTGAATCTCGTTAGTCTTGTAGGTATTAAGCCATACGGTAAATATGAGTCATCTCAATGTCACATTCCAACAGCTTCATTGTGATTCACAGCAATGGTGCTCAGACACAGGTATAACAACAACTGATGGTCTATGACTCCCTCTTCCAAAGCCGTAATTCACAGTAACCCTTGGTGTGTAATGTGCAGTAGGTATATAACCAAGGATATAGATACTCCCTAGAAATATAGGGGCTCATTTACTAAGGGTCTGTGTACCGTGATTCTGTCGGGTTTCCCGAATATTTACTTTTTGCACTGAATTTCCCCAGGTTTTTGGCACACGTGATCAGATTGTAGCACATCGGCGCCGGCTTGCATGCAACAGAAATCAGGGGGCTTGCCGTCGGACAACACGACGGATTCGGACAAACTGCGGAATTTAAAAACTAAATTGTGTCATAAGATCAAGCACTCACATGCACCAGGAAGAAGAAGGTGAACACCGGCGGATCTCAGCGGGGAAGCAACACATGAAGGAAACTGGATGCACGACCTTAGTGAATCTCGGCAGACCCGAATCCTTGTCCAACAACGCACCGCGGGGATCGTGACAGGCCCAGGTAAGTAAATGTGCCCCATAGTGCCAGAATACTAGTGCAGAATATTGAGGTTTTCTAGTATTCTAGTAAAATGCCCTCTCAATGGAACTTTTCCTCAAATTTTGGATCAATTGTAGGACTGCACAAATTATAGTGATGTTTCACCTCTAGAGGGCAGTGTTGCCAAATTATGTAACAGAGTAACTTCTCTTTACGGGAAGATTTATTCAACTAAGAACACAGTGGACTAATTCTGGGGGGAGTCCCAGAAAAACAAAGTTTCCCAAAATGTGGGCAACCTTCACATCTATTTTTTCAGGAAAGATTAGCTCTAACGGGAACTCCTGCAGTAACTGAACTGAGGAACCAAGGCGATTAGGGAAGGGGACACATCCTATTGTCTTATGGGGTCCGCTGGGCTTCTGATATGGTGTTTTGCATTTTGATGGTAGATTTTTGTTTGTGTTTCGGAGGCTCCGAACAGAACATTTAACATCAACAGGAGCACAGACTCATCAACACATCTGGATTCTTAATTGTTATCTCAATTGTTATTGTGAAAATGGTATTTATTTTTTCCTTTTAGCAAGACGTTAAACTCTCCTTAACTATTACACAGTTATAGTAATATTTAGTGTCGAAGTTTTGTACTTATTAATCCAGGCCACCTTAGGACTCTATGGGGCACATTTACTTACTCGGTGTAAGTAAATGTGCCCTATAACATGCAACGCATAAACAAGATACTGACTGAAATTTTTCTTAATCTTTCTTCTAAAATTTACTTTTAAAATAATGGTATTGAGTCTCAAAGGCTACTGGGGCGATTACCAGAGCCCCTCTATGCTGTTGCAGTTTGCAAGAAGCACCTCCCCCTCCCTCTGTGTGCTGGTCTGGCAACCTTTCAGGCTCATTAGCATAATTGTAAAAGTTTAACATTTTAAAATAAAGGAGGCCATGGATAACAAATATAAGAAGATTACCACAGTCACGATGCCGGGATCTATGAGTAAGTGTCCCTGGTTTATCCATGTTTGATTTTAGATTTCCTTTATGAGCACATTCCATAAAACTATAATTCAGCAGCACATTGCCCTGTTTATATGAGGCAGCAAACTGCAGATAACAAGTATCAATATTCTGCATAAAAAAATCCTGCATGGGAATCAATTTGTGTTGACAGCTGTTATCCGTGTCAAAAAAAGTTTGGTGCATTAGTCAGCCAGTAGCTACATGTGAAATATTACACCTCTGATGAACCGCTATAAGTGACCCCAGCAGGAAAACGCGTCGGGTGTTGATGCAAATAGGTGTGAATGCCTTACATACCCCCTGGGCACATAAAAAACAAATAGGTTTCCCAGGAGACATGTTATTGGTTTTCAATAGGGGTGATGAGCCCATTTTTTTACAGCTACAAGTAAATAAAGGGGGGCTATGTGTATAACGTGCGGAGTGGAATAACAGTAATGACACTCCAGTTGTTACTATATACACATTAGGTCATCGAGCTGTTGATGTGGGCCTGATCCGTTAAACCTGAGATGAACTGTTTTTTGGCGTTTGTCCATATAGTACTTTAGCCCTAGATATTTTAACCTTTTTGAATAAAGTTATGTTTTTTAATGTCCTTCCATACACGTCGTTTCTAATGTGATTTCATTTGGCACATAAACCTTATTAATTCTTTTCACGTTGTTGACATCAATTTGTCCTCCAAATTTGAACGCTGAGACTTTCAAGCCCCCACCTGTCTGCTTTCTGCCCCGCGACACCCAAATTAGCTTTTATGTGCTATTTACATGGCTTGTGCACCAGATAACTGTCAGATAAGGTATGTCAAATCACCCCTGATGTCATTATTTTCACAACACATTTCATCTCAGTACATGAGCCTTTGTCAGGTGTATCATGAACAAAAACAATCAATGCTAAAGTTTTAAAGTGTCTATGGGAATCTGTCCCCACTGAAATATAGCCTTCCTTTCACAGGTTCCTTTTAAGATATACTGACTCGTTGAACCACAGCATACGACCAGGCTAAAGTCCGCGACTTTAACAGACGTTCACCTTCACTTTTGATCTGATAAAGGCTAAGGAGAGTTATGTACATATTTGTAATTGTATCCGATATGTATGACGTCAATAACTTGTATGTGATTGTTATATGTCCCCGACTTGTAACTTAAAATTCTATTCTTTTTTCCAATAAAATGATTGAGTCAGTTACTGACTCGTCTGATGGGCTCATTCAATTGGGACATATGGTAAGAGTTATTACTCCAGTAATCTCCTCCATTTACTACTGAGACATCTGCACCAGCAGAATACCCTTTATTTAATCTAATCTATTTTATTCAGCCTTTATTTAATCTAAGACATCACAGGACATGCCTCACATGTGGAACTTGTACTCATCTTTAGAATGACCCTCAAATCCATCTCATGCAATCTGTGAACGTAGATGTGGTAATACATGAGCTTCTTTCACCATTTTAAAAATAGCCCATCCCAAAACTGAATGTCACCTAATGGCAACTCCCAAGGATATGCCCCAAATATCCTAGGTATCCTAAACCTCTTAAAAAAACAGCATTTTAAATGTTTATTTGGACTTTGCAGGCATTGCTTTATTTCTGGCTTATGACGTGGTAGGTAACAAACACTATCACAGCTCACAGAAACAATGGCTAATGTAATCTAGACTGTAAATGTAGAGCTATTAAGGCATATGAGGTGATGTTAAAGGAGGATGTGGGTGCGGCTGTCAGGTTACACTGCAATACACGTATTAGTAGGTGATTTGTATAATCTTATCTCATTGGGTTTCACCTTATGACTATTGGTAACTGGGTGATAATTATGGTGTGAAACATTGTTTCTCAGGAAATTAAACAAAATCACTTAAACTTTACTCACCGGGCTGAAAGGATGGAGACATCAGTCCTAGAAACGCTACAATACAACAACTAGGGTCTGATACTATGTAACCAAAATATAATAAATGCTCTACCTTGATTAAAAAGATCAAAAAGTTATTTCTATTATTTCTTTAAAAATTGAAGTTCAAAGCTATGAGCTGGTCCATCCAGGGTGGTCCAAAAGTATGGAGACACCAGAATTAATATGGTCCAAAAAAAATGGAAACATCAAAATTGGTATGGTCCAAAAGTATGGAGACATCAGAATTGGTATAGTCCAAAAGTATGGAGACACCAGAATTGGTATGGTCCTAAAACATTTAGACACTTAGTTAAATAGTAGAAATAAAAGAATTTCCCATTAAACCATAGATTTCAATTCTTCATACAGTAAAAACTCAAATATATATACTATTAGGGAGCTTTTGATAAATACTTGTAATACTTTACATTGACATTGTTTTTTAACATTAATCAGCAAAAATTTACATTTTTAATTCTCCAGTGATGTCACTGCATCCACTTAATATCATTTAACAGACATAAAAATGGAATTTGGAAACTGATAAAATCTGCATCAGGAAACCGTAATTCGTTTTTGGGAGGTGGTTTTGATTGTATGATTGTTGTTATGGATTTTCCATCAGATTCCACAATAGAAAATTTTACCACTTCAAATTCGGTTGCAAATAGATGAAAAAAGACTTTCCTATTGAAATCTATGGGTCATGAATTCCAGGCAGATTATGACAAGGGTTTTAGCCCTCATGCACGCAATCATATGGGGGTTGTTGATAGACAGTTGATAGACAGCCCCCATAGAGATCTATGGGGTGAACACACGCTGTCTCATCGTACTATAACCAAGTCACTCAGCTTTCAATGGAGAAGGGAGGGATGAGAAGCGCTCACCCCTCCTCCCTTCTGCATCCTTCTTCCATATATATGTGCAATATCCAAGTAAACCAGAACCAGTGGGAGGTGCATTCTGTCTGCAAGTCATTTGGCAGTCCACTGTATTTTATATGGATACGCTACAGATACAATAACATACGTGCACATATGGATAAAAAACATCATATTTATATACGGATTCTGAAATGAAATGCTGTGAGCGAGAAAGATCCTTTTATTTCCCCTTGTGAGTTGCAAGACATGTCTGCTCAAAGTGGGTACAGACCTGTGGCCATTTCCTGTTTGGAACCATCTGAAATATAATAAAATTATCATTACATGAGGGACAGAGCAGTTTTATCCACAGCTGAATTGTTTTTACGTGTGTACAGAGTCCTCCTAATAGCCTGTAGGGCCTCAGGGGCTCTATTCAAGAAGTAGTGAAACACAAAACCGGCTCGTTTGATAGAATTATTACAGTGTTCAGTAAAAGGTGAACTTGAGGTGAAGAGAACTGAACCTGATTCTTTCATCATATAGAGTTAAAGAAAAATAGCTCCCTTAAAGGGGTTGTCCAGGAACGATATGTTCTCTTACCTTCCTACCACACACATGTCCTCTTGTTCATAGTATTGCTGTTCTTAGCCAACATGATGAAAATATGTGTCTAATTGGAATTAAACAGAATAAGTCATTGGATAAGGATAAGTCATTGGATAGGTCATCAATATGAGAATTGTGTGAGTAAGACATCAGGAACCACAGCCAATGCAATTTTTTGGAAGGGAGAAACCATGTTCTGCTACACAATGGAGAAAGACAATGGGGGTCATTTACTAAGGGCCCGATTCGCGTTTTCCCGAAGTGTTACCCGAATATTTCCGATTTGCGCCGATTTTCCCTGAATTTCCCCGGGATTTTGGCGCACGCGATCAGATTATGACGCATTGGCGCTGGCATGCAGGCGACTGAAATCGGGGGCGTGGCTGAACGGAAACCCGGCGGATTCAGAAAAACCGGCGCATTTAAAAAAAAAAAAGTGTCGCTGGACTCGCGCTTACCTTCCCCAGGAATAGGCTGGTGAACTTCAGTGCATTCCGGCGGGCCTCGAGGAACTTCAGCGCAGCAGCGCCACCTGGTGGACGTCGTAGGAACTACCTTAGTGAATCCCGGCCGGACCCGAATCCACTGCAGAGAACGCGCCGCTGGATCGCGAATGGACCGGGTAAGTAAATCTGCCCCAATAACTTAGTGGTGTCCGAGGTGTTGCACTTCAACCAATCTCATGTTGTGTAGGACATCCTCATGTTTAATCTTGAACAGAGGCAGAATAAAGTAAAGTGCGATCGAAACAGTATGGAAAAAAAAAATCTATCAAAATGACAGCTCCCTGCACACGAATATCTGATCTTCTCAGACAGTAGACAACTGATTTGTGCTCTGTTTTTGTTGTCCATGTGTCATCTGAATTCAATCCGTTGATGATGTCCATAAAATGGTCCACGAGTCATCCTTGGGTCATTTGTTTTTGCAGATCCGCAAACAAAAAACAAAAAAACGGAAGGCTTGCAAAAGATCTCACTAGCTTGTCCCGACCACTTGAGGGATGATCCACAAATACAGACTGCATGCAGATCCGTGTGATGTCCATTGCTTTTGCATTCCCTTAAACTTGTTTGGGAAGTTCTGAGCCGCAAACACTAAAAAGGACCTGTCATGTGGTTGTTTTCTTCCAAAAACAGCACCACGCCTGACCAATGTACGCTATTGCTATTGCAGCTAAATGCCATACTGAGATGCAATGCTGGCGCTAATCATGGTCAGGTGTGGTGCTGCTTTTGAAAGAAAGCAGCCATGTTTTTCAACCTCCTGACAACACCTTTTAAGATCCTTTGTCACTATGCAAAATCTCAGCTTATCTAACGGGGTGTTTGGGTCCTTTAACCTTCTTCATGTCACAGCCTTTTTTGTTCATTTTTCACTCCCCACCTTCAAAAATCTATAACTTTTCCATTTTTTAGTGTACAGTGCTGTGGGAGGGCTTATGTTCTGATACATCTTTATTCTTTGGTTCGGTACGATCACAGCGATACCAAATTTATACAGGTTTTATTGTGTTTTATAAAATGAAAACGTTGTGTAACTTTTTCATACTTTAGTGTATGGAGCTGTGTAAGATGTTATTTGGGATATAAGCTAGCATTTTCACAGCTTCCAATTTAAGGACTGTAGAATCTTTTGATCACTTTTTATACAATTTTTATGTGATGTAAAATGGCATGAAAGTGGCGTTTTGGACATTTAGGAGCTATTTTCTGTTATGAGGTTCAACGCCAGGAATCTATATTTTGATAAAATATGCATTTTGGGTGGTGGTGGAGGTGGATACCTATCATGTTTGTGATTTTTTTTTACAATTTATTTATTATTATTATTAAAACTTCTAGGAAAGGTGGGGATTTGAATGTTTAGGTAATTTTATTTTTTTAAACTTTTTTTTACAATTTTGATACTATTTTTTAGACCCCCCTAGACTGTGTGATCGTTCCATCATATATTGCAATACTACTGTATTGCAGTATATGGAGTTAATACGGTGGTTGTGTGCGCGGTGGGTGTATGTGGTGGGTGTTTGCTGTAGTATGCAGCAAACCCCAGGTCTATATAGTGAGGGCTCCCCCCATGAGCCTTCTTCATACATAATTAACAGCTTCACGTCGTAATAGTACAGCACGTTGGCCAGTTTCTGCTGTTGCTTAGCTATGCTTTATCAGATTAGATTTTATGTTGAACAATCATGTTTTCAGGTTGTATCGTTAACATTGTCAATTAGGAGAATTACAAACAGAGAGTACAAGCCCCACCTGACCCTACTATAACCCCAGATGTTGATCCAATCATTTATCAAGGTAAACAGACAATCCATTAGTAGCACTTTGCATTAAATGTGTAGAAGAAGAAGGTGCGAAGATATAACAAGGTATTCAGCGAACACATCCTGAGGACTCACATTACAGCAGGGAACACTTATGAGATTACATTAATCAGGCAGAGGTGACACAACTTCTCTACAGCAGCGTGAAACATGGGGGGTGGGGAAGGTCCATTCTTCTTTTAGGCCAGTGATGGCGAACCTTTTAGAGATCGAGTGCCCAAACTTCAACAAAGACCCGCTTATTTATCGCAAAGTGCCCACACAGAAATTTAATTTGTGATTTATACTCCCTTCTCTGTCACAGTTTTCATTGATACCAGCACCTGAGGACACCAATAAAGCAGAAAATAGTCCCAGGTACAGCTGTCACTTTAAAATAGCTCTTTGCACAGCAAGTCCTGGGCTGTCTGGGACTGCAGGAAGATACCTGGAGTCATCTCTGGTGGTGGCCTGAGTGCCCACAGAAAGGGCTCTGAGTGCCACACAATGGAAAAGTCGACAGAAAAAAAGCAGCTTTGATGATATATTTACATGTAACTGATCTTAAATCAGACTTGTGCCATTCACATGGTGCATAGAGTGTATGAAAGTTCCAAAGCAACGTTTCAACCTTACCTGGGCTCTTTAGCAGCCCTTTATTTACTATAAATATGCAGGATGAGGCCCCTTTCACATTACCGTTTATGGTGGCTGTAAGCTAGCCGTACGAACGGCAGCTAGCTTATGGCCGCCATAGAAGTGCATTGTGGACGGGAACGGTATGGTGAGTATGTGTGCCACCATACTGTGCCGCAGCTGGAAGTGGAGGGATGAGGAGCACTCACCCATTCCGTTTCTCCATCCATCCGTATGAATTGCCCATACCTGTGAGTGAAAGGGGCCTGAGTCAAAAGATTCAATACGCCATCCTATTTCAGAAATGAGAGGGAAAATGGAAAATCTGAATACCCCAGAAAATAAAGGGTTAGGAGTGTATATTTTAAAGTATGTCCAAAACATAGACCATATTAGATCAATGAAAACATTTTCCAATGGGATGGTGGTCATACATCATATCAATGAAAAACAAAATATGATTACCACAATCAGATATTTGCAATATCTCTTGTGGTCCGTGTACCCTTAGGACAGCTTTTTTTTTTTTAGAGATTCTCATGTGGGTTCATAGCGGATTCTAACACCTTCAGCTCTGTGTCTTGCATCACGGACAACATACTGAACATGTCGCATAGCTGAGCATTACAGTGAACCTTCCTAACTGTTGTTGCAACTTTTTGTTGATAACGTTTGAACTGAAAGAGGTATAGCAAATCTGATTGCAGCAATGGATTTCTGATACAATTCAGGTCCTCTGTGATACAATGCATGGCCCATTCCCTTTGAAAAATATGGGGGATTTCAAAATGGCAGGCATATTTCAGACATTTCCAGAAGAGAGGCTTCTTCCGTCATTACTTGCCGGGATATTTCAGAAATCTCATCTTCTCTTTCATTACTGAAATAAAAGGGTGTCCTTTTATGATAACCTACAGCATATTCCTATGTTTCTGACACTTCCTATTTGAATCCATGTTATTTAAGATCCTGTTAGTGCCATAAGTCAATTATTTATATAAAATATATAATATATTATATATTTTATAAAATATGCACAGAAAGACCAATGGTTATAAAAATAATATATGGAATCTTTGTAATGTCTCCATAGTGAAATAAGATATTCACCTTATATGTTGCAACATTATTACTGTAGCAATATTTCAAGAGCAATGCTTCCAGGCCCTTTGGACAAGATCAAGTGTACTATCCGTGGCCTCCTGGCTAGGCTTAAATTGGAGGAATTTTTATCATTCCAGGAGAGAGCTCAGGGGTCCTAGTGGAGCTAGTTGTCCGTCACATGGATTATCAGTTACGTTGACCTTATGTAATATGTTATACACTATAATCTCTTTAGAAATATTGCTCTAAGATGACCAATGGAAATCTAGAGGAGCTAATTTTTCATGGAAGGCAATAACATGTGTTTTATCATACACTGAAGAAATGATATTAATGCGGAAAATATCTCTAAGGCTACATTCAGATAGCCATACGGGGGACGTATATAGGGCCAACATATATACGGCCGATATATGTGCCCCATAGACAACAATGGGCACACGGCGCCCTACGGGAGTTGTACTGTTCAGCACACGTGCGGCACCGTAACGCTCCATACCCCGTGAAAAGATAGGACATGTCCTATATTTTCACGGCACATGGCGGTATGCGCCATATATCCCTATGGAGAGGGGTAGCGCTCACCTCCTCCTCCTCTCCTCGTGCGCAACAACGCGTGCTTGCCGTGCTACAGTATGGTGGGAAACGGGTGTCTGAATGTAGCCTAAGGATGACAAAATAGATGGCAATAGAACAGTCTGATTAATCAACTGATCTGCAAGAAAGGAGTTGAAAAAATGTATATATAGTTTGGGGGGGGGGATATAAAATTTATAAACCACTTATACTGACCTATTCCAGCACTCCTGTACTCTGCTGTCACTGTCGGATCTAGTGGTACCATCCCAACATGAGAGTCAGGCTGTAGTAGGCGTGCATCACTATTTGGGAGGACACTGCCAGCCTCTATAAACACACAGGGAGGATAGACCGTTTTTTTTTTTTTTTTTAAATTGCCCCTCGAGTCCAAATATGACATTTAAAAAGATCTTTCATATTGGGGTTGTTTTTCACGTCTGTGGGTTAGGGATTTCCGTAGAAGCCTCACTGAGCCATTGTTTTTAATGGGTGTTTTCAGGTCGGCTTGTATTTTCACTGGTCGGTTGTGATTTTCACGGAAGGCAATAGAAGTCTATGGGTCTGCAAACAAAACGAATGAAAAGTCCGGGGTTTTTTTTTCACTGATGAGGCTGATAAACCAAGCGTGATGTTTTAAAAGCACTGTTAAACCTTCATTTTTTTTTTGCGGAAGCGGCGAGACGGAAGCAAAACGGAGACAAAATGCAACTGATGCTGAGCATCAACGGCAATTCAAAATAACCCTAACGTTGATCAAACAGTATGATTATAATAATTATTCTGAACCCGACAAAGGCGCTAGTTCAGCGCTGAAACGCGTAGTTCATTTTTATCTGTAAATTAAAAAGACGTGTATTTTTGAAGATGCGCTACTGATGTGGAATTCCTTGACTTGCCACTATGATATACCTCTAGCCGCGTGATAAGTCTGATGGATGCCTGATCCCCATGGCCACACTCCGCCACAAGCAGCTCTTAATAACAATATAAACGACACGCTTGGCTACAAGATAGCCCCAAGGTGAGCACCTCAATTTTTTCATTCCTTGGAAGTGACAACCTAACACTACACCTGAGTCTCTAGCGCACTGTGTTCCCTTTCTGTCTTTGATTCAGTGAATCAGTCCACACAAGTCTGATTATAATTGAAACAATCAATCAATCATTCTCTGCGTAAAATATTGAGTAGCCCGTAATCTAATCACTATTAATCCAAAACATTTTAAATTGTTGCTTACGAATCACTGGTTTACAATTGATCCTTCCATGAAATAAAATTATAAAGACCCTCCTACACATTAGGTAAAAAGAGACCAAATCTGCCAATTTTTTGGGAGATAAGAAGAAATTGAACTGCTTAATCCGTAAATTCTCTACTGAGGTGACTGGTAGAAACTTTCTCTACCCATTACGTCGAGAGGGAGTCGGGGGAGATAGCTGTAGAACAAATAAACGTCCAACCAACAGCTATCTCATGTGTATGGGAGTGCAAACATGACAAAATGTTTGTTCTAGCACCAATTATATTTAATGTGTACGACCATTTCTAATAACTTAAATGTGCAATCCAAACTAGAATTAATTCAATGGTTATTGGACCATCTACCTCCTACCAGCTTATGTGTATGACCATTTTGATTCACTGTTGTGCATTACAGAAGAGGGTTAAGGTTACCTTTGTCTCTGTCAATGTATTCTTTAATCTTTATGACCGATACAAAATAAAGTGCTGAAATATTTCTGATTGTACAGAAGCATAATGTATAAATCAACAAAACATAAATATGTCCAGACTAAATCTGAGACACGAAATCACGGCTCACCTTGTCCAGACGAGTGTTAGCACGAAATAGTGACCTAATGTACACGGTACACTGGGCTAATGAGCTGTTTTACAAACTGCAGGTCTGAATAGTAGTAGTTGTGTGTTCACAGAAAAGGATTTTCTAATGGCTTTTAGTTTACAGAAACTCCTACATCTGGTTTAGAAAGTGGGATCCCTTTTTCAAACACAGAACTGCTTGATTTATTATAATGATTTGGGAACATTAGGTGTAATCTGGGAAGACGTTTTGCAGAATTTAGCATCTATTGTAGGGGAAAAAATCATCTCCCCCCCCCTCCCAAAGCCCAGACAGGGGAGGGCTGGAGACATCTGAGAGGAGGAGTCCTGGGCTCTGAGAGATTTGCTGGAGTAAAAAGCAGCCAGGACACAACTGGTCTTGCATTTATTCCTGACTTCTGCTCCAGGAGAGAAGAACAAGAGACACTTTCACTACAGCTTTGCCAGACGGTGGCCAAATGGATCTATTATAATTCCAATTTCATCCTTTTTGTGCAATGACTTTCTAGCTCTACATTCAAGGATTTATATATTTTTTTCTTTAAGATTGTTTGAACACTTTATATTTTTTATTACTCTACTTTAACCTTACAATTTCATTTTTTTTTCTTCTGGGTTGGACCAGAAAGTTGACACTGACTTTACTAAAACTCTAAAAATGTTCCCCTCTGGGAATTTCTATTTTCTGTTAATGGTTCTGGGGCTGTTAAGCACCTTGCCCCGGGCACAAGGTGCATCATGTGAGCCTGTCAGGATCCCCATGTGCAAGTCCATGCCTTGGAACATGACTAAGATGCCCAACCATTTACATCACAGCACCCAAGCCAATGCTATACTGGCCATTGAACAGTTTGAGGCATTATTGTCAACGAAATGCAGCCAGGACCTTCTATTCTTTCTATGTGCCATGTATGCCCCTATATGCACCATTGATTTCCAACATGAGCCTATTAAGCCATGTAAATCAGTGTGTGAGAGAGCAAGAGCTGGTTGTGAACCCATTCTCATCAAGTATAGGCATACTTGGCCTGAGAGCCTGGCATGTGAAGAGCTACCTGTCTACGACAGAGGAGTCTGCATATCTCCGGAAGCTATTATCACAGTGGAACAAGGAACTGGTAAGTGATATATCCAAAATGACTTCTAAAAATATGTATACAGATTGTAGTTGATTTTCTATTTACAATGTAGTTTAATGTACAACTGTATATTAAGAGATGGACACATTTTAAAAATCCTAGATAATGCTTTAGCCTCATCTCAATTTCTAAAAATGGAAACTTTCAAGAGGTGGTTTCAGAAATATTTAGAAAGATCTACTGTAATTAATTGGTAATTCAATGTTGAAAAGTTCATGGTTCTTATTGATTGAAATCCATTTGTCAGAAAACCTACAGGAAAAGCTAAACAATTAGATTTTGCCATTGAGTAAGTGGTCAAAAATTTGCCAGGTGGGCCAAGTTACCAGCTATAACTTTTTGCTGTAGTAGTAATTATTGTCCATGAGGAATTTATCGTAGTCATGTATGAAGTTATTATTAATCGCTTTATTTGTCATCAAATATTTACTTACAGTAGTGATGTCACTATTTTCTACTGGCTAATATGAAGAGTTCTATATTCTTAATTCAGCATGAGAATAAAGAACTCAACATGCGACCTTGGCTTAGCTTAGTAGAGGACATGACCACATGAAATGTGACCGGTGATGCCAATAGCCATACTCACATGTGATTGACTATGTTGCTTGATCTCAAGGTCAAATGTAGGAATTCTGAATTCTAAATGCTTTAATCAGCTGTTGTTTTTTTGTCAAAAATGTCAAATACATATAATTTATAATGTTTATCTCACCAAATAATAACCATCACACAATAATGAATCTGATAGTGGTCACAGTCATGACGATTTGGCTGTGATCAAGACAAATATTCTGTTCTGAAAACGCCTTTAAATCATAGAGAAAGACATGTGTTTTGCTGTAGTCAGGAAATATCTAATAATGACTATTCCCATTTACAATGCCTAAATCCAAAATACTTGAAAGATTTAGGGCTCCCATATAAATAAAACCAATGTCTGTCATCATGGTAACAAGGGAAAGTCAGAAGGCCCAATAGACAGTAAAAAGCTTGTCACAAAACAAGCCAAAAATACTCTGCCAAGAGAAACCAATACAGATATACTCAATATAATACAAATATCCCTAAAAAACCCTCAGTAGTGGGAGAACATGTCAGGCCATTTTCAATGCCCTCTAACCAATATAGTACATACTAACCTCCATATCAAATACAATGGGGGAGGTTTATCAGGACATCTATGCCAGTTTTTTGGCAAAGAAGCCCTGAAATAATTGCAATTCCTTGAAAACCACCAGGCATTGCAATTGTTTTACTATTTTCGTTACTATAGCCTCAACATTTTTGACTAATAGCGCAAACCTAAAGTTTTGTAAGCAGCGGTGCTGGAGGGCGGGGTTTCATGAAACGCGGAGGCATGGAGTGTCGGCGTATGATACATTTCTCCCAATATATCTATTTAAACCAATGTATATACCCAATGCATGTGTGGTGTCCCTATTGAGCCCAGCATAGAAGATTTGACATAATGTAAGTACACTAAGTACAGTATGCAAAACATAGATATCACAGTATAATGACAGCAAATCAGCAACATTCATATACATGAGAAAAGCCATACAGCGCGGTACCCATTTAATGGCAATTTAGGGGGGCATTTATTATTGACTTTCCAACAGTCTTTTTTCTGTGTTTCTTTTTTTTTTGCCTTGATGCCCCTGTTTTGCTTTATTTATGAAGTGTCAGTTCCACAATATTGGTCTTCTTCTGATGCTCACACCTTTTTTTGGACACAACTTTGAAATCCTGACATTTTTTCTGCGCTTCTAGTTTCCCAACACTTTTTGGCGCACACTTAAATCTTCAAAAAGCTGATCTACGGAGATCTATTTCACCTTCATGAATGTGGAGACAGTTCAAAACCTTTTTCAGTAACCCTTTGCGCCACAATCTGTAAATTATAGCACAATGCATGCACCAAAAAAAAACAGACCCTGTGCCAAAGTGAACAAGGTGCTGACCTGAGTCTTAAAGGCCTTTGATGTCCTCCTATACCAGGCAAATACTAAAAAATTACTTTCTAAACTTTGTCAATGAGTTTTCCCAAGTTCTTCATTTAAAGTGAAAAGTTTTCAATGTTCGGCACCGATGTGTCTGCCCAGTTTATACAGAGGTGCATCAGTCTGTATTCCCACGTCTATTACAACACCCAATGGGGTACATTTACCTACCCGTCCCGTCACGATCCCCGAGGTGCGTTGTCCGATGAGGATTCAGAGCTGCCGCGATTCACTAACATTGTGCGTCCAATTTCCTGCATGTGTCGCTTCGCCGCTCAGGTCCGCCAGAGTTCACCATCTTCACCACCGATCGCGTGCGCCAAAAAACCCAGTTAAATGCGACGCAAAACGTAAAAGGTTGGGAAACCCGATGAAAATGCGTTCCACTGACCCTTAGTAAATGTGCCCCATTCATATGATTTCATATCACACTATATGAGATATGTGTCTGAAAAGCCACAGATCCATTAAATATAACAGCCAACTGGGATAGTAGGATTCCTTCCAGAATTTGGCCAATACTGTGTAGTGATTATGTGTCCATGGTGCCATTGCCAGGTTTCTTTTAAAGGATTTTGTAGTAGTCAGGGTGGACATTAAGTAAAAGGCAAAGATAAAAGCTCCTAAAGATTATTGAAACTCTTCTATTGAGGTCTAATGGGAAGTTTCTTTACACATTGTCAGTGGTCTGGCAAACAGTAGTTGCATAATTACTTCTGATGGATAATTTAGCCTAATTCGCAGTGTCAGCCAAGAGCCTTTGTGCGTGCAGCTCAAGGGATTCTCTGAATAGAATGGAAGGACTGAAGAAAGGTCATTTTACTTGGCTGGATGTTCAATGAAGGATTTGCAATGTTAGGAGATAAAACATTGGAATCAGAGGATTTCTGTACTTGATTCAATTTGCACTGTATGTTTATGTTATGTTTATGGCTCGGGGCTAATAGTTCACTATTTAGCTAGTTACGTTTTGTAGGACTAGTTAATTTTAGTTGTAATTAGGTAATTATTTTGTTTATTGGTGCTATCTATCCTTGAAAAAAAAAGATTTAGATTCTAGTTTGACAAGTAGTGGTAAAAAACAGCCAAAACTATGCGGCTTCTACCATGGCTTCCATGTCAGATTTCTTTGTGGCCCAGCCTAGCTTTCAGTCTTTTTATTGCAAAGGCTGAAAGTTACGGCTGAATCTATAAGACTCATATGTCCCTTGCCCTAGGCCAGTTTCAGAGGAATGTGGTAGAGGTCCATGATTTATGCACCACTCACACCTATGACATTGTGACTTCAGGTCAGTACATCCTTGGTTAAGCTGCGGCTCTTCTCAAGGCTGAATTTTGTTCTAGTATTTCTAGGTCGATATAGGGACCAGCCATGAAAGAAGCAAATCTTTCTATTATACCTTTTTCTGTGTAGGCTTTACTTCTGATTTATAAATGAGAATGTGAAATACTAACTAAAGCTGCCAGGGAATGCCAAACCAGTAGTAAAGAGGAAAAGAGTCTGGAGGAAACCTTTCAGAATTCTCACAATGCGATTGTCAGTACCTGTCCAGAAACGACGCAACCACATCCAGGCTTGGCGCTAGCTGTCAGACTAGGTAAGTGGTGGGGAACTCACCCTGCGATGTCTCTGCGGGCTAAGGCCCTGCCTACAGCAGATAAACCGCCCTGACAAGGGCAAACCCACTATCAGTAACCTAACTGACGGTCCATGAGTGACCCTACCTGGTGACAGATCAGACTTACTTCGTCTGGCAGCTGCAGGTTGGTGGAGCAGACAGGTAACCGGAATACAGGTATAGACCAGTGTTCACACAAGGGCACAGAAATCTAACACAGGGCTGAGACAGGGAAAGCAGGATAACACCGGGAAAGACACAACACTGAAGGACAAACAGCAGATACGGACAGACAAACAGAGTCTAACAAACCGGGTCAAAACCAAGATGGCAGCAAAGGTACAGAATCAATAAGCAAAAGAATGGTTGGTAGTCGAAGCAGAAGTCAATACACAGTATAGCAAACAAAGATAGCAAGAGCACAAGATACACAAATTAGACTGAATAACATGCACCCAATCAAGGGGCTGGGCAGAATATGAGGCAGTAATGGACACTACCTCCAGCAATGTCCATTACTCAAACTGCAGCTGCAAACAAAATGAGTTTAAGGACACACCCAGCTTTCTCAAAGATCAGAAAGGGAGCTGTCAATCACAGGCAGCTCTGGGTGTGGTTTTCCAGCACAGAAGCCTAAAACCTGAACCCATCAAAACAATTTGCAAGTTCTGACAGCGATACTAATTGTTGACCAAATTCTACTTAAAATCAATAGTTATTGTATGCCTATAGGTATATACATAACCAATAATAACTCACTATCCTGGAAATATGTCATCATAATTAATAGTTTGATATACAGTACATAGAGTGAAAAAAACACATTGGGGAGGATTTATCATCTTACTTCAGTTTTTCGAGCTCTTTATTTATCAGGTTTATTATAGGGGCTTAAACAGCTTTATATATGGTTTCATTTTGGCACATGAGGGGTGAATGTCTAGAGTGGATTTAAGAATTTTTGAAAAGTTGCACCTCCTATATCTGTCTGTCACATCCATATTCTAATGATAAATCTAGTGCAAGTGAAATGTGGAGTAGATTGACCAAAAGTCACTAATCCATAGATGTGACAGTGTTGAGACACTCAGAAAAGTGACGTAACTGCAATGATACATGTGTCACTTCTAGTGGAAGCTTGTCTCTTTTGAGAGATTAATGATTGGTTAATAAACTTCAGAATACTAAATTATATCAAGGCAAATCTAAATTGGCTGATACTTATTAAATAAGATGTCAGTACAAGAAGAATGAAAAGTAGGCAACAAAAGCTGACCATCAAATTGTATGTGTTGGAAGGACCGATCTGACAGTCCAGTCAGTTTAGTGAAGGGTTAAGAAAACTCACAGCATTGACACCTTCTTGACATAGTTAAGTACATACACAAGTTTGGTCAACAATGTCAGTACTTATATCCCTTTGGTAAATAACACCTTCTCTGAATAGTCTTAGTTATGTTTGTGTTGACTACGTTGTCAATCACAGAATGAGCTGAATCCCTGTCGTAAAACATGGACATTTCATAAGATTTGCTTCCTGCATGTTAAGCCACTTTCACAATAATTACCTTATTACATGTCTCAATCTAAACACAACCCAGATGGCTAATTCTTCCAATAACAAGGAGTCTTATAATAACAATTTAACAGTGTCCCTTTAAAAAACATGCAAATGGGTTCTTAGCAAGTTAAGAGTCTCCAGCTCATGGATTTTGAACAGATCTTCTGTAGTTTAAGGAACCTTCATGGACTAGATATCTTTTGATTTTGATTCAACTGGCAAACCATCTAATGAGTTTTGGGACATCCTTTCTCTATCAGGTAAAATATGTCAAGGAAGGTTAGGATTGGGTAACTAGATTTCACATGCCTGATCTTTTGGTTCTTGACGCAACTGGCAACTATCCAATGTGTTTTGAGGCCTCCTAAACATTGGACAGCTTGATTTCAACTCCCAGACCCTTCGGTTTTTAGGAAGATTTCCTAGTGACTTAAAGGGCACCTACCACCACGATTCTACCTATAAAGGTAGATCGGGTGGTAGGTGGATGTAAGGGACGTGAGGAGAGCTCTTTTTAGTGCTAATCCTCACGTCCCCGCTAACTTTTAATAAACTTTATTCCCCTAATATGTAAATTTACTTATGCGGCTACTGGGGCGTGGAGTAGCCGAGCACGAGGCTACACAGCGCGGCTACTCCACGACCCAGTAGCCACATTACTCCTCCTACCCTGTGTGTTCGGCGCGCAGCTCCTCGTAGCTGCGCGCCCTAGCCCGACATGCTGGCGTTCTGCGCATACGCAGAATGCAGGTCCGCAGCTGAGCAGCAACAGCTCGAGGCCAGAGCTACTGAGCATGCGCAGAACTTCGGCTTGTCGGATGCTGCGTGCTGCACACACAGGGTAGGAGGAGTAACGTGGCTACTGGGGCGTGGAGTAGCCGCGCTGTGTAGCCTCGTGCCCGGCTACTCCACACCCCAGTAGCCGCATAAGTAAATTTACATATTAGGGGAATAAATTTTATTAAAAGTTAGCGGGGACGTGAGGATTAGCTCTAAAAAGAGCTATCCTCACATCCCTTACATCCACCTACCACCCGATCTACCTTTATAGGTAGAATCGTGGTGGTAGGTTCCCTTTAAATTCAGCATAGTCCCATGGGACCCAGCCGGCATGCTCATGGAGGAGCTGGATCTGGTTAGTTCAGATCAGAAAAGTTAACTTGTTTGCTTATGTTGATGTAATTCTCCATATTATTGATAGTCTTCTGTTGGCTTTGGCAACTAATGTTCAAAAAAAATATGTCTGAATACCAATATGCATAAAAAGTGATAAATTATGGAAGAATACAAATGGATAGGAGAGACATTGTGGCTTCATTGTGTAAGCTCCTGTTTTCCAACTATAAGATAAAAGCTTTAGATAGCAAAGGCCAGGTTCACATCTGCATTCCTAATTTCTGTTATTCTGTTGTATAGGAACAGAAAAAAGAAAATAATTGAATACCAAATGAATAGAATGATCAATCGGAGCCTTATATATCATGTTGACGATAATAGAGTCTATACAGCTTCTGTTTGAAAATCATTTTGCCAGATATGAAAATTATGACAAAGCCTACAACTCATTTGTGAACATAGCCTAAGCCAGTCAGAAATCTGAGTCAATAATACTTCTAAATGCAGAAAGACAATTGAATATGCTAGCTATGAATGCAATATTACATACCAGAAAATATAAGACAAATTAGGTCAATGTGGTCAATGTGGCTTTTGGTCCTAACCCCCCCCCCCCCTTCCAACTATTGTAAAATGTATTTTACTCTTTGTATTCTTTAATGTTGCGTCAGTTATTTCTGCACACTAATGTCACTTTCCCTGTGGTGTTGGTCTGGTCGGTGAGGGTTAATGGACATCTACCACGAGGATCAAGGATAGTAAATGAAGTACACTGACATGCTGGTGTGTGCCCCCTCTCGCAGAATCTGCTCTAGTGCCCTGTTCTTTTTTTTACAAAAAAAGGCTTTTAAAAATATGGAAAGAAGCCTGAGGGGCTCCGAGCTCCAAAGGTGTTAATGGAGCCTGGAACCCCTCAGGTTCATTTGCATAGATTTTAAAAACAAGGGCATAAGGAGATAAAAGAAGAACAGATCCTACCAGAGAAGGCTCACACGCTTGGTTTACAATCCTTCATCCTGGTGGTAGTTGTCCTTTAAGTGTCAGCTTAAACTTCTTTGCTAAACTTCCTTGCCGGAGGTTATTTTCTTATTGTTTATTTACTACTACTATGTTGTCTGGATGTCCTATTGGTTTGATTGTTGCCTGACTCAGAGTGTTTCACGATTCTTTGGAATTTTGTACCTTCTTTGTTGTAGTTTTGGAGTAATTTTTCTTTACCTGTCCACTCCAACTATTAGTAGCTGTCAGACGACAGCAAGTTCACCTCTTTACTTGCAGGATCACTCAGGATCAGTTAGCTGGTTTCAGATAGTAGTTTTATCTCTAGTCTGCAGGCACATTGGAGGTCCAGTCCGCCACCAATTGCCTTGCATACGTCTTCAAAAAAAATCAAACTTTGATATAATCCTTGGAGTGAAACCTTTTAGCTATCAAAAAACTTGGGGAGTTTGGGAAAGTTTCCCTCTTTTGATGTGATGCTTCAGCTATGATATAGATAATTTATAAATTAGTATTTTTCAACCATCAATACTTTTAAGATTCTTTTAATATTATCTAACATAATAACTTTTATATGTTTTTGTATTTAAAGAGTCGATGCCAGACTACTCAATTGACTCAAACAATGGAAATTGTGGTGGAGCTGCGAGTGGTAAGTTTTAATAACCTAATATTTGTTCTCATTATATACGTTTTATAATATTCCTTTTGAGGGTCAAGTAATGCAATTTAGTTGTCAATATCTTGGATTACAAGGTTCTTACATTTGTCTTGTGTTGTTTTGGGTACTAGGACGTATGGGGCTGTCCTGACTTTCCCCAATCTCTCAAAGTACTGTCCGTACTAGATCATTTCCATAATCCCCCTGTGAGAATTCTGTTTCAGGTTTTCTATGAGCTGTTTCAGCAAAATTTACTCTGAAATCAACATTGGGTAACTGAGACTGTCAAAGGTCCCTTTCACACAACTTTTTTTTTCCAGTTGTATGCCACCCATACCATACTGTGTTCTGATTCCAGCTGATATACTGGAATATAAATGCATTCTTCACAGTCCTGATGTTACTAACAACACACACATAGGCAGAGTTACACAGATCTTCAAGGCTGATACCAAAGACAGTCTGCAGCTTTCTATGGTTAACATTTCTGCATACTGGCACAAAACATGGGCACTGTTTCTGGAAAAAAGCAACCATGTTCGGAAACCTTTTGGACAATTCCTTTAATGGGGGATCATGGGATGATATGAGATGAAACTGTGAACATAAAAATCACTGTTGTAGGGTGGCCATGCAATATCTGGCAACAGTGGCGTAACAAGAAGCTGATGGGCCCCGGTGCAAAGTCTGTGCCAGGCCCCGACTATAATGTATGGTTTATAGTACTAGTCTTCTCATATGGGAAAGTGACACCATAAGGGCCCCCTAAACCTCTTGGGCCCGGGTGCGACCGCAACTACTGCACCCCCTAAAGTTACGCCCCTGTCTGGCATCTCTAAGTGCCCTGAGGTGGTAGGGGGTGGAGCTGTAACAGGATAAAACCTATATTTATAATTTGTAAGAATAATCTTTTTAAAGAAAATGAAACTACATCACAAATTACCAGTTTTTATTTACTGTACCAAGGTATCTGTCATAATTTATTTAAAAAAAATACAGCATAAAACCTCTTTAGGTATAATCCAAAGGGAGAAACATAATAACCTATAAACTAAATTGAGGGAGATTTATCAGGAGTTTCTGAGAGCAGAAATGTTAATATGATAATAGTAATCTATAAGAGTCTAAAGGGTCACAAAGTTAATTCACTTCACATCCCTAAGGCAATAGTGTACAATGCATGCTATATAATCCTGCTATTCTAATCTCATTGTTTTAGATGACCATAATTGGATCACTGACTGAGCTCCTATTACTTGTGAACTGCCCTAGTCTCTAATTAACCTGAAATACTGAAGATTTGTAGAAACCTGATGATAAATCTTGTAATGTGTAAGCCTTGGGCTTGTCACTAGGGTTCACAAATAAGTTTGGAAAAGTTTTAATTACCTTATCTTGAACCAGAAGGTGACTGAGGAGTACTGAATGTTTTTGATTGTAAGAGTAAGGCCTCATTCATAGCACACAGCTACACCAAATGCTATAAATGCTATAGTTTTAATGGATCTATTCACATGTTCCCTTTTTTTTAATGGACCCTGTGTCTGTTCTACGGAAGTAGAGTATATTTTAGCTGACCCATGTGTAGTATAGAAGTCAATTCTTTGACGTTCATTGCCTAGTTCTGTTTATTACAGATGGTGGTGTCTCAAATTTACAGTAGTAGTAGTAGTCCTGTTCAGTTCCAAATATTCAGGGTGGCAGTAGTAGTACTGTGCTGTGCTCATATATACAGGATGAGAATAGTAGTACTGTGTTGTGTCCATATATACAGGATGAGAATAGTAGTACTGTGCTGTGCTCATATATACAGGATGAGAATAGTAGGTCTTCTGTGTGCCCATATATACAGATGAGAAAGTAGTACTGTGTCTGTGCCATATATACGATGAGATAGTAGTACTGTGCTGGTGCCCATATATCAGATGAGAATAGTAGTACGTGCTGTGCTCATATATACAGGATGAGAATAGTAGTACTGTGCTGTGCTATATATACAGGATGAGATGTAGTACTCTGTGCGTGCCTCATATATACAGGATGAGATAGTAAGTACTGTGCTGTGCTCCCATATACAGGATGAGAATAGTAGTACTGTGTGGTCCATATATACAGGATGAGAATAGTAGTACTGTGTGGGCCCATATATACAGGATGAGAATAGTAGTACTGCTGCGGGCCCATATATACAGGATGAGAATTAGTTCGGAGTCACTATACTTGATGTGAATAGTTCATGACTGTTGCTGTGCTCATATATACAGGAATGAAGAATAGTAGTACTGTGCTGTTCCCATTATACAGGATAGAATTAGTAGTACTGTGCTGTGCCATATATACAGGAAATAGCATACTAGAAGAAGTTGCTGTGTGCTACTATACAGAATGAGAATGTAGTACAGGGGGCTGAGCCATATATAATAAAAAGGTATGAAATAGTAGTACTGTGCTGTGCCATAGATACTGAAGATGAGAAGTAGTGAGTACTGTGCGTGCCATATATACGGAGAGAATAGCGACGTAGTTCTGTGCCTCTCGAATAAGGATGAGAGTAGTAGTACTGGGTAGTTGTCTCAGTATGTGATACTAAAGGATGAGATAGTAATATGACTGTGAGTTTCTGTGGTCTCATATATACATGCTGTGATAGAAGATAGTACGTGTGCTGTAGCCATATATACAGGATGAGATAGTAGGTACTGTCTGTGTCCATATATACAGGATGAGAATAGTAGTACTGTGCTGTGGCCATAAGGGGATGAGAAATAGTAACTGAAGGGGGTATTACTGTGATTGTATTCAGTACAGGATGAGAATGTATACGTGGTGCTGAGCCCATAGATACAGGATGAAAGAATAGTCTGTCTAGCTATCTAGAACTAAGTGCAGATATCGTACTATAGTGCTTGTCACATAATACAGGTGTTGAGAATAGTACTGTGCTGTGTCCCTATTATGAAAGGATTAGCAATAGAGAATACGTACTGTGGCGGTGCCCATAATATCGGACAAGCAATGGTACGTGCTGTGCTAAACATACAAATGAGCAATAGTAGTAAGGGCTGAAGCCCATATATATACAGATGAGAAATAGGTACATGCGGTGCCCATTTCGGATGAATAGTAGTACTGTGCTGAGCCCATATATACAGGTATGAGAATAGTAGACTGTGCGTGCCCATATATAACAGGAGAGAATAGTAGTATACTGTGCTCCATATATACAGGAGATAGAATAGTAGTACTGTGCTGTCCCATATACAGTGAAATAGTAGTACTGTGCTGTGCCCATATTACAGGATGAGAATAGTAGTACTGTGCTGTGCCATATATACAGGATGAGAATATAGTACTGTGCTGTGCTCCATATATACAGGATGAGAATAGTAGTACTGTGCTGTGCCTCATAATACAGGATGAGAATAGTAGTACTGTGGCTGTGCCTATATATACAGATGAGAATAGTAGTACTGTTCTGTCCATATATACAGGATGAGATAGTAGTACTGTGCTGAGCCCATATTCGATAAATAGCTTGTGAGCATACAGGATGAGAATAGTAGTAATGTGCTGTGCCATATATACGGATGAGATAGTAGTACTGTGCTGTGCCATATATACGGATGAGAAGTATAGTACTGTGCTGTGCTGTGCCCATAATACGGATGAGAATGTAGTACTGTGCTGTCCCATATATACAGGATGAGAATAGTACTAACTGGTGCTGAGCCCATATAACAGGATGAGAATAGTAGTACTGTCTGTTGGCCCATCTTACAGGATGAGACTAGTAGTACTGTGCTGCTCTATATAAGGATGAGAATAGTAGTACTGTGCGTGTGCGCCATATATACAGGATGAGAATAGTAGTACTGTGCTGTGCTCATATATACAGGATGAGAATAGTAGTACTGTGCTGTGCTCATATATACAGGATGAGAATAGTAGTACTGTGCTGTGCCCATATATACAGGATGAGAATAGTAGTACTGTGCTGTGCCCATATATACAGGATGAGAATAGTAGTAGTGTGCTGTGCCCATATATACAGGATGAGAATAGTAGTACTATGCTGTGTCCATATATACAGGATGAGAATAGTAGTACTATGCCCTGCCCATATATACAGGATGAGAATAGTAGTACTATGCTGTGTCCATATATACAGGATGAGAATAGTAGTACTATGCCCTGCCCATATATACAGGATGAGAATAGTAGTACTGTGCTGTGCTCATATATACAGGATGAGAATAGTAGTACTATGCTGTGCCCATATATACTGGATGAGAATAGTAGTACTGTGCTGTGCCCATATATACAGGATGGTAATAGTAGTACTGTGCTGTGCTCATATACAATACATATAGGATGAGCAAAGTAAAACTGTACTGTGCCCAAATACTTTATCAAAAAATGTGTATCATCGTATGGTGCTGTGCCCATATATACAGGATGAGAATAGTAGTACTGTGGTGTGCCTTTATATACAGGATAAGAGTAGTACTTGATATCCCTATATATACAGAATAAGAATAGTAATACTGTGCTGTTCCCATATAAACAACATGACAATAGTAGTACTGTGCTGTGCCCATATATACAGAATAGGACTAGTGGTGCTGTGCATATATATATATATATATATATATATATATATATATATATATATACAGAATGAGAGTAGTAGTACTGTGCTGTGCCCATATAAACAGGATGAGATGGTAGTGATTTGTTGTGCCCAAATATATATGGTAGGATGCGAATAGTAGTACTTTGATGCAGCCTTGTATGCAGATTAATAGTAGTACACCTATGCAGTATAAGATCAATAATAGTATACAGCTCCTAGAAATATAGAATCATTGTAATAGTAATGTGCTGTACTCATAATGAATAAGAGTAGTATGTTGTTGTTGGAGTGTAGGCTTGAAACTTTAGGATCTTTACAGGGCAGTGTCAAACTTGGTAAGTGGGGACCGGTGTAGCTTTGGGGCTTAGGCTGCCACCCAAACCACCCATAATCCACTTCTGCTAGGATACAATCTTAAAATCTGTCATTACTTTATCTCACACATATTATCCTGCACTGGTCTCCAGGTTTCAGAAGCATACTTGCCCTTGTAGATTTATGCTAGCCCAGTAATGTGTACACATGTGATTCCATAAGAGGCATTGCCACATCATACGAGTTTTCTTCAACTGCCTGGCAAACAATGGATGCCGGTAACCAAGCAGTAACCATAGATTTTGCTGATGCCTTATACCAGACGTCAGCAGTGTCTAGAGCGGGAAAGTGAATAGATCGCATCTGTGATACCACTGACACAAGTCTGATTTTTGTCTCCTGGAGGCAAACAATTTGGGTTTCTATTTAACACATGGGGTAGTTTCCGCAGAATTAAACATGAAAATTCTACAAAACTTCATTAAGATGGAAGAAATGGAAACCTTTATAAAGAATATATTGGGGGGGGGGATTAATCAGAGATAAAACCCTTCTAAACAGCTGTGGGGAAATGAAAGCTGAGCTCTGATTGGTTGTCATGGGCAACTAGTAGTTCTTCTCTATAAAACTTCTGATAAATCTCCCCCATTCAGTTTAAGGTCTCTGCCTGCTGTAACTAAATAAGAACCCTACTTTCCAGGAAATGTAATGGCCAATTTGGTACTTAGCTGCTTGTAAAGGAACTTCACTGTCAAAATCAGATGTGATTTTTATCTCCTGGAAGTAAACAATGAAGTTTGACAATAGCGAAGATAGAGCTCTTGACAAACCAAAAGGAGTTGTTATAGAAAGTATATTGGAAATCTCTACAACTTTACATTATAGATTAAAGATTACCTGTCAGCATAGACCAACCTAATAAACCCCTACCAGTATCTTATCAAGTTTCTTAACACCTTTCTCTTCTCGCATATTTCATGACCCAGTGTTGTGCTGTCATCCAGAAAATCAATTTTGAAGTGAGATCTAAATTGGTTGTAAAAAGTCAGGGAGGTGGAGAGTTTAGCAGTGAAGTCAAGCTCTACCCATCTCAGAAGGTCCCCTTTGCTGTGACTGATATCATGTACTAGACTTCTGGAGAGATGGTTAGTGATGTGACTGAATGCAAGACCAATCACAGCAGAGGGGGCGTTCTAAGGGGGGAGAGAGCTTGACTTCAGTGCTAAACTCTCTGCCTCCCCTGACTATACAACCAATTCACATCTCACTTCAAGGTTGATTTTCTGGATGATGCCACCACATTTGGCCATGGAAGAGACATGATCTGGAAGGTGTTAATCTGCATGACAACATACGTACTGCAAGTGGTTTATTAGGTTAATTTCTGCTGACAAGTTCCCTTTAAGAATTTCTCGTATTAAAACTTCAACAGGATGTAACATGAGGTAAATTTCAGTGTGAACTTACACATAGCAAGACACACCAGACACACCACCCCCTTAGTACCCCCACACAATATAATGCACCCTTAATTACCCAAACAGTATAATGCCAGCTTTGTAGTACAGGAACATGGAGATCCGTTTTAATGCAGACACCTCCTTTACTGTGTTGCCTCATCATAATTAAACCATAATATTTTCATATTTGGTTAAAAAAAAAGTTAAGTAAAAATTTGAGCTTTAGCCAATGTCATGGATTTGCTATAAGACAGCACTCTGACATAGTGTTCAGATGATATTTCCCGGACCTGAGACCCACAATTTCCCTGATGGGGAGAGGAAGTGGTGTGAAATCCAGACCAGCAGAGAACCAAGGTTACATTTTTCATCCACAGTAAACTTTTTTTTGTCTTTATAATGCCGCCTTTGTTCATTCATTTCTACGCACTTGTACTTTAAACATTGTAACCTTTTTTGGTCATTTGGCATGGAGACTGTAGTGAGCAGTGCCCAGATATGTTTTGACCAAAGGGAATCTGTCTCGTAGTGTGAAAAATGTCTAACTCTAGCGGTACGGCTCGGCATGTATCTGCAGGATTGCGGTAAATGATTCCAGTCTTACAAAACACCAATTTCTTCTTCTCTACTTAGAGGGTTGTAGTCTGTGATTTCCAATTTCTTGTGTTTGAGATGGATGATGTTGTCAAAGTTGAGGTTTATTATCTGGCAGCAATTACCAATTTCCTTGGCAGTTGAATATGTCTGAACTGATAGCGTCTATTACTCCTTGGTGGGATGAAATATTATGTGTTATGTAACTGATCAACAGCAAAACCATCATCTAGTTCTTCCAGACCCTATTATATTCAAGGTCTAGCAAAGCCCCATTTGGAGCTGGGTTTAGAGACATCTTTTAGAGTACGTTTTTTGGGTTGTTTTACTTATTAAAGGGGTTTTTCCACAAAAGAAAGTTCTCACATTTCAATCACCTAGTGGTCTTAACATAATACAGATCATTTTAAACCCTTACTTTACAATTGTACTCAGATTTATTGCTGTTTTAGCTCCTATCACTCCCTAGGCTGCTCAGTGCAAAATCCTAGGGTGTGGGTGGAGACTCTTTAAGAAGACATATTATGATCCATCTAGTTCTGTGGGATGACAATGTGGTTAGATTATCAGGGTACAGGTTTATATACACTTTCATCTGGCTTCTGACATTGTACTAACAGAGGCATGACAGACAGAGGCATGACAGACAAAGGCTGACAGACCTTTACATTGTGACACTTTTAGCTCTGCTACATATCTATTCTCACAGATTTGTGTCTGCCCCCCCTTCCCCCAGATCACTTATCTCCTTGTAGGTTGCAGCTTCTCTGTGCTCAGGATGTGTTGGCAGGAAGTGATCAGTGAGTGTCTGTGAGCTCAGTGCTGGGGGCGGGGCTACAGGCTCAGAGCAGAAAGACACAGAAACTCAGCAGCACGGAGTCACACATAAGGAATTACTGTCAGCCAAATGAGAATGTAGAGGAAGTTGTATGGGCACCTTTATTCATGATCTACTGAAAACAACAAAGTGTATGATGAAACTAAACACTATGGGGGCCACACTGCCTGCCCCCTTACTTCCTCTGCCCCTTCCCCTCCGTCGTGGTGGATAATTCAAGAGGCTTAGGCCTATTGATATATTCAACAGGCGGCAGCGCTGCAAGGAAAAACTACTTCAGGTCCAACCTGGCGCAGTTTTGCTTAAAAAGGTTTGTAAAATGCACACAGGCTTGGTTGGTCTACGCTATGCTGATATGAGAAGAAGCAGGGGACACGCTGCTTCTGTTTGCCAATGCCCTGGGAGGGGGTCCTAGATATATTCTTTTCACATGAGCAGTGGCAAAAGGCGCTCATTTTAACCCATTCTCAGTGATACAGAACCCCCCACCAAACTACATAGAATGTTCCCTGGGGTCTCCACAATGTGTTGGCGGAGTGGAGACAGGAATGCTCCACATATGGTGGGAATGCCCCTCAATACAAAATATTTGGACAGAGATTGCCCACCAACGACATATGCCCACCAGCCATTTAGCCATCACCCGAATTGGCATTACTATCAATGTTCCCAGGAACTATCTCTAAATCTAAAAAGAGTCTATTCCGTAACTTTCTTATGGCAATGAGGCACCAAAGTTGTGGAGATCTCCTGTCCCTTCTTCTAAAGTGCAGTGGGTAGAGGGCCTCAACCAAAAACTGCACATGGAGGAGCTTAAAGCCAGTGTGTTACAGTACATTCAATATTGTAATACACTTGTTACCTATATAACTGCATAACCCCTTTGAAAACCTTTAAAGAAGACCTGTCACCTAAATTTTCGGCACTAGAAGCTGCTTACTTTAGTACTCCGGTAACGCTATCAAACACTGCAGCGGGGTACAGTGTAATCATCGGACAGCTTGCAAAGCTGTCCGATGTATTCATGAGGGGGCGTTCCGAGGCCCTGCCTCTTCCCCGGACCGCCCGCTAGCTCCATAGGCCAGCAGTGACTGCCGCGCACTAGGTGGCAGTCACAGCCCCTAGCCACGCCCCAACCCCGCCCCCTCATGAATACGTCGGACAGCTTTGCGAGCTGTCCGACAATTACATCCTACCCCGCCGCAGTGTTTGATAGCGTTACCGGAGGTAAGTAAGCAGCTCCTAGTGCCAATAAATTGGGTGACAGGTCCTCTTTAAAGGGTTGGCCACTTTCAGTAAATAATTGATATTATTTGTGTAATGAAAAGTTATACAATTTTTCAATATACTTTCTTTATCAATTCCTCATGGTTTTCTAGATCTCTGCTTGCTGTACTTCTATAGAAAGCTTCTCTATTTACTTCCAATGGATATAATAGGGGTTATTTACTAACGGACCCCGGGAGCACTTTCGTCCGATTTTCCGACCGGGTAAGTAAATATGCCCCAATCTGTCCATGGTGATGTGATGGACATGCAGGTGCACCAGCCGTTATTATCACTGTCAATACTAATGGCTTGTGCACCTGCATGTCCATCACATCACTATGGACAGATTCTATCCACTGGAGTAAACAGAGAAACTTCCTATAGTAGAAAAGCAAGCAGAGATCTAGAAGACGGTGAGTAATTCATACAGAAAGTATATTGGAAAATTGTATAACTTTTCATTACACAAACAATATCAATTATTTGCTGAAAGTGGACAACCCCTTTAAGCTTGACATGACATGACATGTCATTTCTGATTATTCTTGTTAATGTGCATATTTCAATAAACATTATTGAACCATAAATATGCAGTCTTGGTGGAGGAATGTCCCATGACAGCACCCTCCATGCCCACATTGTATATATTTCTTGCCCCATACAGATGTAAGATTCAGTATAATATAATTGAAGACTATAGTGTTTGCATTGTTGGTCACTGGAAGCATTGGTTGAATTTCCAGATTGTTATTCCTTCTCTAAATCTCTGGAACAATACTTAATTTACTTCTAGAGGCCCAATTGTCCACTTGATTTGCTCAGACATATCTTTCAGAAGTCAGCATTTCCATGAAGCTAATAAGTGGGCCATTTTTGGTCAAACAGCTTTTACCCAATGTATTTTTTCATGCTTTTTCCATTGTATGTTGCCACTGTTGCCACACATTTCCATCTAGATGTACAACTTCTATAATAAAGGCAGTACCGAGTTACCTACAGGATAGGTTCTTTAGCTTTGTTCGTAAGTTGAATTTGTATGTTGTCACGGATGTGCCTGCGAGCCATGTCCCGGGTCGCAGGCGCACCCGTGTGCTTCCGTGTGCCCCTTTGTCTCACTTACCTCGCCGGGTTTCAGTGCCGTTTCCCGTGGCCTGCCGGGCGTCCTCGTCTCCTAGGGCACTTGCGCCACCTCTGTAAAATTTAGCGGGCCTCTTCCTTTGTCCCCTGCTGGATCTTCGTGCTTTGTGCCCTAGAGAAAGCTTTGTTCCTGATGCCCTGCGCTGTCATTGTGATTTCCCGTTGTGACCCAGATTTTATTCCTGACTACGCTCCTCTCCTGCTTGCCTTGACCTATTGTTATGTCCTTGACTCTGATCCTGTGCTGCCGGTCCTGACCTCCTGCCTGTCCCCGACTACGATCCTGCTCAACGTCTTTGTACCACGCCTTTGCTGCCACCGCGGACAAGGTTGCACCTGTGGAACGACCTGGTGGTACCACGCTGCAGAAAGTCCAACCTGCTTTGCAACGGGCTCTGGTGAAAACCGGGTATCACTTAGAATCCGGTCCCAGGTGTTGCCTTCCGTCATCGTCCGCGGTGGTCCAGTGGGTCCACTACCCCTGGAGCTTGACATATGTAAGTCGGAACAGGTATATTTTATAATTGTAGCTCCAGACAAAATGTTTGTCATGGGACAATGATTATCAATAAAGCTTCATTACACACATCTTACAGCTAATTCCTACAGCCTGGGACTAAAGAAAAGCATCCAGAGAGCTCCAGAAGTCACAGTGGGTAGAGAGGTCTGTCTGTAAATAGGGGTCGTCTCTAAGTCGTGTGTCCTTAAGTCGGAGACTGCCTGTACAGTGCAGTGTAATTATAAAAGAAGTATAGGGTGTGTCATGGGTGTCCCTGCAATCTATGTCTTGGTTCCCAGGCATAACCGTGCCGAAGCGCTCCCTGGCCCACACTCACCTCTCCATGCTCCTGCTCCTATTCAGGCTAGGCAGCACGCCGGTACTCGAAGATTTAAAGGGCCAGCACACCGGTGATTGGCGCTGGCCACTTCCGGGTTGTGATTTAAACCGGCGGCTCCCATCACTCCCCGCCAGCTCTTTGCACTGTTTAGCCATTGAGAAAGCTCCCACTGCTTTCCTTGTTGTTCCTGTTCCCGTTGTGCCTTGAATTCCTGTTGTGACCTTGGACCTTACCTCTGCATCTCTGCCGCCTGCCCTGACTGCCCGCAGCTCTGGTGAAGACCAGGTGCCACTTAGATTCCAGTCCCAGGTGTCTGCTAGTACCATCTCCCGCGGTGGTCCAGAGGGTCCACTGACCCCAAACCCTGACAGGGTGGCACATGGAGTGCCTATGGTTCTGTAGCATGGAAACATAGCAAATTCATAAACAATTCTATGCATTTCATACAATGTTTACAACTTTTTAGGAAACCTTTCAACTTTTTAACAGGTTTGATATTGATTCATTTGTAGTCGTCTTCAATGAGGGCACTGGGGGGGCCTATTGGCAGAAAGTTAACCCACCTATCTCTTGACTGGCTTACTAGATATTCAATATAAGCTGATGGTCTGTATGAATGTATTGTACTCCTGAGTATAAAAAAATAAAAGTTTGTGAGCCCCTTATGAATATAATATTTGTCATATTTTTATAGTACCAATATATTGTCAAATTATTATAAACATTATTAAAATTAGTATTTAATTTTTTCGTCAGCATAGAATTCGTTTTTGACTTCAGAATTGGGCAACCAGACGGTGTTTTACGAAGCCCATTTTTCCTGATATTTTTTTAAGTAACTTTTTTTTTCATTCTGTGCTGGCACTAGACACGGATTAACAGATAACTGTGCTGCTGCCCTGGAATGTTTGATAGAGCAAAAACACCACAATTCATGCTCTTGAAAGCAAGCACAAATGTTGGCAGAATGTCTGGCAGATACAGTGCTATAGACACAGTAACCATTGAAGGAATTTCAATGAGTGGCTTTTTCTATAGGGATAAGAGGTCAGTGAGAGTGCAGCAAAAAGCACAATAAAATTGCTAGCGTCAGATAGTACTGTAAATAACACATAACCGTCCGGCGCAGAGAAGAAGATCTGCTTGTAGGATTCTTGTTGTGGTTCCTCATATATTCTTCTTAAGTTCAGATCTTTCAGCCACATCCATAACAAATAATTATGTAAAATCATGAAACAGGTCATGCATAGACAACATTAGTATAGCACTATCCAAAAATACTTTCTGTGCTGGAAGTGCTGGATCATCAGTAATCAAATATAAGGCGGAGTTTTCACATTTAGGGTTTCATATGCAGTTTTGAAGCCAAGGCCAGTAGTGGATAGAGAATAAGAGGAGTTGCAGCACCTATTATATTATACTTTGTTTCCCTTTATGATAGTTAAAGTTCCAGAGAATTCCATTCCAGAACTCTGAATGTGTAGAGACATTTTTTATAATTGTCTAGGTATTGGTCAGGAACATCTAGGAATCAGAACACAACCGACCGGGCAAAGTTATTCTAGTGAACGCCAAAGTATATGGTGCATGAAATTTAGAGATTTTTTAGGACAATGCTTATTTTAGTTTTTGGACTGCCTCTCAAAGTAACAGGAGCACATGAATTGAATGTCTGGAGCGTCAAGAAATAGTTTTTTTTAGATTGCGCAGCAACAAACAAGCACAAGCAACTCCTGATATCTACTGGAGTGGTGTAGCCAGGGCCAGCGCCAGCACTGGGCATACCTGCTGGGGGGCCTACATGAGGCTGTACATAAGGAATCCATGGGTTTAAGGGAGGCTGCATCTAATTAAAATAAAACTCCCATCTCCCGGGCTTCTTTCGCACCTGTACACGTCATCCATAGATGTTCCGCCTGCTGTCTTCAAACAACCCTCGGGAAACTGCTCCTCTATAGCCATGCCCAGGGGATGAGTGCCCGGTCACAGCTCACATGGAATTGTAAGGTGAAATATAACATCGTATCATAGTTTATAAGGTTGAAAAAAGACACATGTCCATCAAGTTCAACCAAGGAAAGGAAGGGATTTAGGGAAAACAATTCTATATAACATAACCATCAATGTTATTTAGGTGTAAAAAGGCATCTAGACCCTTCTTGAAGCTCTCTGCTGTCCCTGCTGTGACCAGCGCCTGAGACAGGCTATTCCACAGATTGACAGTTCTCATAGTAAAAAAGCCCTGTCGCCTCCGGTGATTAAACCTTGATTTCTCCAAACGGAGACAGTGCCCCCTCGTCTTTTGATTTGATTTTATCTGAAACAATTTACCACCATATTTTTTGTATGGACCATTCATATAGTTATATAAATTAATCATGTCCCCTCGTAGTCGTCTCTTTTCCAGACTAAATAAATCTAGTTGTTTTATCTTTCCTCATAACTCAGACCCTCCATACCCCTTATCATTTTTTTTTTTTTGAAAAAGCTATTTTTAATACAACAACTGTTTGGCACTGTATGTACTATGCTCTCTGGAACTGGGGGGAGCCAAAAATGGCCTCCATTTTTTTAAAAAAGCAATATTGCACATATCCTATATAATAAATAAGTAGGTTTGCTATTACATTGCTTTAGGTTTACTAAAGGTTTGGAACATGTCATAGTTGCATTGAAATGAGAAGAATACCATAGCCATACTCTGGCTATTAATATTTACTGATGGTTAGTTGCTGTTGGTTTCTGTACATATTGTGATAGCAATTATACAGTAACTATTGTAGCCTATAGTTCTCTTTGCCTCATTACGGCTTATTTAATGGTTTACTCGGATTACATATAGATGACAATATAATCCCATAATCCATTTGTGATCTTTATGTGTTTATATAATAAATACTGCAATATTGTTGAAAACAATATTTTTTTCTCTTTTTTTCAGAGCATTGTAAATGTAAGCCAATGAAAGCCTCACAAAAGACATATCTCAAAAATAACTACAACTATGGTGAGTGAAAACAGATTTGTCTTATATCATGATATCAGTTTTCTTTCTATAAGGAGATATCTGCCATGGATCATCCTTACTTGGTAGAGGGGTTCTTGGAATTTAAGCTTCAGTGAACAATTTGGGATAAAACCTGGCAGTAAGTGTTTAGTTTGGCTGTAGCACCACCCCAGGGGAAGCAAAGTATTACATATTGTCCAATTAAATGGAACTTGTCACCAGGAGTGTCATTTTTTGCTTGTGACAAGTTCTAATAGACTCAGATGCAATGATGAGTTCAAAAATGGCTTTATTTGCATTTTGAAGGGTTTCAATAGTATATAAAATTTTATTAGACATTACCTGGTTCCCTGCCAGCACCAACTTTGGAGTCGCAGTCAGCGGGGGGGGGGGGGGGGGGCAACTGCAATGGCCTGAGTCCCCAGCTCCTTAATTCTGCTGACGTATGCAGGAAGAAGTGAGAGGTGGACGAAGAGGGATGAGTGAGGAGGAGGGGAGGAGAGGAGACAGGGTTTCGTGACGTTGAATCTGTACACCCTCTGACTCACCAAACAATGTTGGTAGGGAGCTAGGTAATGTCTAATATATTTTAATAAAGTACTGAAACCAATCATAATGCTGACAAAGGCATGTTTAAGCTCACCATTGCAGAGGCTATTGGAACCCATTAGCAGCTAAAAATTACATTCCTGGTCACATGAAGGTCTATGCAGTGCAGGACATCACAGGTCTATGTAACTATTCTCCTCTCTGACGAGGGTGGTGGCCAAAGTTTCTGCCATCATGAACTCAGAATTCCCTTGTAGGGAATATGTAAATGGGTTTCCTTACCCAGACAACTCTCTAAAATAAGGAATTTCAAAGGAATACATAAAGTCAATCACATTTGTTTCGGAAGTGGAATGTTTGGGCATCCGATAGAATACTGACTTCTCTGAAGTTCTCTGATGGAATACTCATAGTCATAGTACCGTGTATTTTGTCCATGCGCTACTGCCTCCAGAGAACCCACCACAGGTCTATTATTTGTGGCCCATTCAGGAAGCACGGGGACTGGAGTATATCCCTAAGTAACTTGATGCTGACAACAAAGAACTGAAAAGAAAATTGACAGCAAAGTCTTCAATATTGAAGAAAATCTACCATTTAAAAAAATAAAAAACATTTACAGATACACAATTACGGTCATTCTGATGTTGATCCCATGCTGTCCTTTGTTAATCTTGACCCACCGGATCACCTAGAAAAGAAACTTATAATTAACAGTCTGGAGCATGGGGAAGAGATGTCCACCTCTCCGGGCTGCTAATTTTGCACACCCCCTTTGTGATGTCACCTCCCTCTTCAACATGGGAGAGGGAAGCATCTATCATGTAGGAGGCATGAATTCACGCTTCTCACTTGACATCTCCTCGTCAACGCTTGGAGAGGGAGGTACAGGGGCGTGCATAATTAGAAGCCCGGAGCTTCAGATGATCTAGGTGATCCCAGTGTGTCAAGGTTAGCATAAACAGCGCCGGGATCAACATCAAGAAGAAGGTAGGTGAGTAGCTGTACATATTTTTTTTACTTTTTTTTAATGTTAGATTTCCTTTTCACTTTAATGAAAAGTGTATGAAAACAAATGAATGGTGTGAAATAATATAAAATTTGCTTTATTCAGTAATCCGAGCAAAAGTGAAAGAAGTAAAGGTTAAATGCCATGATGCCACCGCAGTCGTGGAAGTCAAGGAGATTCTGAAGTCTTCCTTGGTGAATATTCCAAAAGATACAGTCACCCTGTACACCAACTCCGGCTGCCTGTGCCCACAGCTGGTGGTCAATGAGGAGTATATAATAATGGGATATGAAGATAAGGAGCGCACCAGGTAAGACAACTTGTATGGAGCTCCAATCTACCCATTAAGAACACATGTATGCTTGATGTATCCCACAGTACTACAGGGAGCTGGGCGGTGGGTTGAAGAGATAAGCATTTGCTATCTAAGTTTTATAAATACCAATTGCCTATAAGGTTTATAAACACAAGTCAATCTGCCCATTTACTACTATACAACTCATGTATCAAGTCCAAACCTTCTGTCCTAATGGGCCTTCAGGCATCATTAGAAGGACAGTAGGAGCCTACTAGATGCAATCTTTATGGCTTTCCCAGGACTTAAAGGGACTTAAAACCATTAATAATTACACCTACTAACTACCTGTATCCTAAGGTAGGGTATGAAATATCTGTTCTAGAATTCCATCTTTTATGTGAATTCTTACCTGTTTACCTGTAAAAAAAAGTCACCAAAATACATGTGAAAATGAGCAGAGAAGAGTCACCTTTTGCCCAAGATGAATCAGTTTTGCAAACAATTGTAAAAAAAACTGGGTAACTGAATAGATGCGCTACATCCACATTAGATACAGTATTGGGTGGAGGAGCAGGAACCATCTAATAAGTGGTAGAATTCAAAGTAACACAGTTAAATGAAGTCCATAGCCTGTGCTTTGTGAGTACTAAGGGTTAATAGCTTATATGCACAGAGCTGATACTACTTAAGATCAGGTGGGGGAGGGGAGCAGCATAAGGTGCAGTGAGAAAGAGAAAGTTCTGAAGAATCACAGACTGGGGTGGAGGGACTGATAGGAAACAGGAAGTTCTTGTACCTCACTATTCTGTGCAGGAGACATCTGTATCCATTGCTCTATACACATCCAGCCCTGCTACATACACAGAGAGAGCTCTGTCACATGACCTCCTCCCCTATGAGCAGGGAGAAGATAATAAGAAAAGTTATTTTACAAAGGAAATAATTATAAATATCTTTTTCTTTAAAACAGACTTCTGCTAGTAGAAGGTTCCCTTGCTGAGAAATGGAGGGATCGTCTTGCAAAAAAGGTTAAGGTAAATATACAAATACATAACATTTCTAGAAACTCGGAGGAAAAACTAAGCTAAAAGTGGCATCTGGTGGGTGGATTTAGGTAGCGTCACTTTACTCAATTCTCAATAAAGAAGTAGAGTAGTAATAGAGCTTATTCACACATATACATTTTTTTCTCAGTATAATATCTGTGATTGAGGACAGTAAACTGACCATCCATTATTCCATTTTTTTTACATCCTCAAAATGGAAGGTTCTCAACAGTTAGATAGCAAAACGCCTGGATCTCCAACATTATCAGTTGTCATCAGTTTTTTGCGGACCCATAGATTTCGAGAGAACAGGATGTTTGTGTGCCTTTAACCTGAACATGTTAATGTAGTTCATACTCACATCAGGAGGCCAATGTCACCATATATTAATTGTGCAAAGACATCGGTACCTGTATGTCTGCAGGACTGTCCCTTGGAATACACTGCCCAAAATACTATCCCTTAAAGGGAACCTACCACCACGGATCTACCACGGATTGAAGAGGCTACTGGGGCATGGAGTAGCTGCGCCGTGTAGCCTCAGCTCTGGCTATTCCACACTATCCTCACATCCTATAGATCCACCTACCACCCAATCTACCTTTATAGGTAGATCCGTGGTGGTAGGTTCCTTTTAAAGGGGTTTTCCTACAAAACAAATTAGGCCCTATCGACAGGATAGGAAATAACTTTCTGATCGTGGGTGCCTCAGTAATGAGACCCCCACAGATCAGGACAAGGGGTGGTCCGATAGGGTCCGCTGAACCCCTGTCAGACCCCTCGTCACTAACCAAGATGAGTTTAGCAGTCGGCCTTGCATGGCTGCCTGCCCTAATTCATCTCTATGGAGCTGATGTAGATTGCTTTGGTATCTCCATAGAGAAGAATGGGGAAGCCCAGCCATGCCCTACTGACTGCTCAACTCATCTTAAGGAGTGATGAGGCGTCCATTGGGGATACATCGGACCCCCCCTTTCTACGGCAGGCATACATTGGCACTGCAGCTCACTCCCGGCTCCTCTCCAAAGGCATATACAGCGCACTGCGCCATATCACGTATGTCCTATCTTTCTATGGGCTACGGAGCGGTGCGGTGCCGCTCCCGTACAGGGCCATGAGCTCTATATATGCTCTATATATTTTTAGGTCTTGCTAATGATACAGTATGGTGGACAATATGGCCATGTAAATGGATGGCCAGATTGCCCATTGAAATTAATACATTCGTCTGAAAGAGGCCATACTAATGCTCACAATAAATGGCACAAAAGCAGCAAAATTCTTCCATAACATTAATGTAACAATTATTTTGTTCTCCCTCTTAACATTCATTTATTTTCCACTTTCCAGCGCTGGGATCAGAAACTGCGTCGCCCCCGAAAAATCAAATCTCCAGTGGAACAAAACAGCAACAAAAACAGCAACTCAAGACAAATACATAGCTAGACCTATGGAAAGATGTACATAAAACTCTGTGGACTTTTATACAAAGATTTGCATTTTTGGAGCAGCAAAGAAAAGAAATTGCACTATTGCACGTTATAACCTATTGTTTACTACAAGATATTGTAGGCGATTGTAGTTTTTTTCTCTCTTTTATATTTGCACGGATTACTAAGCAATAGATTTATTCCACTTCTAGAATTGTTAAAGTTTTCTTTATTTGTAAGAAATGAAGCAACTCAGTGGATGAGAAACAAAGAAATAATTCAAGTTCAATAAATTTCTGATCTACTAATTGTGGTTGTTTGCTGTAGGACTTGTCTTATGATTGAAGGGATTTTCCAGGTTACTGACCAATGCTCCCTACTGAATTCACGGCTCTTGTTCTCTCTTTTGGAGTCAGAACTGGTGAGGATCTTGTGACCATGGTGGTCCCTCACAGATATTCAGCAGTGACGTCATGGTTCTTACACATGGAAATAATGAGGCCAATGACCAAGCACAGCAATCCCAACATCTTTACCAGTTCAGCTCTGACTGGCATTTTAATATGAATATCATCTGCCCTCCCCCTCCACGAGCCACCCGGGTCCTCTTAGTAGATACAGAAGGGATCTCCACCAGTTTGGAACTGTTTAGGCCAGGTCAGACTTGTCATAGATTTTAGCTCTAGTCTCCCCTGGTTTTCCTAGTCATATTATCATAAATACGCTGCAGGAAATAAGTAGTTCTTTGTGGCGTTCATACTCTGTGCCTTCTGATAACTTTATTTTTATATAATACAGCAGACACTTATTTCGTACATAGCTTAAACACCCTTTCCATTCTGGGTTAATGATGGCGTCATCCACTATTCTGCAACTACAAATCGTAGAGGCCAGTGAATTCACAGCAGCTAATCTATGGCTGTAATTAATTTATGGCTGCTACCTGTAAACGCTCATACAAAGGGCTGGCACCAGTACCATGCATACAAGAGCAATTGCCGGGGCCTAGAGCCATTTAATTTTATATTGTTACTTCACAATAAATATTATTCTATAATGCCCTCTAAAAGAAATTTCACATAAATAGTGCACAGCATGATAATTTCAATGTAATCCCACCTGATAAATTAATGGGAAAGGGTTTGCTCCTTACCTGACAAGCATGGCAAAAATCTCTACTGTGTGCAATAAACACAGGGTCACGGTTACTATGCCTTTGTACATAGATCCGTAGAATATAAGAGCATGTGAAATTTCACCTTCTGCTGACACTTGACCTGTTCTCCTTTCCTTAACTTCTACAGTTCCCCCAAATTTTTCTAGAACACTCCCCGATCCAAGCATATTAAGAACACTGAGATGGCTTCAACTCTGATCAGGCATTCTCCAGAACATAGCAACTTTTCCAATGTGTGATCAAAATTAAAGAAATGGAGATTTTGGAATTTAGAGTGATTTTTACCTTCACAAAGATTCTAGGAGGTCGGTCTGGTAAACGGGATTTCTCGTGAGTAGTAATGAGTGGATCCGTTGCAATTGCAGATTTTAACTGGTTTAATTACAGTTGGCAAAGTTGTCAACAGCATTTACCTGTGTATACTTGAGTGTAAGCCAGGTTTTTCAGCACAATTCTTGTGCTGAAAACTTCCCACTTGGCTTATACTCGGGTATATAAAAAAAATAAATGGAGTACTCACCATTCTGATGCCCCGGGCAGCTCCTCCTCTTTCTTGACATGCGCCAGCCTCAGTTCCGCAACAGCTCTGTGTGCAGGGCTTGGCCGGTGTACAAATTATGATGTCAGCCGCTGCAGCACTTGTGAAGAAAGAAGAGGAGCTGTCCGGGCGTCGGAATGGTGAGTACTCCATTTATTTTTTTATGTGTTGTACATACTGGGAGCTGACTGCCGGGCTATATACTGCACGAGGCTGCCTGCCTGGCTACATACTACTCAGGGCTGGCTGCCAGGCTATATACTACACAGGGATGGCTGCCAGGCTACATACTATACGGGGCTGGCTGCCAAGCTATATAGTACACGGGGCTGGCTGGCAGGCTATATACTACAAGGTGGCAGGATGGCTATATACTACAGGGGCTGGCTATATACTACAGGGGGCTAGCTATATACTACAGGGGGCTGGCTTTGTACTACAGGGGGCTGGCTATGTACTACAGGAGGGTGGTTATATACTACTGGGTGTTAGGAAAGCTCACGACTGGAATACTTTACACACCAAAAGAACTACCACACAAGTCTAGATGCAGGCAGACAGAAGGGAGAGAATGGGTGAACTAAGCCTGTGCTGATCTACAGACTAGACTCTACCAAGGCAGAAACCCGCTTGAAGGTAGGGGGCCTCCTATCTACCCCGCAAGGCCCTGGGAGGTGAGAGGAACCCAAATAGGTCTGTCAGCCGGTGTGAGGTGGTATAGACAGAAAACTGCAGTGTGGGATTTAGGACAGTATTCAGACAGAGGGAAAAAACAGGATGAACAATGAAGAAACAGGATTTAAGACAGCATAGGAAACTAAGGCAGACACAAGAACAGAGAACTAAAGATGTACAGACATAGAACATAGAAGAGTCATCAGAACCGGCGAGTCACACCATAGAGTACATCAAAATCACTAGTCAAGGAAAAGTAACTAACTGGGGAATACAATACCGGGGAGAAGCAACAACGGTAAGGGAGGACTGGAGACCAGGAATCCAGCTAGGCTGTGAGTTCCAGAAGGACCAACACTGGCACAGGTGGAAGGTCCAGATTCAATTTATGCAGCCTGAGATCCGCCCCCAGAATCCCATAGGAGCAGGAACCCAGGCTGATTCAGAAGACAGACAGCTTAAATTTCCCTAAAGCGCACGCGTCCTGGATGCCCGCTGCCCTGAGCGTGCAGCAGTAGTAACTCGCAGTGGACAGGGGCAGAGATAGTATGGAGACGTGCAGAAACTTGGGGAAGATCCTTAGCATTGTCAGCATGGAGGGTGGAAGGACCAGCATAGAATGTAGATAAAGCTCTCCTCTTTTGGCATATTCTATGCCAGAAAACTACACCAGCTCCCTAAATAAACACATGCCAGATCACGGTCTTCATAAATAACCCTCTTAGTATGTAGAATGTACCTACCTCTCACATGTATGGTAAAGCAGTTATCCCTTGTTTATACAGTCATGGCCATAAGTTTTGAGAATTATACAAATGTTAATTTTTACAAAGTCCACTGCATCAGGTTTTTTAATGGCAATTTGCATATAATCCAGAATGTTATAAAGAGTGATTAGCTTAACAGCAATTAATTGCAAAGTCAATATTTGCCTAAAAAATGAACTTTTCCCCCAAAACACATTTCAACTTCATTGCAGGCCTGCCTTAAAAGGAGCAGTTAACATTGTTTCAGTGATTGCTCCAGTAACACAGGTGTGGGTGCTGATGAGGACAGGGCTGGAGATCAATCTGTCATGATTAAGCAAGAATCACACCACTGGACACTTTAAAAGGAGGCTGGTTCTTGGCATCATCGTTTCTCTTCTGTTAACCATGGTTATCTCTAAAGAAACATGTGCAGTCATCATTGCACTGCACAAAACTGGCCTAACAGGGAAGAGTATCGCAGCTAGAAAGATTGCACCTCGGTCAACAATCTATCGCATCATCAAGGAATTCAAGGAGAGAGGTTCCATTGTTGCCAAACAGGCTTCAGGGCGCCCAAGAAGGACCAGCAAGCGCCAGGACCGTCTCTTAAAAGTGTTTCAGCTTCGGGATCGGGCTACCAGCGGAGCTTGCTCAGGAATAGCAGCAGGCAGGTGTGAGTGCTTCTGCATGCACTGCGAGGCGGAGACTCTTGGAGCAAGGCCGGGTGTCAAGGAGGGCAGCAAAGAAGCCACTTCTCTCCAGAAAAAGCATCAGGGACAGACTGATATTCTGCAAAAAGTACAGGGAGTGGACTGCTGAGGACTGGTGTAAAGTCATTTTCTCAGATGAATCTCCTTTGCTAATGTTTGGAACATCTGGAAAACAGCTTGTTCGGAGAAGACAAGGTGAGCGATACCACCAGTCTTGTCGCATGCCAACTGTAAAGCATCCTGCAACCATTCATGTGTTCTCAGCCAAGGGAATTGGCTCTCTCACAGTCTTGCCTAAAAACACATCCATGAATAAAGAATGGGACCAGAATGTCCTCCAAGAGCAACTTCTCCCAACTGTCCAAGAGCAGTTTGGTGATCAACAATGCCTTTTCCAGCATGATGGAGCAAAGGTGATAACTAAATGGCTCAGGGAACAAAAAATAGAGATTTTGGGCCCATGGCCTGGAAACTCCCCAGATCTTAATCCCATTGAGAACTTGTGGTCAATCATCAAGAGACGATGGACAAACAAAAACCATCAAATTGTGACAAAACGCAAGCATTGATTGTGCAAGAATGTACTGCAATCAGTCAGAATTCGGTCCAGAAGTTGATTGAGAGCTGCCAGGGAGACTTGCAGAGGTCCTGAAGAAGAAGGGTCAACACTGCAAATATTGACTTGCTGCATTAACTCATTCTAACTCATTACAAGCTTTTGTTACTTATAATATGATTGCACTTGTATTTCTGTATGTGATAAAAACATCTGACAAACACACATAAAAACCAGAGGGCAACAGATCATGTGAAAATACAATATTTGTGTCATTCTCAAAACTTATGGCCATGATTGTAAAGGTACTGCAGAGGTAATAGCACTAAGCACAAGGAGTTTCTGGTACCTGGAAATCTTGAGGCTGTGTTTCACTGCATTGGTTTGACTTTAAAAGGTCTTAAAATGTGCCAAATTTAGACAAAAATGTTGGTGTAAAATATTAGACCAGTAGTTGACATCCAGAAGAGTAGAGTGTCAAACATGTGGGGCACCATGAGAAATTTCTTGCTTCTTCTGCTTGGTACAGCTTCCGCGCAGTAAGAGTAAATCTAGCCGAGCAGACTTTTCTCAATAATATTAAAAAGCGTTTAACTGACTCATTGCCAATATATTGGAGTTGTAGAAGATCCCATAACCAAACAACTGATTCAATGATACATCACAATGCAAGCTAAATCATGGAAGTGCAAAATCCCTCACCTTGTCATGTTTGATTATCCCATGGTCTGCAATCTACAGTATGGACCTTAGTGATGGATTAACCAGGTGCACGGATATCCCAAAAACCGCTGGTCTGGAAGTCCAGGGTAAGGTATACTTGTAACGGGAAGGAAATTAGTTAGGAGACGGGAAATCCAGCATTCACAAAACATACAAAAAACTGTTAAGACATAGCCAAAAGTTTAATTATCATGTATAAAAAACACACATGATGAGTGCAGACACATGACGACAAAAAAACACGAGACAAAAATTTGCAGCAGTCAGGTATGACTAAGGACTAGGATGTTATAGTCTGAAATGCGTTACTGCTACAAATTTTTGTCTCGTGTTTTTTGTCGGCATGTGTCCGTGCCAGCACCCATCATGTGTGGTTTTTTATACATGATGATTAAACTTTGGCTATGTCTTAACAGGTTTTTGTACGTTTTTATGGATGCTGGATTTCCTGTCTCCTAAGTAATTTTATTTCTAATCCTTTGTCGTTCTATAAAATAGATGTGCATGGGCAGCCAAGCTTTACTGAAGGCACATGACGTTGCCTTTGTATCAGGGGTGTAACTTAAGGGGAGCAGAGGTTGGGGTCGCACCAAGAGGTTTAGGGGCCCTTATGGTGTTACTTTCCCATATGAGAAGACTATTACTATAAACCATACATTATAGTCGGGGCCTGGCACAGACTTTGCACTGGGGCCCATCAGCTTCTAGTTACGCCACTGCTTTGTATGACAATCGATCAGCAGTGCCAGACCCTATGGGAGCTTTCTGGAAGAATTTTTTAAGCAAGACTCAGGCTTAGACTTGTATAAAGATATAAATATGTAACCTTTAAATTAGAACTGAGTTCCAGCAATGTTAGATGACTTCTTTTGAAGCCTACCCTTGTCTAATGCTTCTTCTTTCTAGCAGTTCATATGTTTATACATTATGAGATTAACTGGGATTTGGATCTCCATAACAGTTTTAGCTCATATAAAGCTTCCCTATATGTCAAGCCTTGCAATGTGATAATGGACGCTCCTTTCTGTGTTGGATGAATTACAGTCCATTTCTTGTTTGGACTTCTGCACTTTATCTCATTCATGTTGTGGTATTTTTCATGTCTGCGGTGAAAAGACTTGCTTGTGTGCTAGCCATTGAATTAAAAATCATGGAAAGAATAGTGTGATCCATTTGTCGACATAAGTCTGATCCTTCTCATAGGAATTTTCTGTTTTTTTCTGGTCTGACAACGGAACAGAAAAACAAAAAGTTTAAGGCATTGTAGCCATCGTTGGAATGGCCATTGACCCTCCTGGAATAGTTAGTCATGAGACTGGGATGATATTTAGTGGTCAGTGTCTAGCCAAAATGATTTTCCCAATGTACTGGGCCTACTGGTCTTGCGACCTTAGCTAACAGAATAAAAGAAGAAGTCCTACAGACAACCCTGACCACATGCCATGGAGTATTTATCAATTTTGGCTCAGCTGTGTTTTTTGCACTTAAATCCTGCTATAATTTACACTGTGATGTTAGATTGTGGTGCAAGGGGTTAATGAATTGGCACACAACCGAAAAGGTTTAGAACTGTCTTCACATTTATGAAGGTGATTTAGAACTCAACTTGCTTTTTGCAGCTCTAACTGTGCGCCAAAAATTGTGCCAAAGAACGTGCCGGAAAACTAGAAGAGCAGGAAAAGTGATGGTATCTCAAGCAGCGCCCAAATTGCGCCTTAAAAAAAGAAAAAATTGTGAGAGGATGGAAAGCACTATATTGTGGGGCCAACACTTCATAAATACAGGCAGTCCCTGGGTTACGTACAAGATAGGGACCAGACATTTTTTTGTTTTGTTTTGTAAGGCATAGGATACTGTGAACAACCCCGTCAAGTTGGTTTTGATGCCCTTGTTCAGATTTTATTTCACTTTCTGTTACTGTGACAATAGGTAACTAAGGAAGCTTGAGATTGCACCAGCTAATGCATCCTTAGTTACATGAAACCCCCGATACTGCCGGTATATACCTACTGCATACATCGGCAACAGATTGCAATTCCCGGCATCTCCGTGGCCCGCTCCAGCCTTTCACTCCGCCCACTGAGGAGGTAACATTGTAAATTGCTGTATGTAGAACAAGCCATGGAGATGCTGGGGATCGCATAAGTTGCCGATGTATGCAGTAAGTATGTGCCGGCAGTAACGGAGGTTTCAGGTAGCTAATGGTGCATTAGCTGGTGCGATCTCACGCTTCCTTAGTTACCTGCAATCTCCAGCTTGCAGTTCTTCTAGTGCACTGACTGGAAGACCGCCGGCCACTGACTGGTAACTAAGGAATAGTGAGATCGCACCAGCAAACGTATCCTTAGTTACCTAAAAAACCTCCAATACTGCCAGTATATACTTACTGCATACATCAGCAACTGAATGCGATCCCTGGCATCTCCATGGCCCGCTCCAGCCTTTCACTCTGCCCAATGATCCCCAGCATCTCCATGGCCTGTTCCAACCTTTCAGTCCACCCAATGATCCCCATCACCTCCCTGCCCGCTCCAGCCTTTCGCTCCGCCCAATGAGGAGGCGCACCACTCCAAGCAACCTCTGATTGCAGCGCTATTGAAACCCGGAAGTGGACTGCGCATGTCGGGGCGCCAAGTGCCCTGTTCGTATCTACGGGTTGTCCCATAGATACTTGGAACGCCGTAGGTCAAGGACTGCCTGTAAAGCACAGCAAGGGGGGAAAAAACTACAGTTTTCTGTAAGAAAGTCAATAATAAATGCCCCCCACTATATCCAAAGATACAAGACCTGGCAAGACATGGATATGTCAAATCATACTTGGGAGAACAGTCCACATGGCTGAGACACTTTTTCCATTGTTTTTGTATATAAATATAAATTTGTGCTCTTTATTCACAGTCAAAACAATAGACCATTGTGCAACAAATTTGAGGCATAGGTAAATCATGCATTTATGAAATATGAATTTATACTGTTTCACCTCTCTAAGGCCCCTTTCACACTTGCATTTTTTCACGAGCATGTTCTGCGTGTGCTTTTGATGTACAGAACAGGCATTGCACTCTGACCCATTGTAATCAACAGGCAATTTCAGACTTGCATTTTTTTCATGCATACACGGGCGTTTTTTTAACGCGCGTTTAAATCTCAGCATGCTCTACTTTTGCACCATACAAGTCTATGGAGATGCATCAAAAAAGTATTGCACTCATTGAGACACATGCAAGTCCTGAGTCCTTTCCATGCAGGTTATCAGTGTGTGCAAAATGCATTGAAAACGCGCATGAAAAACTGACACAGTTTTGTCCTGTTCCTGGATTTCTCAACTGTCTTAATACTGGATTTGTCTTTCCTGATTTTATCCTGTTCCTAGATCTCTGTGCTCTCTCTCAGTATCGGATTTGTCTTTCCTGGTTTTATCCTGTTCCTGGATCTCTGTGAACTGTCTCAGTATCGGATTTGTCTTTCCTGGTTTTATTCCGTACCTAAATCTCTGTGAGGTGTTTCAGGATCTCATGTGTCTTTCCTAGTTTTAGCCTATTCCTGGATCTCTGTGAGCTGTCTCAGTTTCTGATTGGTCTTTCCTGGTTTTATTCTGTTTCAGGATCTCTGTAAGTTGTCTCAGATCTCCACCAGTTTGGAACTGTTTAGGCCAGGTCAGACTTGTCATAAATTTTAGCTCTAGTCTCCCCTGGATTTCCTAGTCATATTATCATAAATACGCTGCAGGAAATAAGTAGTTCTTTGTGGCGTTCATACTCTGTGCCTTCTGATAACTTTATTTTTATATAATACAGCAGACACTTATCCCGTACATAGCTTAAACACCCTTTCCATTCTGGGTTAATGATGGCATTATCCACTATTCTGTAACTACAAATCGTAGAGGCCAGTGAATTCACAGCAGCTAATCTATGGCTCTAATTAATTTATGGCTGCTACCTGTAAACGCTCATACAAAGGGCTGGCACCAGTACCATGCATACAAGAGCAATTGCCGGGGCCTAGAGCTGCTCAGTCCCCAGCAGCCTGGCAGAGCCTGGTGAAAGGGGATGTATATAATGAATCAATGGGTGGAATCAGTGGCGGACTGGCCATGTAACGCACCAGGAGAAATTCAGGTGGGCCAATTAGTCTGGGGTCGAAGGGACCGCTTTGGGACGAGTCTGGGGCCCCATAGCTCCGCTTCTTGATGCAGTCCAGGCGGCAGTGACAGCTCCATGTGCACCAGCGTCGCAGACTGTGATGTCAGCAAGCGGCTGTCGTCATAGTCTGCGAGCCACCGTCAAGCACGGACCTGTCACTGCCTGCCGGACTGCATCAAGTAGCAGAGATACAGGGGAGCGTCGGAAAGGTGAGTACATGTTTTTTTATTTTAATGTTCTGGGCAGGCGCCTGGCTGTGTACAGGAAAGTGGGGGAGGGGGGTACAGGCTGGCTGTATACTGAGGGGGGGCAGGCTGGCTGTATAGTGGTGGGACTGGCTGGCCATATACTTGGGGGCTGCCTGGCTATATAATGGGGGACCAGGCAGGCTGTATGCTGGGGTGGCTATATAATGGAGGGGAAGGCTGGCTGTATACTGGGCGACTGGCTAGCCATATACTGGGGGGGGGCTGTCTGGCTATATACTGGGATGGGCAGGCTGGCTGTATATTGGGGAGACTGACTGGCCATATACTGAGGGGACTGGCTGGCTATATACTGGGGAGGGGCTGTCTGCCTATATATTGGGGGGACTGGCTGACCATATACTGTTGGGGGCAGTCAGGCTATATACATTGGGGCTGGCTGTATACTGGGGGTGTCTGGCTATATACAGGGGGGCTGGCTATGTACTGGGGAGGGGCTGGTGGCTATATACTGGGGGACTGGCTGGCTATATACTGGGGAGGTCTGGCTATATACTGGCGGGACTGGCTGGCTATATACTGGGAAGACGGGCTGTATACTGGGGGGCTGGCTGGCTAATACTGGGAAGACGGCGTATACTGGGGGGCTGGCTGGCTATAACGGGGGCTGGCAGTATACTGGGGAGGGGCTGGCTATATACTGGGGAGGTGCTGGCTGGCTTTATACTGGGGGGACTGGCTGGCAATATACAGGGGCTGTATACTGCAGAGGGGCTGGCTGTATACTGGGGTGACTTGCTGGATATATAGAGGAGGGCTGGCTGGCTATATACTGGCGGGACTGGCTGGCTATATACTGGAAACGGCTGATACTTGGGGGCTGGCTGGCTATATACAGGGGGCTGGTGGTATACTGGGGAGGTGCTGGCTGCCTTTTACTGGGGACTGGCTGCAATATACAGGGCTGTATACTGCAGAGGGCTGGCTGTATACTGGTGACTTGCTGGATATATAGAGGGGGCTGGCTGTACTATTCTGGGGGGACTGTCGCTGTATACTGGGGAGACTGTCTTGCTATATGCAGGGGGAGCTGGTTGCTGCATACTGGGGCTGTCTGGCCCACTTAGATTCAACCCAGAGCTGGCCCTGCTCATGCACCTTCATTAGGTGGTCATGCTGCAAGTATCTCCATATTGAAAAGATATATCAGAGAATGACACTTCTTCATACTTTATTCTGAATTAGTGTTATATGGGAATGCACTAGGAGGCCTCAGGAAGGTTAATCATGGCCATACAGCTCTTAAACAGCAAGATACGTTGTGTGTAATTTTTACAGCTGTGGACACACCATGGAGAACTGAGGGTTGCTGCACTAAATCTGCTTACAGAGCTGTTGTAGGTGGATTTATATATCCAGTTCATCAGATATGCGGAAGGCTGAGATCTATTCTCAGGTCCAGGTGTCTGACTTGACTCATAGGCCACATATATAGAGGGAACTCCTGTAGATTAAACTTGGGGCAAGATTACCTGATGGTAGATGACTATCAGCACCTCCCTGTGTGTCCCAAACTCTTTCTTCTGTTGCATGGCTGCATTTCTGTAAAAAAAAATATGTTTATGAGATATGCAAATTAGCTTGTGGTGCTTCTCAGACACCATCAGGCTCCACCCTATATAATTTATTCATGCCCCAGGGGCGGTGCCATGCATTCTGAGAACCAGTGATGTCACCGACTCTTGCAAAAATTCTTGTGCATCTTGTTGCCCCTCTTATGTAATTATAATGATTTAGTGCCTGACCCCCTCCATTAATTATATTTATAGAACTTTAAAAAATTTTTATGCATTTCCCCTATTAATGATCATGGGTCATTTAATTTTATATTGTTCCTTCACATATATTATTCATAATGCCCTCTAAAGAAATTTCACATAAATAGTGCACAGCATGATAATTTCAAATGTGTAATCCCCCTGATAAATTATGGGAAAGGGTTTGCTCCTACCTGACAGCATGGCAAATCTCTACTGTGGTAATAAACACAGGGTCACGGTTACTATGCCTTTGTACATAGATTCGTAGAATATAAGAGCATTGAAATTTCACCTTCTGCTGACACTTGACCTGTTCTCCTTTCCTTAACTTCTTCAGTTCCCCAAATTTTTTCTAGACACTCCCCGATCCAGATATTAAACACTGAGATGGCTCCACTCTGATCAGGCATCTGTTCCAATGTGTGAGCAAAATTAAGAAATGGATTTGGAATTTAGAGTGATTTTACCTTCACAAAGATTCAGGAGTCGTCTGGTAAACGGGATTTCTCGTGATAGTAATGAGTGGATCCGTTGCAATTGCAGATTTTATCTGGTTTATTGCAGTTGGCAAAGTTGTCAACAGCCATTTACCCTTGTATATTTGAGTGTAAGCCGAGTTTTTCAGCACAATTCTTGTGCTGAAACTCCACTTGGCTTATCTTGGGTATATAAAAAAAATAAATGGAGTATCACCATCTGATGCCCCGGGCAGCTCCTCCTCTTCTTGACATGCGCCAGCCTCAGTTCCGCAACAGGGCTTCCGGTGTACAATTATGATGTAGCCGCTGCAGCACATGTGAAAGAAGAAGGAGCTGTCCGGCATCGAATGGTGAGTACTCCATTATTTTTTTTGTGTTGGGCATACTGGGAGCTGACTGCGGGCTATTACTACACGAGTCCTCCTGCCTGGCTAATCTACTACTCGGCTGCTGCCAGCTATTACACAGGATGGCTGCCAGGCTACATACTATACGGGCTGGCTGTCAACTATATAGTAATGAGCTGGCTGGCAGGCTGTATCCTCAAGGTGCAGGATGGCTATTACGTCAAGGGCTGGCTATATACTACAAGGGGCTGCTATTACTAGGGGGCTAGCTATTACTACAGGGGGCTTGCTTTGTACTACAGGGGCTGGCTATGTACTACAGGAGGGTGGTTCTATACTACTGGGTGTTAGGAAAAGCTCACGACTGAATACTTTACACACCAAAAGAACTACCACACAAGTCTAGATGCAGGCAGACAGAAGGAAGAGAATGGTTGAACTAAGCCTGTGCTGATCTACGACTAGACTCTACCAAGGTAGGGGGCCTCCTATCTACCCCCAGGCCCTGGAGGTTAAGGAACCCAATAGGTCTGTCAGCCGGTGTGAGTGGTACAGACAGAAACTGCAGTGTGGGATTTAGGACTTATCAGACAGAGGGACAAAACAAATGACAGCAAATGAAACAGAATTAAGACAGCATAGGAACTAGGCAGACACAGAACAGAGACTAAAGAGTACAGACATTGAACATAGAAGAGTCATCAGAACCGCGGGTCACACCAGAGAGTCATCAAAACCCTAGTCAGAGAAAAGTAACTAATGGGGAATACATCCGTGAGAGCAACAACGTAAGAGAGCACTGGAGACCAGGAATCCACTAGGCTGTGAGTACAGATAGGACCAACACTGGCAAGGTGGAAGTCCAGATCAATTTACAGCCTGAGATCCGCCCCGGTGACTTGCTGGATATATAGAGGAGGGCTGGCTGGCTATATACTGGCGGGACTGGCTGGCTATATACTGGGAAGACGGAAGAGCTATCATTTGTGAAAAATACATTTACAGTTACTCTTTAGTCATATATATATATTTATATATTATCTATATATATATATTAACTACAAAGAAATAATTATAAATATCTTTTTCTTTAAAACCGACTTCTGCTAGTAGAAGGTTCCCTTGCTGAGAATGGAGGGATCGTCTTGCAAAAAAGGTTAGGTAAATATCACAATACATAACATTCTAAAACTCGGAGGAAAACTAAGCTAAAGTGGCATCTGGTAGGTGGATTTAGGTAGCGTCACTTTACTCAATTCTCAAAGAAGTAGAGTAGTAATAGAGCTTATTCACCATATCCATTTTCTCAGTATAATATCTTTGATTGGGACAGCAAACTGACCATCCATTATTCCTTTTTTTACTTATGGAATTCTCACATTTTTTTTTGATAGCAAAACGCCTGGATCCCCAACATTATCAGTTGTCATCAGTTTTTTGGCGGACCCTAGACTTCATTCATAGGACATACTCAAATTTTTTGTCAACAGAAAAAGGAAGTTTTGAAATAACGAAAATGTGAAAAGACACATACACAAATCATGGCTAGCATGGACGAGAACAGGATGTTTGTTGCCTTAACCTGACACTTAAGTGTGTGCCTTTAACCTGAACTGTTAATGTAGTTCATACTCACATCAGGAGGCCAATGTCACCATATATTAATTGTGCAAAGACATCGGTACCTGTATTCTGCAGGACTGTCCCTTGGAATACACTGCCCAAAATACTATCCCTTAAGGGAACCTACCACCACGGATCACCACGGACCGAAGAGGACTGGGGCATGGAGAAGCTGCGCTGTGTGCATCCTCGGCTATTCCACACTATCCTCACATCCTATAGATCCACCTACTACCCGATCTACCTTTATAGGTAGATCCGTGGTGGTAGGTTCCTTTTAAAGGGGTTTCCTACAAACAAATTAGGCCTATCCACGGATAGGAAATAACTTTCGATCGTGGGTGCCTCAGTAATGAGACCCCCACAGATCAGACTGAGGGGTGGTCCGATAGGGTCGCTGAACCCTGTCAGACCCTCGTCATACCAAGATAAGTTTAGCAGTCGGCCTTGCATGGCTACCTGCCCTAATTCATCTCTATGGAGCTGATGTAGATTGCTTTGGTATCTCCTAGAGAAGAATGGGGAGCCCAGCTATGCCCTACTGACTGCTCAACTCATCTCAAGGAGTGATGAGCGTCCATTGGGGATCATCGGACCCCCCTTTCTACGGCAGGCATACTTGGCACTGCAGCTCACTCCCGCTCCTCTCCAAGGCATATACAGCGCACTGCGCCATATCACGTATGTCCTATTCTTCTACGGGCTACGGAGCGGTGCGGTGCCGCTCCCGTACAGGGCCGTGAGTTCTTATATGCTCATATATTTTTAGGTCTTGCTAAGGTACAGTATGGTGACAATATGCCATGTAATGGATGCCAGATTGCCCATTGATTAATACATTCGTCTGAAAGAGGCCATAGTAATCTCACAATAAATGGCACAAAGCAACAAATTCTTCCATAACATTAATACAATTATTTTGTTCTCCCTCTTAACATTCATTTATTTCCACTTCTAGCGCTGGGATCAGAAACTGCGTGTCGCCCCGAAAAATCAAATCTCCAGTGGAACAAAACAGCAACAAAAACAGCAACTCAAGACAAATACATAGCTAGACCTATGAAAGATGTACATAAAACTCTGTGGACTTTTATCAAAGATTTGCATTTTTGGAGCAGCAAAGAAAAGAAATTGCACTATTGCACGTTATAACCTATGTTTACAAGATATTGTAGCGATTGTAGTTTTTTCTCTCTTTATATTTGCACGGATTACTAAGCAATGATTTATTCCACTTCAAGATTGTTAAGTTTCTTTATTTGTAAGAAAGAAGCACTCAGTGGATGAGAAACAAAGAAATAATTCAAGTTCAATAAATTCTGATCTACTAATTGTGTTGTTTGCTGTAGGACTTGTCTTATGATTGAAGGGATTTTCCAGGTTACTGACCAATGCTCCCTACTGAATTCACGGCTCTTGTTCTCTCTTTTGGAGTCAGAACTGGTGAGGATCTTGTGACCATGGTGGTCACTCACAAACATTCAGCAGTGACGTCATGGTTCTTACACATGGAAATAATGAGGCCAATGACCAAGCACAGCAATCCCAACATCTTTACCAGTTCAGCTCTGACAAGGACTGGCATTTTAATATGAATATCATCCCCCCTCCCCCTCCACGAGCCATCCGGGTCCTCTTAGTAGATACAGAGGGGATCTCCACCAGTTTGGAACTGTTTAGGCCAGGTCAGACTTGTCATAAATTTTAGCTCTAGTCTCCCCTGGATTTCCTAGTCATATTATCATAAATACGCTGCAGGAAATAAGTAGTTCTTTGTGGCGTTCATACTCTGTGCCTTCTGATAACTTTATTTTTATATAATACAGCAGACACTTATCCCGTACATAGCTTAAACACCCTTTCCATTCTGGGTTATGATGGCATTATCCACTATCTGTAACTACAAATCGTAGAGGCCAGGGATTCACAGCAGCTAATCTATGGCTCTAATTAATTTATGGCTGCTACCTGAAACGCTCATACAAAGGGCTGCACCAGTACCATTCAAGAGCAATTGCCGGGGCCTAGAGCTGCTCAGTCCCCACAGCCTGGCAGAACCTGGTGAAAGGGGATGTATATAATGAATCAATGGGTGGAATCGGCGGACTGGCCATGTAACGCACCAGGAGAAATTCAGGTGGGCCATTAGTCTGGGGTCGAAGGGACCGCTTTGGACGAGTCTGGGGCCCCTAGCTCGCTTCTTGATGCAGTCCAGGCGGCAGTGACAGCTCCATGTCACCAGCGTCGCAGACTGTGATGTCCAACGGCTGTCGTCATAGTCTGCGAGCCACCGTCAAGCACGGACCTGTCACTGCCTGCCGGACTGCATCAAGTAGCAGAGATACAGGGGGCGTCGGAAAGGTGAGTACATGTTTTTTTATTTAATGTTCTGGGCAGGCCTGGCTGTGTACAGGAAAGTGGGGAGGGGGGTACAGGCTGGCTGTATACTGAGGGGGGGCGGGCTGCTATAGTGGTGGACTGCTGGCCATATACTTGGGGGCTGCCTGGCTATATAATGGGGGACCAGGCAGGCTGTATGCTGGGGTGGCTATATATGGAGGGGGGCTGGCTGTATACTGGGCGCTGGCTAGCCATATACTGGGGGGGGCTGTCTGGCTATATACTGGGATGGCAGCTGGCTGTATATTGGGGAGACTGACTGGCCATATACTGAGGGGACTGGCTGGCTATATACTGGGAGGGGCTGTCTGCCTATATATGGGGGGATGGCTGACCATATACTGTTGGGGGCAGTCAGGCTATATACATTGGGCTGGCTGTATCTGGGGGTGTCTGCTATTACAGGGGGGCTGGCTAGTACTGGGAGGGCTGGTGCTATATACTGGGGACTGGCTGGCTATATTACTGGGGAGGTCTGGCTATATACTGGCGGGACTGGCTGGCTATATACTGGGAAGACGGGCTGTATACTGGGGGGCTGGCTGGCTATATACAGGGGGCTGGCAGTATACTGGGGAGGGGCTGGCTATATACTGGGGAGGTGCTGGCTGGCTTTATACTGGGGGGACTGGCTGGCAATATACAGGGGCTGTATACTGCAGAGGGGCTGGCTGTATACTGGGGTGACTTGCTGGATATATAGAGGAGGGCTGGCTGGCTATATACTGGGGGGACTGTCTGGCTGTATACTGGGGAGACTGTCTTGCTATATGCAGGGGGAGCTGGTTGGCTGCATACTGGGGGCTGTCTGGCCCACTTAGATTCAACCCAGAGCTGGCCCTGCTCATGCACCTTCATTAGGTGGTCATGCATGCAAGTATCTCCATATTGAAAAAGATATATCAGAGAATGACACTTCTTCATACTTTATTCTGAATTAGTGTATTAATGGGAATGCACTAGGAGGCCTCAGGAAGGTTAATAATCATGGCCATAACAAGCTCTTAAAATCAAGAATACGTTGTGTGTAATTTTTACAGCTGTGGACACACAATGGAGAACTGAGGGTTAGCTGCACTAAATCTGCTTACAGAGCTGTTTAGTAGGTGGATTTATATAAATCCAGTTCATCAGATATGCGGAAGGCTGAGATCTATTCTCAGGTCCAGGTGTCTGACTTGACTCATAGGCCACATATATGAAGGGGAACTCCTGTAGATTAAACTTTGGGGGCAAGATTACCTGATGGTAGATGACTATCAAGCACCTCCCTGTGTGTCCCAAACTTCTTTTCTTATCTGTTTGCATGGCTGCATTTCTGTAAAAAAAAATATGTTTATGAGATATGCAAATTAGCTTGTGGTGCTCTTCAGAGCACCATCAGGCTCCACCCTAATATAATTTATTCATGCCCCAGGGGCGGTGCCAGATGCATTCTGAGAACCAGTGATGTCACCGACTCTTGCAAAAATTCTTGTGCATCTTGTTGCCCCTCTTATGTAATTATAATAGATTTAGTGCCTGACCCTCTCTCCATTAATTATATTATATAGAACTTTGTAAAAAATATTTTTATGCATTTCCCCCTAATTAAATGATATCATGGGTCATTTAATTTTATATTGTTACTTCACAATAAATATTATTCTATAATGCCCTCTAAAAGAAATTTCACATAAATAGTGCACAGCATGATAATTTCAAATGTGTAATCCCACCTGATAAATTAATGGGAAAGGGTTTGCTCCTTACCTGACAAGCATGGCAAAAATCTCTACTGTGTGCAATAAACACAGGGTCACGGTTACTATGCCTTTGTACATAGATTCGTAGAATATAAGAGCATGTGAAATTTCACCTTCTGCTGACACTTGACCTGTTCTCCTTTCCTTAACTTCTTCAGTTCCCCCAAATTTTTCTAGAACACTCCCCGATCCAAGGATATTAAGAACACTGAGATGGCTCCAACTCTGATCAGGCATCTGTTCCAATGTGTGAGCAAAATTAAAGAAATGGAGATTTTGGAATTTAGAGTGATTTTTACCTTCACAAAGATTCTAGGAGGTCGGTCTGGTAAACGGGATTTCTCGTGAGTAGTAATGAGTGGATCCGTTGCAATTGCAGATTTTAACTGGTTTAATTGCAGTTGGCAAAGTTGTCAACAGCATTTACCCTTGTATATTTGAGTGTAAGCCGAGTTTTTCAGCACAATTCTTGTGCTGAAAACTTCCCACTTGGCTTATACTTGGGTATATAAAAAAAATAAATGGAGTACTCACCATTCTGATGCCCCGGGCAGCTCCTCCTCTTTCTTGACATGCGCCAGCCTCAGTTCCGCAACAGGGCTTGGCCGGTGTACAAATTATGATGTCAGCCGCTGCAGCACATGTGAAGAAAGAAGAGGAGCTGTCCGGGCATCGGAATGGTGAGTACTCCATTTATTTTTTTATGTGTTGGGCATACTGGGAGCTGACTGCCGGGCTATATACTACACGAGGCTGCCTGCCTGGCTACATACTACTCAGGGCTGGCTGCCAGGCTATATACTACACAGGGATGGCTGCCAGGCTACATACTATACGGGGCTGGCTGTCAAGCTATATAGTACATTGAGCTGGCTGGCAGGCTGTATACTACAAGGTGGCAGGATGGCTATATACTACAAGGGGCTGGCTATATACTACAAGGGGCTGGCTATATACTACAGGGGGCTAGCTATATACTACAGGGGGCTGGCTTTGTACTACAGGGGGCTGGTATGTACTACAGGAGGGTTGTTATATACTACTGGGTGTTAGGAAAGCTCACGATGGAATACTTTACACACCAAAAGACACACCACACAAGTCTAGATGCAGGCAGACAGAAGGAAGAGAATGGGTGAACTAAGCCTGTGCTGATCTACAGACTAGACTCTACCAAGGTAGGGGGCCTCCTATCTACCCCGCAAGGCCCTGGGAGGTGAGAGGAACCCAAATAGGTCTGTCAGCCGTGTGTGAGGTGGTACAGACAGAAAAACTGCAGTGTGGGATTTAGGACTTTATCAGACAGAGGGAAAAAACAGGATGAAACAATGAAGAGAAAGAAAAAGAATTTAAGACAGCATAGGAAACTAAGGCAGACACAAGACAGAGAACTAAAGATGTACAGACATTGAACATAGAAGAGTCATCAGAACCGCGGGTCACACCAGAGAGTACATCAAAACCACTAGTCAAGGAAAAGTAACTAACTGGGGAATACAATACCGGGGAGAAGCAACAACGGTAAGGGAGCACTGGAGACCAGGAATCCAGCTAGGCTGTGAGTACCAGAAGGACCAACACTGGCAAAGGTGGAAGGTCCAGATTCAATTTATGCAGCCTGAGATCCGCCCCCAGAATCCCATAGGAGCAGGAACCCAGGCTGATTCAGGAGACAGACAGCTTAAATTTCCCTAAAGCGCATGGGTCCTGGATGCCCGCTGCCCTGAGCGTGCAGCAGTAGTAACTCGCTGTGGACAGGGGGCAGAGATAGTATGGAGACGTGCAGAAACTCGGGGAAGATCCTTAGCATTGTCAGCATGGAGGGTGAAGGAACCAGCATAGAATGTAGATAAAGCTCTCCTCTTTTGGCATATTCTATGCCAGAAAACTACACCAGCTCCCTAAATAAACAGATGCCCCATGTCCTACATCATGCACATCTTTCACCAGATCACGGTCTTCATAAATAACCCTCTTAGTATGTAGAATGTACCTACCTGTCACATGTATGGTAAAGCAGTTATCCCTTGTTTATACAGTATGGCCATAAGTTTTGAGAATTATACAAAATGTTAATTTTTACAAAGTCTACGCATCAGGTTTTATAATGGCAATTGCATATATTCCAGAAGTTATAAAGAGTGATCAGTTCTTACAGCAATTAATTGCAATATTTGCCAAAAAATTTACTTTCCCCCAAAACACATTTATTCATTGCAGGCCTGCCTTAAAAGGAGCAGTTAACATCGTTTCAGTGATTGCTCCAGTAACACAGGTGGTGGGTGATGAGAGACAGGGCTGGAGATCAATCTGTCATGATAAGCTTTGACTAGGATGGCAGCAGGCAGGGGTTGAGTGCATCTGCACGTACTGTGAGTGGAGTACTCTTGGAGCAAGGGCCGGGTCAGGAGGGGGAGGGCAGCAAAGACGCCGCTTCTCTCCAGAAAAACATCAGGGACAGACTGATATTCTGCAAAAGGTACAGGCAGTGGACTGCTGAGGACTGGGGTATAGTCATTTTCTCTGATGAATCTCAAGTTCATCAGAGAACTCCAGTGCGTGGAACATCTGGAAAACAGCTTGTTCGGAAGAAGACAGGGTGCGCAATACCACCAGTTTGTCTCAGCCAACTGTAAGCATCCTGAACCATTCATGTGTTGGGGTTGATTCTCAGCCAAGGGAATCGGCTCTCTCACAGTCTTGCCTAAAAAAACACATCCCTGAATAAAGAATGGGACCAGAATGTCCTCCAAGAACAACTTCTCCCAACGTCCAAGAGCAGGTTTGGTGATCAACAATGCCTTTTCCATCATGATGGAGCACCTTGCATAAAGCAAAGGTTGAACTAAATGGCTCAGGGAACAAAATATAGAGATTTTGAGTCACATGGCCTGGAAAACTCCCAGATCTTAATCCATGAGAACTTGTGGTCCATCATCAAGAGACGATGGACAAACAAAAACCATCAAATTGTGACAAAACGCAAGCATGATTATGCAAGAATGGACGGCTATCATGAGGATTCGGTCCAGAAGTTGATGAGAGCTGCCAGGGAGAATGCAGAGGTCCTGAAAAGAAGGTCAACACTGCAAATATTGACTTGCTGCATTAACTCATTCTAACTCATTACAAGCTTTTGTTACTTATAATATGATTGCACTTGTATTTCTAATGTGATAAAAAAACATCTGAACAACACATAAAAACCAGAGGGCAACAGATCATGTGAAAATATAATATTTGTGTCATTCTCAAACTTATGGCCGCCATGAAGTAAAGGTACTGCAGAGGTAATAGCACCAAGCACAAGGAGTTTCTGGTACTGGAAATCTTGAGGCTGTGTTCACGCATTGGTTTGACTTTAAAAGGTCTTAAAATGTGCCAAATTAGACAAAAAATGTGGTGTTAAAATATTAGACCAGTAGTTGACATCCAGAAGAGTAGTAGAGTGGTCAAACATGTAGGGCACCATGAGACATTTCTTGCATCTTGCTTGGTACAGCTTCGCGCAGTAAGTAAGTAAATCTAGCCGAGCAGACTTTTCTCAATAATATTAAAAGCGTTTAACTGACTCATTGCCTATATTGGAGTTGTAGAAGATCCCATAACCAAACAACTGATTCAATGATACATCACAATGCAAGCTAAATCATGGAAGTGCAAAATCCCTCACCTTGCCATGTTTGATTATCACATGTTCTGCAATCTACAGTATGGATGCAAATCTTTAGTATATTTTTTGAAATAGCCAATAAATAACCAACAAGTAATTAAATTAGGGAAACATTTCCAATTCTTTGGTAAAAAAGCAAAATAGAAAAAAGAAAAGTAACAGTTCACCCCTAGAATGTTGAAATGTCCTTAGTGATGGATTGACCAGGTGCACCGATATCTCAAAAACGCTGGTCCGGAAGTCCAGGGTAAGGTATACTTGTAGCAGGAAGGAAATTAGTTAGGAGATGGGAAATCCAGCATTCACAAAACATACAAAAAACTGTTAAGACATAGCCTAAAAAACACACATGATGAGTGCTGACACGGACACATGATAACAAAAAGCACGAGACAAAAATTTGCAGCAGTCAGGTATGACTAAGGACTAGGATGTTATAGTCTGAAATGCGTTACTGCTGCAAATTTTTGTCTCGTGTCCGTGTCAGCACCCATCATGTGTGGTTTTTTATACATGATGATTAAACTTTGGCTATGTCTTAACAGGTTTTTGTACGTTTTTATGGATGCTGGATTTCCTGTCTCCTAAGTAATTTTATTTCTAATCCTTTGTCGTTCTATAAATAGATGTGCATGGGCAGCCAAGCTTTACTGAAGGCACATGACGTTGCCTGTATCAGGGGTGTAACTTAAGGGGAGCAGAGGTTGGGGTCGCACCAAGACGTTAAGGGGGCCCTTATGGTGTTACTTTCCCATATGAGAAGACTATTACTATAAACCATACATTATGGTCGGGGGCCTGGCACAATCTTTGCACTGGGGCCCATCAGCTTCTAGTTACTCCACTGCTTTGTATGACAATCGATCAGCAGTGCCAGACCCTATGGGAGCTTTCTGGAAGAATTTTTAAGCAAGACTCAGGAGTTGACTTGTATAAAGATATAAATATGTAACCGTTAAATTAGAACTGAGTTCCAGCAACGTTAGATGACTTCTTTTGAAGCCTACCCTTGTCTAATGCTTCTTCTTCTAGCAGTTCATATGTTTATACATTATGAGATTAACTGGGATTTGGATCTCCATAACAGTTTTAGCTCATATAAAGCTTCCCTATATGTCAAGCCTTGCTATGTGATAATGGACGCTCCGTCTGTGATGGATGAATACAGTCCATTTCTGTTTGGACTTCTGCACTTTATCTCATGTGTGTTGTGGTATTTTCTGTCTGCGGTGTGGTGAAAAGACTTGCTTGTGTGAGCCATTGAATAAAAAATCATGGACAGAATAGTGTTATCCATTTGTCGACATAAGTCTGATCCTTTCATAGGAATTTTCTGTTTTTTTCTGGTCTGACAACGGAACAGAAAAACTAAAAGTTTAAGGCATTGTAGCCATCGTTGGAATGGCCATTGACCCTCCTGGAATAGTTAGTCATGAGACTGGAATGATATTAGTGGTCAGTGTATAGCCAAAATGATTTTCCCAATGTACTGGGCCTACTGGTCTTGCGACCTTAGCTAACAGATTAAAAGAAGAAGTCCTAAAGACAACCTGACCATGCCATGGAGTATTTATCAATTTGGCTCAGCTGTGTTTTTTGCACTTAATCCTGCTATAATTACACTGTGATGTTAGATTGGGTGCAAGGGTTAATGAATTGGCACACAACCTGAAAAGGTTTAGAACTGTCTTCACATTTATGAAGGTGATTTAGAACTCAACTTGCTTTTTGCAGCTCTAACTGTGCGCCAAAAATTGTGCCAAAGAACGTGCCGGAAAACTAGAAGCGCAGGAAAAGTGATGGTATCTCAAGCAGCGGCCAAATTGGCCTTAAAAAAAGAAAAAATTGTGAGTGGATGGAAAGCACTATATTGTGGGGCCAACACTTCATAAATACAGGCAGTCCCTGGGTTAAGTACAAGATAGGGACCAGACATTTTTTTGTTTTGTTTTGTAAGGCATAGGATACTGTGAACAACCCTGTCAAGTTGGTTTTGATGCCCTTGTTCAGATTTTATTTCACTTTCTGTTACTGTGACAATAGGTAACTAAGGAAGCTTGAGATTGCACCAACAAATGCATCCTTAGTTAAATGAAACCTCTGATACTGCCGGTATATACCTACTGCATACATCGGAACAGATTGCAATCCCCGGCATCTCCGTGGCCCGCTTCAGCTTTCACTCACGCCACTGAGGATGGGTAACATTGTAAATCGCTGTACGTAGAAAAGCCATGGAGATGCTGGGGATCGCATAAGTTGCCGATGTATGCAGTAAGTATGTGCCTGCAGTAAGGAGGTTTCAGGTAGTAATGGGCATTAGCTGGTGCGATCTCATGCTTCTTAGGTACCTGCAATCTCGGCTTGCAGTTCTTCTAGTGCACTGGCTGGAAGACCGCCGGCCACTGACTGGTAACTAAGGAAGAGTGAGATCGCACCAGCAAACGTATCCTTAGTTACCTAAAAAACCTCCAATACTGCCAGTATATACTTACTGCATACATCAGCAACTGAATGTGTTCCCTGGCATCTCCATGGCCCGCTCCAGCCTTTCGCTCTGCCCAATGATCCCCAGCATCTCCACGGCCTGCTCCAGCCTTTCAGTCCACCCAATGATTCCCGTCACCTCCATGACCGCTCCAGCCTTTCGCTCCGCCCAATGAGGAGGCGCACCACTCCAAGCAACCTCTGATTGCAGTGCTATTGAAACCTGGAAGTGGACTGCGCATGTCGGGGTGCCAAGTGCCCTGTTCGTATCTACGGGTTGTCCCATAGATACTTGGAACAACGTAAGTCGAGGACTGCCTGTAAAGCACAGCAAGGGGGGGAAAAACTATAGTTTTCTGTAAGAAAGTCAATAATAAATGCCCCCCACTATATCCAAAGATACAAGACCTGGCAAGACATGGATATGTCAAATCATACTTGGGAGAACAGTCCACATGGCTAAGACACTTTTTCCATTGTTTGTGTGTATATAAATATAAATTTGTGCTCTTTATTCACAGTCAAAACAATAGACCATTGCAACAAATTGAGGCATAGGTATATCATGCATTATGAAATATGATTTATACTGTTCACCTCTCTAAGGCCCTTTCACACTTGCATTTTTCACGAGCATGTTCTGCGCATGCTTTTGATGTACAGAACAGGATTGCACTCGACCCATTGTAATGAACAGGCTTTTCAGACTTGCATTTTTTCATGCATACACGGGCGTTTTTTTAACGCGCGTTTAAATCTCAGCATGCTCACTTTTGCACCATACAAGTCTATGGAGATGCATCAAAAAAGTATTGCACTCATTGAGACACATGCAAGTCCTAAGTCCTTTCCATGCAGGTTATCAGTGTGTGCAAAATGCATTGAAAACGCGCATGAAAAACTGAGACACTGAACAAACTCTTTGAAAACTGATTGAACTCTGATGCAACATGTTAGTTTTGTCCTGTTCCTTGATCTCTGTTAGGTGTCTCATCATCTGATGTGTCTTTCCTAGTTTTATCCTGTTCCTGGATTTCTCAACTGTCTTAATACTGGATTTGTCTTTCTGATTTTATCCTGTTCCTAGATCTCTGTGCCTCTCTCAGTATCGGATTGTCTTTCCTGGTTTTATCCTGTTCCTGGATCTCTGTGACTGTCTCAGTATCGGATTTGTCTTCCTGGTTTTATTCCGTACCTAAATCTCTGTGAGGTGTTTTCAGGATCTCATGTGTCTTTCCTAGTTTTATCCTATTCCTGGATCTTTGTGAGCTGTCTCAGTTTCTGATTGGTCTTTCCTGGTTTTATTCTATTCCTGGATCTCTGTGAGTGCTGTCTCAGTTTCTGATTGTCTTCCTAGTTTTATCCTATTCCTGGATCTCTGTGAGCTGTCTCAGTTTCTGATTTGTCTTTCCTAGTTTTATCCTATTCCTGGATCTCTGTGAGCTGTCTCAGTTTCTGATTTGTCTTTCCTAGTTTTATCCTATTCCTGGATCTCTGTGAGCTGTCTCAGTTTCTGATTGGTCTTTCCTGGTTTTATTCTGTTTCAGGATCTCTGTAAGTTGTCTCAGTATCGGATATGTCTTTCCTGGTTTTAGCTCATTTCTGGAACTCTGTTCCATTCATTAACTGGAAATAATTCTAGAAATAAAGCATAGCTACAAAGAGTGTTCCACTTTACACATCTATTATTGTGTCAATTTACACATCTATTTTCTCTTTTAAGAAGCTACGGGAATAGTGATCTTTATTCTCGGAGCATGCCTATTTAGTTTTGAGGAATCCTTTTAAATTGTTTTAGATTACAATGACATTGTCCCAAACCAGATTGTGAATTGTGAGGGAAGTAGGAAGGAAATAAGGAAAGTCTATTTGAGTTTGTGCTACCTTTGAACCTCTGATCAGCATTTCCAATGATGAGACATCAAATCCCTAGGACATACCGTATGACACTTATTTATTTTTAATTGTGTTTATGTTTTTAACAGAAAAACCATTTAATTTAGCCTAAATTTTTTCTAAGATGGTTTTTCCAAGACTTCACAATTTTAGTTAGTCTACAGGGGTGGATTAACATGTAGTCTAAATAATTTATTGCACTAACATCCTGGATTTTATACCCATTTTAAAAGTACACAGTTGCTGCAATAATAGCTGCTTTTAGAAAAGTACAAATAATTGCGCTTAAACTCCTCGCAGAGACACAGTGGAACTTTTAATAAGTTAAGGTCAGCAAGTCATTTATCAATTTAAAAAAATCTAAATCCTTGCACTCAGATGGTAAATCAAATGTAACCCAAATGCCCCCTGTGTCATGTCTCTGTCTCTGTTTTCTGTCAAAGAAAAAAAATGGGCTTCTACTCACAGCCCTCATGGAAGCTCTCCGCTCTCCGACCATGTCTTCCTATGAAAAAATGTTATGTATTGACATGTGTTTCCAGTTTTGCAGCAACTGTCTGTGTCATCATGGCATCTCAGTATTGATCCTTATAGAAAAACTTCCTCTTTCTCCTAGGGCATTGTTGGAAACTCAGGAGTTCAATCTTCATTATTGAAAAAAATGCATCATATAAATGTTCATTATAAAAGACCCATTTAAAGCCGAGAGGGGTTGGACAGGATAATAGATAACATATTAATATACAGGTGGTCGCCTACTTAACGACACTCGACTTACAGACGACCCCTAGTTAAAGATTGACCCCTCTGCCCCCTGTGACCTCTGGTGAAGCTCTGTGGATGTGTTCCTTTAGTCCCCGACTGCAATAATCAGCTGTAAAGTGTCTGTAATGAAGCTTTATGGAGAATCCTTGGTCCCATTACAGCAAAAAATTGTGAAAAAAAAACTATAATGATAAACTAGACAGTTTCGACTTACAAACAAATTCAACTCAAGAACAGACCTATGGATCCTATCCTGTATGTAACCCAGGGACTGCCTGTACATCTAAAAAATGTTCTGCACTGCTTTCTTGTCAAATAATTGAATGTAAAACAATAACAGTAATAATAATAATAATCTTTATTTACCTATATAGCGCCATCAAATCCCGAAGCGCTTTACAAATCATAAGGGACATATACAGATATAATATTACATTACAGAATACAAACCCATATATGGAACAAAGGGAGTGATATAATTATCCAGCCATTGTTCATACTGGAATAGATGAAAATAAAATCACATAAGACTGTGATCTCAGTTTAAATGGGTTGGCCACTTTACTTTATGTTTTTTGTAATGTGTGTGTGTGTGGGGGGGGGGCACAATATTAGTGAATTTACCAATATACATCTGTTAAAGGTCCCGCACTGTTTTATTGACCCTGGTTCAGAAATTTCTTTTGTCTCTTCAGCTGCCCTTCCTGTCAATAAATTAGAGGAGATGGATGGTCATTTGAACCTAACTGTCCATGACTAATCGACCTACCAGGACCTTGGAATCTGGAACTAGGATCAACCAAGTACATTTTCATTCTGGTGTTTGTCCCCTTTGGAAGGATCCATTTTCCTTAAAAAATTTTTTAATGCATTGGGAACCAAACATACCTTCAGAATGCTGTAGCTGCATTGATGCAGGATCATATCTTGGTTAATCTTGGTTGTCCCTTTTGAGTCTTTTTGCTCAAAAGACAATTATAAAATTCAAGACCTTGGAAAGCTGGGTGTATACTGGCTAACACATTACACAGAGCTTCCTGAACTGTCCAGACAGGACTAATCAACCTGAAATTGATGACTCATCCACAGCAACTGGGTATGGAGAAACAATTAATTACCTCTACCTGTCAGGGTCAACACAATGACTACAACATTCTCTGGAGCAGTGCATTATTAGGGTAAGAGGAGAGTGGTAGAGCAGCGACAGGAGCAACAGAGTTTAATTGTCATAATTTTATAATTGTTTTTTTGAGCAAAACCACTTGCTTCAGGGATAAAACAATGTTTTGCATTAGTGTAGTTACAGCATTCTCAAGGTTTGTTTGGTTCATAATGCATAAAAATAAATGGTAGGTTTTTCTTTAATGAATTTTATAAGAAATACAATTCGATGAAACTATTATATGCAGCCAGCAATATGTTATGGATTAACTGAATTGTCGCTGTTTTTCTGTTTTAAAGATGTGTACATCCTTAAAGGGATCGTGAAGTATAATAATATTGACAACCTATCCATAGGATAACTTAGCAATATCAATATACTTATCAATATAGACTGGTGGTAATCTGGCACTCAAGACTATTTTATGAATATTTTTATACTGAAAAAAACCCTTTAGTTTAAACTAAATTGATACAATATGGAAACTATTTAATAAAAATTTTGACAACATCGCCCAAACCATTCTATATTCATACATAGAAAGAAAAAATCCAGCTTCACATCCTCCTGCCGCCTCATTGGCAAAGTTTATTCCAGCATACAGCTCATATTAAAATCGGGTATAATACATAAACAGATTATCGCATTGATGGCATACGTGTCGATCTGTTTATGTATTATATCCGATTTTAATATAAGATGTATGCTGGAATAAACATCAGCAAGATGTGAAGCTGGATTATTTCTTTCTATGTTTTAAGTTGTACCTCCTTGGATCCGTGCACCGTCTGTCCATTTAATCACCAGGAGCAGGTGAGCTGTCTTTTTGTTATTCTTATTCTTTATTCATAGATTTGTTGGTAAAATCCTCAACAGGCTTAGAATTACATATGACCACTGGATGACCACACATAAACTGTAACATCTGTTCCTTACCAGGCTTCAGAGCCATCCTCATTCTATAAAGTACAGCTGAGGATGCACTGATGAGTGTGATTTTGTTCTTAGGTTACATTTTGTATTCTGAACACTGCTTTATTCCATTACGGTCTGACATCCACCACTCCTGTCTGTCTCCTGTTAATTTTGCTCTGAGTTATTAATAATTAGGTTAGCTGAGATGAACATCCACACATCTCCCCTGATGGTTTGTCTTGTCTGGATGTCAGGATATTGGTGCAATCAATTTCTTGACCAGGACTCTGATATTCCATATAAGGTTTGCCTGACATTTCATATGTGCTTGCTATAAGTCTTTTTTGTAGCTTGCTAGTGCTTATCTTGACTTCTGTATTTTGGATTCCTTGACCCTTTGTCTGTTTTCAGTTTTGTCTGCTTTCTCTCTCTTTGTTATCCATATTGTTTATCGATTCTGTACTGCATTGTCCTCTTGGTTCTGACCTGTGACTGTCAACTACTTTTCTATAATTATATTGTGCAGTCTGTGTCTCTTTATTTGCACAGGAAGGGAGCATTGACCAGTTGTCACCTACTGCTTATGGTAGGATGGGCAATTAGGTAGGAACAGCTGGGATTTAACCTTTGTGCTCACTGGGGCAAATTTACTTACCCGGTCCATTCGCGTTCCAGCGGCGGCTTCTCCGCTCTGGATTCAGGTCCGGCCGGGATTTAATAAGGTAGTTCTTCCGCCGTCCACCAGGTAGCACAAAGGTTAACATCCCCTTCCTACCTAATTGCCCATCTACCATAAGCAGTAGGTGACAACTGGTCAATGCTCCTTCCTGTGCAAATAAAGAGACACAGACTGCACAATATAATTATAGAAAAGTAGTTGACAGTCCAGGTCAGAACCAGAGGACAATGCAGTACAAATCGATAACAATATGGATAACAAAGAGAGAGAGGGAGAGAAACAAAACTGAAAACAGACAAAGGGTCAAGGAATCCAAATACAGAAGTCAAGATAAGCACTAGCAAGCTACAAAAAGACTTATACCAGCACATATAAATGTCAGGCAACCTTTATGGAATATCAGAGTCCTGGTCAAGAAATTGATTGGCACAATATCCTGACATCCAGACAAGACAAACCATCAGGGAGATGTGTGGATGTTCATCTCAAACCTAATTATTAAAACTCAGAGCAAAAAACAGGAGACAGACAGAGTGGTGGATGTCAGACCGTAATGGAATAAAGCAGTGTTCAGAATACAAAATGTAACCTAAGAACAAAATCACACTCATCGTGCATCCTCAGCTGTACTTTATAGAAGAGGGAGGCTCTGAAGCCTGGTAGGAACAGATGTTACAGTTTATTGTGTGGTCATCCAGTGGTCATATGTAATTCTAAGCCTGTTGAAGGATTTTACCAACAAATCTATGAATAAAGAATAAGAATAACAAAAGACAGCTCACCTCTCCTGGGATTAATATGGACGAGACGGTGCAGGATCCGGAGGTACAACTTAAACATAAAAGAATAATCCAGCTTCACAATCTTGCTGATGTTTATTCCAGCATACATCTTATATTAAAATCGGATATAATACATAAACAAGATCGCACGTATGCCATCAATGCGATAATCTGTTTATGTATTATACCCGATTTAATATAGAGCTGTATGCTGGAATAAACTTTGCCAATGAGGCGGCAGGAGGATGTGAAGCTGGATTTTTTCTTTCTATGTATGAATATAGAATGTTCGGGGCGATGTTGTCAAATTTTTTATTAAATAGTTTCCATATTGTATCAATTTAGTTTAAACTAAGGGTTTTTTTTCAGTATAAAATATTCATAAAATAGTCTTGAGTGCCAGATTACCACCAGTCTATATTGATATTATATTGATATTGCTAAGTTTATCCTATGATAGGTTTGTCATATTATTATCCTTCACGATCCCTTTAAGGATGTACACTCTTTAAAACAGAAAAACAGCGACAATTCAGTTAATCCATAACATATTGCTGGCTGCATATAATAGTTTCCATCGAATTGTATTTTTTTAAATTTTTTTTTTTTTGTGTTTGTTGGGGTGATAGTTTGGTTTTAGTTTTTTGTTAATTTTAAACAGAACCTAAAACCAGGATGTTGTTTGTAAAAATCTTAAAGAAAACCTACATTTATTTTATGCATATGAACCAACACCTTGAGATGCTGTAACTACTAATGCAAAACATTGTTTTATCCCTGAAGCAAGTGGTTTTTGCTCAAAAAAACAATTATAAATTATGACAATTAACTCTGTTGCTCCTGTCGCTGCTCTACCACTCTCCTCTTACCCTAATATGCACTGCTCCAGAGAATTGTGTCATTGTGTTGACCCTGACAGGTAGAGGTAATTATTGTTTCTCCATACCGTTGCTGTGGATAGTCCACACTTTCAGGTTGATTAGTCCTGTCTGGACATTCAGGAAGCTCTGTGTAATGGGTTAGCCATATACACCCCTCTTTCCAGGTCTTGAATTTTATAATTGTCTTTTGAGCAACAACACTTAAAGGACACACCAAGATTAACCAAGATATGATCCTGCATCAATGCAGCTACAGCATTCTGAAGGTATGTTTGGTTCCCATGCATGAAAAATTTTTTTAAGGAAAATGGATCCTCCAAAGGGGACAAACACCAGAATGAAAATGTACTTGGTTGATCCTAGCTCCAGATTCCAAGGTCCTGAGGTAGATTAGTCATGGACGTTCGGTTCAAATGACCATCCATCTCCTCTAATTTATTGACAGAAGGGCAGCTGAGAGACAAAAGAAATTTCTGAACAGGGTCAATAAAACAGTGCGGAACCTTTAACAGATGTATATTGGTAAATTCACTAATATTGTGCCCCCCCCCCCACACACACACACTTACAAAAAACATAAAGTAAAGTGGCCAACCCATTTAAACTGAGATCACAGTCTTATGTGATTTTATTTTCATCTATTCCAGTATGAACCATGGCTGGATATTATATCACTCCCTTGTTCCATATATGGGTTTGTATTCTGTAATGTAATATTATATCTGTATATGTCCCTTATGATGTAAAGCGCTTCAGGATTTGATGGCACTATATAGGTAAATAAAGATCATTATTATTACTGTTATTGTTTTACATTCAATTATTTGACAAGAAAGCAGTGCAGAACATTTTTTAGATGTACAGGCAGTCCCGGTTACATACAGGATAGGATCCATAGGTTTGTTTCTTAAGTTGAATTTGTTTGTAAGTCGAAACGTGTCTAGTTTATCATTATAGTTTTTTTTTTCACAATTTTTTTGCTGTAATGGGACCAAGGATTCTCCATAAAGCTTCATTACAGACACTTTACAGCTGATTATTGCAGTCGGGGACTAAGGAACATCCACAGAGCTTCACCAGAGGTCACAGGGGGCAGAGGGGTCAATCTTTAACTAGGGGTCGTCTGTAAGTCGAGTGTCCTTAAGTAGGTGACCGCCTGTATATTAATATGTTATCTATTATCCTGTCCAACCCCTCTCGGCTTATAATGGGTCTTTTATAATGAACATATATATGATGCATTTTTTTCAATAATGAAGATCGAACTCTTGAGTTTCCAACAATGCCCTAGGAGAAATAGTTTTTCTATAAGAATCAATACTAGATGCCATGATGACACAGACAGTTGCTGCAAAACTGGAAACACATGTCAATACATAACATTTTTTCATAGGAAGACATGGTCGGAGAGCGGAAGCTTCCATGAGGGCTGTGAGTAGAACCCATTTTTTTCTTTGACAGAAACAGAGACAGAGACATGACCAGGGGGCATTTGGGTTACATTTGATTTACCATCTGAGTGCAAGGATTTAGATTTTTTTAAATTGATAAATGACTTGCTGACCTTAACTTATTAAAGTTCCACTGTGTCTCTGCGAGGAGTTTAAGCGCAATTATTTGTACTTTTCTAAAAGCAGCTATATTGCAGCAACTGTGTACTTTTAAAATGGGTATAAAATCCAGGATGTTGTGAATAAATTATTTAGACTACATGTTAATCACCCCTGTAGACTAACTAAAATTGTAAAGTCTTGGAAAAACCATCTAAAAAAATTTAGGCTAAATTAATGGTTTTCCTGTTAAAACATAAACAAATTAAAAATAAATAAGTGTCATACGGTATGTCCTAGGGATTTTGATGTCTCATCATTGGAAATGCTGATCAAGGTTCAAAGGTACACAAACTCAAATAGACTTTCCTTATTTCCTTCCTACTTCCCTCACATTCACAATCTGGTTTGGGACAATGTCATTGTAATCTAAAACAATTTAAAGGATTCCTCAAAACTAAATAGGCATGCTCCGAGAATAAAGATCACTATTCCCGTAGCTTCTTAAAAGAGAAATAGATGTGTAAATTGACACAATAATAGATGTGTAAAGTGGAACACTCTTTGTAGCTATGCTTTATTTCTAGAATTATTTCCAGTTAATGAATGGAACAGAGTTCCAGAAATGGCTAAAACCAGGAAAGACATATCCGATACTGAACAACTTACAGAATCCTGAAACAGAAAAACCAGGAAAGACCAATCAGAAACTGAGACAGCTCACAGAGATCCAGAATGGATAAAACTAGGAAAGACAAATCAGAAACTGAGACAGGCTCACAGAGATCCAGGAATGGATAAACTAGGAAGACAAATCAGAAACTGAGACAGCTCACAGAGATCCAGGAATAGGAATAAAACTAGGAAGACAACATCAGAAACTGAGACAGCCTCACAGAGATCCGGAATAGAATAAAACCAGGAAAGACCAATCAGAAACTGAGACAGCACAAGATCCAGGAATAGGATAAAACTAGGAAAGACACATGAGATCCTGAAACACCTCACAGAGATTTAGGTACGGAATAAAACCAGGAAAGACAAATCCGATACTGAGACAGTTCACAGAGATCCAGGAACAGGATAAAACCAGGAAGACAAATCCGATACTGAGAGAGGCACAGAGATCTAGGAACAGGATAAAATCAGAAAGACAAATCCAGTATTAAGACAGTTGAGAAATCCAGGAACAGGATAAAACTAGGAAAGACACATCAGATGATGAACACCTAACAAGATCAAGGAACAGGACAAAACTAACATGTTGCATCAGAGTTCAATCAGTTTTCAAGAGTTTGTTTCAGTGTCTCAGTTTTTCATGCGCGTTTTCAATGCATTTTGCACACACGTAACCTGCATGGAAGGACTTAGGACTTGCATGTGTCTCAATGAGTGAAATACTTTTTTGATGCATCTCCATAGACTTGTATGGTGCAAAAGTGAGCATGCTGAGATTTAAACGCGCGTTAAAAAAACGCCCGTGTATGCATGAAAAAATGCAAGTCTGAAAAGCCTGTTCATTACATGGGTCGAGTGCAATCCTGTTCTGTACATCAAAAGCATGCGCAGAACATGCTCGTGAAAAATGCAAGTGTGAAAGGGCCTTAGAGATGGTGAACAGTATAATCATATTTCATAATGCATGATATACCTATGCCTCAATTTGTTGCAATGGTCTATTGTTTTGACTGTGAATAAAGAGCACAAATTTATATTTATATACACACAAACATGGAAAAAGTGTCTTAGCCATGTGACTGTTCTCCCAAGTATGATTTGACATATCCATGTCTTGCCAGGTCTTGTATCTTTGGATATAGTGGGGGCATTTATTATTGACTTTCACAGAAAACTATAGTTTTTTTCCCCCCCTTGCTGTGCTTTACAGGCAGTCCTCGACTTACTTGTTCCAAGTATCTATGGGACAACCCGTAGATACGAACGGGCACTTGGCACCCGCGACATGCGCAGTCCCTTCCAGGTTTCAATAGCACTGCAATCAGAGGTTGCTTGTGTGGTGCGCTCCTCATTGGGCGGAGCGAAAGGCTGGAGCGGTCATGGAGGTGACGGGATCATTGGGTGGACTGAAAGGCTGGAGCAGGCCGTGGAGATGCTGGGGATCATTGGGCAGAGCGAAGGCTGGAGCGGGCCATGGAGATGCCAGGAACACTTCAGTTGCTGATGTATGCAGTATATATACTGTCAGTATTTGGAGGTTTTTTAGGTAACTAAGGATACGTTTGCTGGTGCGATCTCACTCTTCCTTAGTTACCAGTCAGTGGCCGGCGGTCTTCCAGCCAGTGCACTAGAAGAACTGCAAGCCGAGATTGCAGGTACACTAAGAAGCATGAGATCGCACCAGCTAATGCACCATTACTACCTGAAACCTCCTTACTGCAGGCACATACTTACTGCATACATCGGCAACTTATGCGATCCCCAGCATCTCCATGGCTTTTCTACGTACAGCGATTTACATGTTACCCAATCCTCAGTGGCGTGAGTGAAAGGCTGAAGCGGGCCACGGAGATGCCGGGGATTGCAATCTGTTTCCGATTATGCAGTAGGTATATACCTGGCAGTATCAGAGGTTTCATTGTAACTAAGGATGCATTTGTTGGTGCAATCTCAAGCTTCCTTAGTTACCTATGTCACAGTAACAGAAAGTGAAATAAAATCTGAACAAGGGCATCAAAACCAACTTGACAGGGTTGTTCACAGTATCCTATGCCTTACAAAACAAAACAAAAAAATGTCTGGTCCCTATCTTGTACTAACCCAGGGACTGCCTGTATTTATGAAGTTGTTGGCCCCACAATATAGTGCTTTCCTCCACTCACAATTTTTTTCTTTTTTTAAGGCCAATTTGGCCGCTGCTTGAGATACCATCACTTTTCCCCTGCGCTTTCTAGTTTTCCGGCACGTTCTTTGGCACAATTTTTGGCGCACAGTTAGAGCTGCAAAAAGCAAGTTGAGTTCTAAATCACCTTCATAATGTGAAGACAGTTCTAAACCTTTTCAGTTGTGTGCCAATTCATTAACCCTTGCACCCAATCTAACATCACAGTGTAAATTATAGCAGGATTAAGTGCAAAAACACAGCTGAGCCAAATTGATAAATACTCCATGGCATTGGGCAGGTTGTCTTTAGACTTCTTCTTTTAATCTGTTAGCTAAGGTCGCAAGACCAGTAGGCCCAGTACATTGGGAAAATCATTTTGGCTATACACTGACCACTAAATATCATTCCAGTCTCATGACTAACTATTCCAGGAGGGTCAATGGCCATTCCAACGATGGCTACAATGCCTTAAACTTTTAGTTTTTCTGTTCCGTTGTCAGACCAGAAAAAAACAGAAAATTCCTATGAAAGGATCAGACTTATGTCGACAAATGGATAACACTATTCTGTCCATGATTTTTTATTCAATGGCTCACACAAGCAAGTCTTTTCATCCACACCGCAGACATGAAAATACCACAACACACATGAGATAAAGTGCAGAAGTCCAAACAAGAAATGGACTGTATTCATCCATCACAGACGGAGACGTCCATTATCACATAGCAAGGCTTGACATATAGGGAAGCTTTATATAGCTAAAACTGTTATGGAGATCCAAATCCCAGTTAATCTCATAATGATAAACATATGAACTGCTAGAAGAAGAAGAACTTAGACAAGGGTAGGCTTCAAAAGAAGTCATCTAACTTGCTGGAACTCAGTTCTAATTTAACGGTTACATATTTATATCTTTATACAAGTCACTCCTGAGTCTTGCTTAAAAATTCTTCCAGAAAGCTCCCATAGGGTCTGGACTGCTGATCGATTGTCATACAAAGCAGTGGAGTAACTAGAAGCTGATGGGCCCCAGTGCAAAGATTGTGCCAGGACCCCCGACCATAATGTATGGTTTATAGTAATAGTCTTCTCATATGGGAAAGAACACCATAAGGGCCCCCTTAACGTCTTGGTGCGACCCCAACCTCTGCTGCTCCCCTTAGTTACACCCCTGAACAGGCAACGTCATGTGCCTTCAGTAAAGCTTGGCTGCCCATGCACATCTATTTATAGAACGACAAAGGATTAAAATAAAATTACTTAGGAGACAGGAAATCCAGCTCTCCATAAAACGTACAAAAACCTGTTAAGACATAGCCAAAGTTTAATCATCATGTATAAAAAACCACACTGATGGGTGCTGACACGGACACAGACAAAAATTTGCAGCAGTAACGCATTTCAGAATAACATCCTAGTCCTTAGTCACTACCTGACTGCTGCAAATTTTTGTCTCGTGCTTTTTGTTATCATGTTTCCGTGTCAGCACTCATCATGTGTGTTTTTTAGGCTATGTCTTAACAGTTTTTGTATGTTTTGTTGAATGCTGGATTTCCCATCTCCTAACTATTTTCCTTCCTGCTACAGTATATCCTTTACCCTGGACTTCCGACCAGCGTTTTTGAGATATCGGTGCACCTGGTCAATCCATCACTAAGGACATTTCAACATTCTAGGGGTGAACTGTTACTTTTCTTTTTTTTCTATTTGCTTTTTACCAAAGAATTGGAATGTTTTACCCAATTTAATTACTTGTTGCGTATTTTATTGGCTATTTCAAAAATATACTAAGATTTGCATCCATACTGTAGATTGCAGAACATGTGATAATCAAACAGGCAAGGTGAGGGATTTTTGCACTTCCATGATTTAGCTTGCATTGTGATGTATCATTGAATCAGTTGTTTGGTTATGGGATCTTCTACAACTCCAATATGGCAATGAGTCAGTTAAAACGCTTTTTAATATTATTGAGAAAAGTCTGCTCGCTAGATTTACTCTTACTGCGCGAAGCTGTACCAAGCAAGAATGCAAGAAATGTCTCATGGTGCCCTACATGTTTGACCACTCTACTACTCTTCTGGATGTCAACTACTGGTCTAATATTTTAACACCACATTTTTTGTCTAATTTGGCACATTTTAAGACCTTTTAAAGTCAAACCAATGCGTGAACACAGCCTCAAGATTTCCAGTACCCAGAAACTCCTTGTGCTTGGTGCTATTACCTCTGCAGTAACCTTTACTTCATGGCGGGCCATAAGTTTTGAGAATGACACAAATATTATATTTTCACATGATCTGTTGCCCTCTGGTTTTTATGTGTTGTGTCAGATGTTTTTTTATCACATTAGAAATACAAGTGCAATCATATTATAAGTACAAAAGCTTGTAATGAGTTAGAAATGAGTTTAAGCAGCAAGTCAATATTTGCAGTGTTGACCTTCTTTTCAGGACCCTCTGCAATTCTCCCTGGCAGCTCTCAATCAACTTCTGGACCGAATCCTCACTGATAGCCGTCCATTCTTGCATAATCAATGCTTGCGTTTTGTCACAATTTGATGGTTTTTGTTTGTCCATCGTCTCTTGATGATGTGACCACAAGTTCTCATGGATTAAGATCTGGGGTTTTCCAGGCCATGTGACTCAAAATCTCTATATTTTGTTCCCTGAGCCATTTGTTCATCACCTTTGCTTTATGCAAGGTGCTCCATCATGATGGAAAAGGCATTGTTGATCACCAAACCTGCTCTTGGACGTTGGGAGAAGTTGTTCTTGGAGGACATTCTGGTCCCATTCTTTATTCAGGGATGTGTTTTTTTAGGCAAGACTGTGAGAGAGCCGATTCCCTTGGCTGAGAATCAACCCCACACATGAATGGTTCAGGATGCTTACAGTTGGCTGAGACAAAACTGTGGTATTGCGCACCCTGTCTTCTTCCGAACAAGCTGTTTTCCAGATGTTCCACGCACTGGAGTTCTCTGATAACTTATATTCAAGAGAAAATGACTATACCCCAGTCCTCAGTCAGTCCACTGCCTGTACCTTTTGCAGAATTCAGTCTGTCCCTGATGTTTTTTCTGGAGAGAAGCGGCGTCTTTGCTGCCCTCCTGCCCCCTGACCCGGCCCTTGCTCCAAGAGTCTCCACCTCACAGTACGTGCAGATGCACTCAACCCCTGCCTGCTGCCATTCCTGTCAAAGCTTCATCATGACAGATTGATCTCCAGCCCTGTCCTCATCACACCCCACCTGTGTACTGGAGCAATCACTGAAACGTGTTAACTGCTCCTTTTAAGGCAGGCCTGCAATGAATTTAAATGTGTTTTGGGGGAAAGTAATTTTTTGGCAAATATTGCAATTAATTGCTGTTAAGAACTGATCACTCTTTATAACATTCTGGAATATATGCATTGCCATTATAAAACCTGATGCGTAGACTTTGTAAAAATTAACATTTTGTATAATTCTCAAAACTTATGGCCATACTGTATAAACAAGGGATAACTGCTGTTACCATACATGTGACAGGTAGGTTATTCTACATACTAAAGGTTATTTATGAAGACCGTGATCTGTGAAGATGTGCATGATGTAGGACATGGGGCAATCTGTTTATTTAGGAGCTGGTGTAGTTTTCTGTGCATAGAATATGCCAAAAGAGGAGATGCTTTATCTAATTCTATGCTGGTCCTCACCCTCCAGCTGACAAGTGCTAAGATCTTCCCCGATTTTCTGCCCGTCTCCATACTATCATCTGCCCCCTTCCACAGCGAGTTACTACTGCTGCACGCTCAGGCAGCGGGCATCCAGGACCATGCGCGTTTAGGGAAATTTAAGCTGTCTGTCTCCTGAATCAGCCTGGGTTCCTGCTCCTATGGGATTCTGGGGCGGATCTCAGGCTGCATAAATTGAATCTGGACCTTCCACCTTTGCCAGTGTTGGTCCTTCTGGTACTCACAGCCTAGCTGGATTCCGGTCTCCAGTGGCTTCCCTTACCGTGTTGGCTTCTCCCCGGTTTGTATTCCCCATTGTCTTTTCCTTGACTAGTGGTTTTTTGATGTACTCTCTGGTGTGTTACCCGCGGCTGTTCGATGACTCTTCTATGGTTCATGTCTGTACTCTTTAGTTCTTGTCTTGTGTCTGCCTTATTTGCCTATGCGTCTTAAATTCTTTTTTTTCTGTTCTTCATTGTTTCATCCTGTTTTTTTCCCTCTGTCTGAATAAATCCCTAAATCCCACACTGCAGTTTTTCTGTCTGTACCACCTCAGCACAACGGCTGACAGACCTATTTGGGTTCCCCTCACCTCCCAGGGCTTGCGGGGTAGATAGGAGGCCCCCTACCTTTGGTAGAGTCTAGTCTGTAGATCAGCACAGGCTTAGTTACACCCATTCTCTTCCTTCTGTCTGCTGCATCTAGACTTGTGATGGTGTTCTTTTGGGTGTGTAAAGTATTCCAGTCGTGAGCTTTCCTAACACCCAGTAGTATTACAACCCTCGCTGTAGTACATACCAGCCCCCTGTAGTACAAAAGCACACCCCCTGTAGTATATAGCTAGCCCCCTGTAGTATATAGCCACCCCTTGTAGTATATAGCCACCCTGTAGTATGATAGCCATCCTGCCACCTTGTAGTATACAGCCTGCCAGCCAGCTCAATGTACTATATATAGCTTGACGCCAGCCCGTCTAGTATGTACCTGGCAGCCATCCTGTTGTAGTATATAGCCTGGCAGCCAGCCTGAGTAGTATGTAGCCAGGCAGGCAGCCTCGTGTAGTATATAGCCCGGCATTCCAGCTCCCAGTATGCCCAACACATTAAAAAAATAAATGGAGTACTCCCCATTCCGATGCCCGTCGGCTCCTCTTCTTTCTTCACATGTGCTGCAGGCTGACATCATCTTTGTACACCGCCAAGCCCGGTTGCGGAACTGAGGCTGGCGCATGTCAGAAGAGGAGACCTGCCCGGGGCATCAAATGGTGAGTACTCCATTTATTTTTTTTATATACCCAAGTATAAAGCCAAGGGATATTCTCAGCACAAGAATTGTGCTGAAAACTCGGCTTCACTCAACTATACAAGGGTAAATGCTGTTGACAACTTTGCCAACTGCAATTAAACCAGTTAAAATCTGCAATTGCAACGGATCCTCACTCATTACTACTCCACGAGAAATCCCGTTTAACCAGACCGACCTCCTAGAGATCTTTGTGAAGGTAAAAATCACTCTAAATTCCAAATCTCCTTTCTTTATTTTGGGCTCACACATTGGAACAGACTCTGATCAGAGTTGGAGCCATCTCAGTGTTCTTAAATCCTTGGATCGGGAGTGTTCTAGAATTTTGGGGGAACTGAAGAAGTTAAGGAAGGAGACAGGTCAAGTGTCAGCAGAAGGTGAAATTCACATGCTCTTATATTCTACAGATCTATGTACAAGGCATAGTAACCGTGACCCGTGTTTGATTTGCACCAGTAGAGATTTTGCCATGCTTGTCCGTAAGGAGCAACCCTTTCCGATTTAATTTATCAGGTGGGATTAACATTTGAAATTATCATGCTGGCACTATTTATTGAAATTTTCTTTTAGAGGGGCATTATAGAATAATATTTATTTGTGAAGTACAATGATAAATAAATGACCCCATGATATCATTTAATTAGGGGAAATGCATAAAATATTTTTACAAAGTTCTATATAATCTAATTAATGGAGAGAGGGTCAGGCACTAAATCTATTATAATTACATAAGAGGGGCAACAAATGCACAAGAATTTTTGCAAGAGTCGGTGACTCACTGGTTCCGAATTGCATCTGGGCACCGCCCCTGGCATGAATAAATTATATTAGGGTGGAGCCTGATGGTGCTCGAAGAGCACCACAAGCTAATTTGCATATCTCATAAACATATTTTTTTTTTTACAGAATGCAGCCATGCAACAAGATAAAGAACAAGAAGTTTGGGACACACAGGAGTGCTTGATAGTCATCTACCAGTCAGGTAATCTTGCCCCCAAGTTAATCTACAGAGTTCCCCTTCACTATTGTGGCCTATGAGTCAAGTCAGACACCTGACCTGAGAGAATAGATCTCAGGCCTCCGCATATCTGTGAACTGGATTTATATAAATCCACCTACTAAACAGCTCTGTAAGCAGATTAGTGTTAGCAGCTAACCCTCAGTTTCTCCATTGTGGTCCACAGCTGAAAAAAATTACACAACAGGATGTGTATCCTTTCTTGATTTTAAGAGCTTGTTATGGCCATGATTATTAACTTCCTGAGGCCTCCTAGTGCAATTCCCATTAATACACTAATTCATAGATAAGTATAAGAACTGTCATTCTCTGATATATCTTTTTCAATATGGAGTACTTGCAGAATGCAATGCACACCTATGAAGGTGCATGAGCAGGGCCAGCTCTGGGTGAATCTAAGTGGCCAGACCCCCCCAGTAGCAGCCAACCAGCTCCCCCTGCATATAGCAGACAGTCTCCCCAGTATACAGCCAGACAGTCCCCCACCCCAGTATATAGCCCAGCCAGCCCTCCTCTTAATATCCAGCAAGTCACCCCCATATACACCAGCCCCTCTGCAGTATACAGCCCCCTGTATATTGCCAGCCAGTCCCCCCAGTAATAAAGCCAGCCAGCACCTCCCCAGTATACCACCACCCCCCCCTTTATAAGCCAGCCAGCCCCCCAGTATACAGCCCTCTTCCCAGTATATAGCCAGCCCAGTCCCCGCCATGTATATAGCCAGCCAGCCCTCCTCTATATTCCAGCAAGTCACCCCAGTTAAACAGCCAGCCCCTCTGCAGTATACAGCCCTGTAATTGCCAGCCAGTCCCCCCCATTATAAAGCCAGCCATCACCTCCCCAGTATATAATGACCAGCCTCCCCCCAGTATACTGCCAGCCCCTGTATTAGCCGCCCAGCCCCCCAGTATACAGCCCCGTCTTCCCGTATATAGCCGCCAGTCCGCCATATAGCCAGATACCTCCCCAGTATATAGCCAAGCCAGTCCCCCCAGTATACCCCAGCCCCTCACCGTACATAGCCAGCACCCCTGTATATAGCCAGACAACACCCCCAGTATACAGCCAATCCCCAATGTATATGCCTGACGCCCCCAACAGTAATATGGTCTCAGTCCCCCCATATATATGGCAGACAGCCCCTCCCCAGTATATAGCCCAGCCAGTCCCCCAGTATATGGCCAGTCAGTCCCCCCAATATACAGCCAGCCTGCCATCCCAGTATATAGGCCCAGACAGCCCCCCCCCAGTATTGGCTATGCCAGTCGCCCAGTATACAGCCGCCTTCCCCTCCATTATTGACCCAGCCCCCAATACAGCCTGCCTGGTCCCCCATTTATATGCCATCAGCCCCCAAGTTATGGCCAGCCAGTCCCACCCATACACCAGCCTGCCCCCCCTCTAGATACAGCCAGCCTGTACCCCCCCCCTCCCCCACTTTCCTGTATACAGCCAGGCGCCTCCCTCGAACATTAAAATAATAAAAACTGTACTCACCTTTCCGACGCTCCCCTGTATCTCTGCTACTTGATGCAGTCCGGCAGCGTGACAGGTCCGTGCTTGACGGTGGGCTCGCAGACCTATACGACAGCCCTTGCTGACTCACAGTCTGCGACGCTGGTGCACATGGAGCTGTCCACTGGCCGCCTGGACTGCATCAAGAAGCCGGAAGCTATGGGGCCCCAACCTCTCAAAGCGGTCCCTTCGACCCCAGACTAATTGGCCCACCTGAATTTCTCCTGGTGCGTTACATGGCCAGTCCGCCACTGATTCCACCACCATTGATTCATTATAACATCCCCTTTCATCACACCAGGCTTCTGCCAGGCTGCTGGGACTGAGCAGCTCTCAGGCCCCGGCAATTGCTCTTGTATGCATGGTACTGGTGCCAGCCCTTGTATGAGCGTATTTACAGGTAGCAGCCATAAATTAATTAAGCCATAATTAGCTGCTGGTGGATCAACTGGCCTCTACGATTTGTAGTTACAGATAGTGGATAATGCCTCATACCCAGAATGGAAAGGGTGTTTAAGCTTGTACGGGATAGTGTCTGCTGTATTATATTAAAATAAAGTTATCACAGAAGCACAGAGTATGAACGCCACAAGAACTACTTATTTACTGCAGCGTAGTTTATATAATATGACTGGAAATCCCAGGGGAGACTAGAGCTAAAATTTATGACAGTCTGACCTGGCCTAAACAGTTCCAAACTGGTGGAGATCCCCTCTGTATCTACTAAGACCCGGATGGCTCTGGAGGGGGAGGGGGGATGATATTCATATTAAAATGCCAGTACCTTGTCAGACTGAACTGGTAAAGATGTGGATTGCTGTGCTGTGGTCATTGGCCTCATTATTTCCATGTGTAAAGGACCACTGACGTCACTGCTGAATGTTTTTGTGAGTGACCACCATGGTCCCAAGATCCTCACCACTTTGGACTCCAAAAGAGAACCAAAGCCGTGAATTCAGTAGGGAGCACTTGGTCAGTAATCACTGGAAAATCCTTCAATCATAAGACAATCCTACGAGCAAACACCACATTACTAGATCAGACATTTATTTGACTTGATTTGTCTTTGTTTCTCTCCACCTGAGTTGTTTTCATTTCTACAAATAAGAAAACTTTAACAAGTCTATAAGTGGCATAATCTATGCTGTATCGTGCAATATAAAAGAGAGAACAACTACAATCGCCTACAATAGTTGTAGTAAACAATAGGTTTATAATAGTATCAATTATCCTTTTGCCTTTGCTTGCTCCACGATGGCAATCTTTGTAAATAAAAGTCCCCAGAGTTTTATGTACAGTCTTTCCATACGGTCGCTACCTAGTATGTGTCTCTGAGTTGGCTGTTTTTTTGCTGTCTTTGTTCGCACACTGGAGATTGTTTGTTTTCGGGGAGCGACGCAGTTGTACTGATCCCAAGCGCTATGAAAGCTGAAATAAATGACTTTTAGCAGGGAGACACAAATAATTGTTACCTATATGATATGGCAAGACGTGTTTGCTTTTGTGCCATTGTATTGGTGAGCATTCTCATGGCCTCTTTCAGACGAATGTATGTAAATTTTCAATGGGCACAATCTGGAATCTCCATTTGACTGGCCACTATTCACCAACTGTAACCATTAGCAGACCTAAAAATATATAGAGCATACTATAGAACTCACCGGCCCTGTACGGCGAGGCACCGCACCGCTCCGTAGCCCGTAGAAGATAGGACCTACGTTGATATGGCGTCAGTGTCGCGTATATGCCTTTGGGAGGACGGGAGTGATCTGCAGTGGCCAATGTATGCCTGCCGTATAAGGGGGGTCCTATGGTATCCCCACATGGACAGCTCATCACTCCTTGAGCATGAGGTGCAGCAGTCAGTAGCATAGCTTGGCTTCCCCATTCCTTCTCTATGGGATACCAAAGCAATCTACAATCAGCTCACATACGAGATGACTTGGGCCGGTAATCCATTGCAAGGCCCGACTGCAACTTTACTTGGTTATTGACGAGGGTCTGACAGGGTTCACCGACCCTCTCGGACCACCCCTGTCCTGATCTGTGGGGGTCTCATTACTGAGGCAGCCTACACGATCAAGTTATTTCCTAATCCTGTGGATAGGGCTAATTTGTTTTGTAGAAAACCCCTTTAAAAAGGAACGTACCACCACGATCTAACTATAAAGTAGATCGGGGTAGTAGGTGGTCTCATAGGATGTGAGGATAGTGTGGATAGCCAGAGCTGAGCTACACAGCCGCATCTTTTCTTCTCCATGCCCCGTAGCCTCTGCGTATCCGAATGGTAGATCCTTGGTGGTAGGTTCCCTTAGAGGATAGTAATTTTGGGCAGTGTTTCCAAGGGACAGTCCTTCAGACCATACGAGTACCTATGTCTTTGCACAATTAATATATCGGGTACATTTGGCCTCCTGATGTGAGTAGACCTACATTAACAATGTTGCAGTCCAAAGGCCACACATTTAACGATAGTTCAGGGTTAAGGCACACAAACATCCTGTTTCTCCTTCTCGCCATGCTACCATGATTTTGTAATGTGTCCTTTTCACATTTTCGTTTATTTCAAAACTTCCTTTTTCTGTTGAACCAAAATTTAGAGTATGTCCCTAATAGAATAACGTTCTATGTCCGCAAAAACTTATGACACTGTACTAAGTTGGGGACCATAGGTTTTTTGCTATCAACTGTTGAAACCTTCCATTTTGAGGATGTAAAAAAATGGAATAATGGATGGTCAGTTTGCTGTCCTCCAATCACATATATTATCTGAAAAAAAATGTGATATGTTGTGAAAGAGCTCATATTACTACTCACCTTTCTTTATTGAGAATGAGTCAAGTGACGCTACCATAAATCCAGCCATACCAGATGCCACTTTTAGCTTAGTTTTTCCTCTCCGATTTTCTAGAAATTTTATGTATTGTTATTACCTTAACCCTTTTTTGCAAGACATCCCCCATTTCTCAGCATAAGGGAACCTTCTAACATAGCAGAAGCCTGTTTTAAGCAAACGATATTATAATTATTTCGCTTGTATAATACTATCCTTATACTTATTATATTATATGATATATTGATATATACTTAAGAGTAACCTGTAAGTTTATTTTTTCACAAATGAATAGCTCTTTGGGATGTAAAACACTTTTTCTTATTATCTTTCTCCCTGCTCATAAGGGAGGAGTCATTGACATAACTCTCTCTTTGTATGTAAGGCGGGCTGGATGTGTAAGAGCATGGATACAGATTTCCCTGGCACAGCTAGTGAGGTCCATATCTCCACTCCTGTTTCCTATCATTCCCTCCACCCAGTCTGTGATTCTTCGAACTTCTCTTTCTCACTGCAAACCTCATGCTGCTCCCCCCCTCCCCACCTGGTTCTTTTAAGTAGTATCAGCCCTGTGCATTAACTATTACCTTAGTACTCACAAAGCACAGGCGATGGACTTTCAGTTAAACGTGTTACTCTTTGAATTTCTACCACTTATTAGATGGTTTCCTGCTCCTCCACCCATACTGTATCTAATGTGGAATGTAAGCGCATCTATTCAGTTAACCCCAGTTTTTTTTTTACATTGTTGTCAACTGATTCAATCTTCGGCAAAAGTTGACTCTTCTCTGCGCCCAATTTTCACATGTATTTGTGACTTTTTTTTACAGGTAAACAGGTAAGAATTCACATAAAAGATGGATTTCTAGAACAGATATTTATACCCCTACCTTAGGATACAGGTAGTTAGTGGGTGTAATTGTTATGGCTTTAGTCCCTTAAGAGTCCGGGAAAAAGGTCCATAAGATTGCATCTATGTAGGCTCCTACTGTCCCCTGCTAATGATGCCTGAAGGCCCCCTTATGAACAGAAGTTTGACTTGATACATGAGTTGTTATAGTAGTAAATTTGGCAATAAGACTTGTGTTATAACCTTATAGGCCATTGGTATTTATAAAACTTAGATGCAATTCTATCTCTTCCAACCCACCGCCCAGCTCCCTGTAGTACTGTGGGAGCATAAGCATTACATGTGTTCTTAATGGGGATTTGGAGCTCCATACAAGTTGTGTCTTACCTGGTGCGCTCCTTATCTTCATATCCCATTATTATATACTCCATCCTCATGACCACCCAGCTTGGGCAACAGGCAAATCCGGAGTTGGTGTACAGGTGACTTGTATCTTTTGGACATATTCACCAAGGAAGACTTCAGATCTCCTTGACTTTCACGACGCGGTGGCATCATGGCATTTAAAACCTTTACTTCTTCACTCTTTTGCGCTCGATTTACTGAATAAGCAAATTTTATATTATTTCACACATTCATTTGTTTTCACACACTTTTCACTTAAAGTGAAAAGGAAATCTAACATTAAAAAAAAGTAAAAAAAAAAAAACATGTACAGCTCCTCCCCTACTTCTTCTTGATGTTATCCCGGCAGCTGTTTTGTGCTAACCTTGACACCTGGGTCACCTAGATCATATCTGAAGCTCCGGGCTTCTAATTATGCCAACGCCCCTGTACACTCCCTCTCCAAGCCGTTGACGAGGAGATGTCAAAGCGAGAAGCGTGAATTCCTGCCCCTTTTCATAGCCTCCACTGTGTTTGTCTGCCTATCAAATCCATTAAAGCTGTTCTCTAACTGCATTAAACAGACACTTTGTAACACAATAGCATCTGAAAAGGATAGTTATCTCATGATACACATATCTGGGTATATCATACATGTTGTATACACTTCATATTTCTATTAAAATTAATGGAATGGTGCCTAATGTAGATATACTAATCTATAAGACATGCCAATAAATTGTTGATGTAAATTAAATTTAAGAAATTCAGATGTTTTCACATCCACTAAATTTATGAGATTTCTAAACTTTCATCAGAAATCACAATAAAGATTTCATTGTTTCTGGATACAACGTTTCATTTCTCATAAATTGCTGATTTCTTTGTTGGTTTATCTTTTTAGGTCTGTTTATCCCAGGAAAGAACCTTTAACTTTTCAACACAATAATCCTAGGGTAAGATTAGCACTAAACATTTAGGGAATTTACCATGATCCTTACCACAGCACCGCTTTATATCTCTGAGGTACTAATCGAAATACCCTCTGTGGCCACAAGCTCTTCTGGCACGTTTTCTCATGTGCATCCAATAAATTCGCCCCTATTTATTTGCACATTCTTGCTTATATCTAAAGCTATTTTCAAAGTACATTGCCTGTGTACATCTTAGTGGTCCTTCCATGGGTTGTAACCGCATGCAAAAAAATGATTCCAATGTCTCCTCACTGTCTTGGATTTAGGATAGAAATGAAGCCTGACCACATAGAAATCCATGCTGATTTGTCTTGTTTTTAAAGTTGAAGCCACATCTGTATTGATATCTCCAAAAGGCTAGAAAAGGCTATGAATGACAGACATTTATATCACTTTGGAGCTGACAGATGTGACACCACATTGATGGATAGATTGCAGTGGCATCTATTATAGGAAATCCTGCTGAAGGGCAGTAGGTCGACTACTGGAGGTAACACATGCTGTCGGAAGGTGTCTTTTGCATATTGTTAATCTGCTTTGGTGGGACACTTAACTTAAATGAGAACAACAACCTAAGACCTCATGCACACAAAGGTTTATTGGGGCTATGTGCTAGCAATTTTTTCAGTGGCTAGCACACACCCCATTACATTCTATGGGCTCATGCACATTGCTGTGGATTCCACTAGGGGTGGCCAACTATTGTATGCGATGGCTCCCTACTAGGGGTGACCAAATATCGTATGCGATGGCTCCCTACTAGGAGAGGGCCACTGTTGTATGCCATGGCTCCCTACTAGGGGTGGCCAAATATCGTATGTGATGGCTCCCTTCTAGGGGGGGGGGCACTGTTGTATGCCTTGGCTCCATAATAGGGGTGGCCCACTGTTGTATACCGTGGCTCCCTACTAGGGGTGCTATGGCTGGCCCACGGTGTTATGCCATGGCTCCCTACCAAGGGTGGCCCATTGTTGTATGCCATGGCTCCCTACTAGGGGTGGCCCACAGTGTTATGTTATGGCTCCCTACTTGGGGTAGCCCACTGTTGTATGCCATGGCTGCCTACTAGAGGTGGCCCACTGTTGTATGCCATGGTTCCCTTCAAGGGGTGGCCCACTGTTGTATGCAGTGGTATAACTGTGGAGTCTGGTGCTCCCCGGGGCAACATTCCGATTGGGGCCCCCCTCTCATTATACCCAAAAAACCTGAATCTTACTCACCTCTCCCCCCATTTAAGTGTTTTATATTGCTATACTTTATAGAAGCCGGTGGTTATTCCTTTTGTGTGGCCTGTCTGTCATTGGCGAGTGGCTTTTCGCGGCTCGGCGAGTCTGCTCATGTATGGAATCGTGGAATCCACAGCAATGTGCATGAGCCCATAGAATGAAACTGGGGCCAGACGAAGGCTCAGTGTGAGCCGTAACGCGCGTCGGGGCAGTAGTCATCCAGGACATTTGAGCTTAATTTTCTGCTAACTTTGGTAATGAGTCTTTTTTCATGTTTGGTTGCCTCACTATGTATTGCTACATTACGTTTTTGACTAACTTAGTATAAATACCCTATAATCTGTGTGTAGGCTTCCTTTCTAATTTTGTATCTGTTACCAATCCACCATTTTGTGCTCCTTATTTATGTCCGTTTTTTCCCGTCTGTGGATCACCACCTCTGTACTGCATCTTCTATACAACAGTTCATACTGTGTAAAAAAGTTTTTGTATTCAATTTCATTATAAACCTAGTCCGGCCTTCCTTTATTTCCTCTTTTTGAGGTACTTTTGGGTATACAGAGATTCACAGTGCAGAGTAGGTGCTGCAGAATTGTGATCTCATGTGCAATACCAGCACTTTCAGTAGTATCTTGTTACAGATGATTCTTTGAGGGGAATTTCTCCTTTTCTTCTTCTTCTACCTGGCCACCATTTCAAAGTCTTTGAGCCATTTTAGTAATTCCATAATACAAACTAGATGCTGTTCTGCTCACAGAAGCCAGTGTAGAAAAGGTGCCCCCACAATAGCCAATATAGGCCTCACAGTAGCCAATATAATTACCGTCCCTGCTCAATAGCCAATATAGTAACATGGACCTCACAGTAGCCAATATAGTTACAGTATCTCCAAAGTGGAAATATAGTCACAGGGGCCCCACAGTAGCCAATATAGTCAGAGGAGCCCTTCAGTAGTTAGTATAGTAATAAGGGCCCCACAATAGCCAATATAGTCACAGCACCCACACAACAGCAAACAGTCAACGTGCCTCTCACAATAGTCTAACCACAATGCACCCCCAACAGTAGCCAATACAGTCACATTTTCCCTAACAGCAGAAAGCAATCCCGGTGCTCCCCACAGTAGCCAAGTCATAATGCCTCTCACAGAAGCCAAGTGAAATTGCTCCCCCACAGTAGGCATTAGTCATATTGAACCCCCAAAGTAGCCATCACTCATGTGGCCCCCCAACAATAGCCATTAATCATATTGACCCAACAGTAGCTAAAAGTCCCTGACCTCCTCCCCTCAATAGTAACAGGGCCCCCTTAGATTAAGGGAAAAAAATTTAAATGCTTACCTTTTTCCCTTCCTCTTTGCACCTCTTTTCCCAGAGATATGGACATGCTTAGAGTGATGAAGCGTCTGGTGAGGCTTGCTCAGATGCTAGGTCAAAGGCATCAGCAGAGCTGGCGCAGGTGGACTCGTCATCACATGTTGCCTGCGCTGGATCTCTTTCATCACACAGACGGCACGCTGACAGTGTCTATGATGGAGAGCAGTGGAGCAACAGATGACAAGTGGGATTTGGCCTGGGTCATTGGAGTCCGTGGCTGTCGTAATTCAAAATAATCTAGAACTGTGACAGCTGCAGGCCCCTTCTCTCCGCGAGCCCAGTCATGGTCACACCCCCTGCGACTGCAATCGTTATTCCCTTGGTTATATTGTATGGATCCCCACTAGGGTTAGCCCACTGTCATGTGTGATGTCAGTATTTAACTAAACAGTAAATTCAGGATTAAAGCTCTCACCATAAGGCCGGACTACAAAAACCCCAAAAAGAACTATAGTTATATTCCAGAAATTCTTTCTCATTCTTGACACCACTGCAAACAAAGGCAACATGGCTGTGAATGGCAAGACATGTATTGGGAGCCAGGACACGAAATTTTCTTTTGATGTTCAATGTGCTCAGTAAGAGACCAATGTCAGAACTCATATTTCAGAGTAGGTACGGTAGGTAGATGATCCTAATGCTTATCTCCACCTTATCGAAAAAACAAATATATCTTATGCACATAAATGGTCTGTTGGCTGTGGGAAGCCATCTGTTACATTGGCATTTATCCCTAATCCTACAACTGCATCCAATAGTTGATTTAATGCGTAATATGTTAGCATGTGTTTTTGGGAAGTCAACACGTGGGTTTCATTAAAGGCTTCAGTATAAATCCCCCAGTTTTGGAGAAAGGCATATTTCACTTCTAAGTTTGTTATATAATAGCCATCCCCAATGTATATGTTAAAGCTACTGTTATGATGAGATGCGGCGTATAATTTACATATGAAATTCTTCTGTATAACATTAAGACAGTTTGACATTTAAACTACTGTCTTAAAATATATCTCCAAGGTGTAAGGAACCAAACAAAAGGATTGACCTTTGCTAAGTCCTTTTCATTGCCAGCTATTTCTCTTTGAAATAGTGGAGAGGTTGTTCTGAGAATAGCAGAGTATGTACTGATGTGATCACAGCGTGGTGTATAAATAAAACGGATGATTCTTCGGCGCTGTCAATTTCATATATTGGTTTGTCCAAGATAAACATTTATCACGCGGGCACATGTGTTTGGAGACAGAACAGTTATATCAATTCATTATCTAGTCATAAATCTGTAAGTCTCGAAAGGGGGAAATAAAGGGGTTGTCAGGGGCCTCCTAAAGAGAAATACCTACCTCAGTGGTATCACGCCACCCATTCCAATGCAACCTAGGTCCCGCCTGTCTCTGCTATGTGACATCTCTCAACAGATTGGCCACTGGGCCAGTCACAGATTTTTAGATCAAAGAAATAGCATCATCGAAGAAACCATACATACAACAGTGGCTTTAGGTGAAACAAATATAACCCCTGATATAAAATACTTTATGGGAACAAAAAGTGTCCACAAAAGTGTGACAAGATCTAGTCTGGGTTGTTAGAGTCACCCAGAACTGCTGTGTGATGGCTCCTGTCTGTTTTTCCATTTTTTGTTGGGCCGCATTGGGCGGGGGAGGTGTGCAGCTGCCATACCAGTGATCCTTTTATTCCTGGACATGACCCTGATCAGGGCAGGCTACAGGATTCAATAGGCCCCTGGGCGGCAGAGCATCGGGGGCAGAGCCCCCTTTGCAGTAAAGTCATGTGGTGGCATTAAAAATTCAAAAACTATAAGAGTTTCCTAAAATATTTATATATATATATCCCCTCATGAATTCTTTATGTACAGCCTTATGTGGGGCCCTCCATCAGCTCTGGGCACTTGCCCAGGTATACCCAGTGCTGGCGCCTCCCTTGACCCTGATACTGTCTTTTCTATATCTGATTGTATTCCACTGTCATATTGGGATAGAAGTAGAAGTATACTGCATATTATAATTTATCAAATCAGTCAGTATGCAGTAAGCTGCTACACTTCCCTCTGGTGGTAGATAAGCTCACCAGAATTTTTTTTCATTTTAAAGGACACCTGCTATCATACTGACTCATGGTAGACTAGTCCAACTAACGTGCTCCTTGGAATGACGGAATTTAGAATCCATAATGGCGCGATCTTGCAAAAAAAAAAAGAGTGCAATTACAATCACCACCTGCAGTCTGAATGGATGGGACCAGGGGGGATCAGATGGGACTGGACAAGAAAGGGGGAGTAAATAAATTATAAATAAAATAAGTTACAAGTCGAGGCGCTCAGAGGTTCTCCAAAGATGTTAGCCAGTGTGCCTCGGACTAAGTTACATATTACTTTTTAAAAATGTTGTTCTTTGGCAAGATCTGGATTATAGTTTCTAGCAGATGCCGAAGGAGCATGTGAGTAGGACTAGTCTACCATCAGTCAATCTGATGGTAGATGTCCTTTAAGTAATTTAATTTGGCAGATACAAGGAACTAGACTTATCCCTAACCACATGTTAAATGGGAGTTAAACCACTCATCTATCCCCAGAATTGGGATACCACCTACCACTGCTTGAATGAAACAGGGGTCATACATGTATTCCTGCCTCTCTTTTAACTTTCAAGGGATTCTTGAAGACAACTTGAAGAAAACAAAAGATTGATGGTGTCCCAAAGGTTGGACACCTACCCGTCAGACACTTATCTCCTATCCTTTAATAAAACTGCTTTAGAGGGGTTGTCCATGTCATTCACAAAGCTAGTATATGCAGATTACTTGTGTACCCTTAGATCCTTTACTGGTGGGCCCATTGCTGTGTCCGTTCTGCCAAGAAACAGGTAACAAGCTATTTTTTGGGGATGCAGGGGAGGAAAATATTTTGTATGATCTGAAATAATTTAACTCTGGTTTTGTTGGCAAGTATAATGCCACTTCACTAATGAATCCATATGTATAATATTACTTATGGACAACCCGAAATACAGGACCTTGACAACTGTTCTGTTTCCATCTGTAATTATTTCCAGCATGTTTTATGCTTGACTACAGAAACATGTACAGGAAATGATGGAATAATTACATGACACAATACTGTGCATTTCAATTGAGTAATACGAGGAAAAAAATCAAAGCAACTCAGAAATATCATTTTAATAATTCGTCTGGTTTTGCCAACAACTTTATAAAAAACATGTTCCGCAAACGGCAAAAAATGGCCCTCCAAAGAAAATTGTTTTAACATCCATATGTCATCAGTGCACGAAAGGCAATGCTGACAGTAGACAATATGGAAAAAGAATCAGATTCCTGAAATTTGATGGAAGAGTCAGACATTGAGGTCAAGCACTATATTTAGTGCTATGTAAAGACCTCTTGCATCCATTAAATTGAATGCTCTGAAGAAAATGAAAAACCCTCTGACAAGAAAATAGAGGGGTATTACATTCCTTGTGTCATTTGCATTTTTTACTCGTCGCCTCACACTAGAGGGATGGTACATAATTGTAGGTTTCAACTGGTGTGTATACATAGAGTAAAAAACAACGGGGGATGGAATAGACTGAATTATTGAAAATCCTTTAATCCGTTATATTGTATTGGAAAAAGCTGTAAACGTAGCAGTCTCAGAAATGTATAAAATCATTAAACAAGTGGAAAGTAATGTTGTGTCCACTGAAGAATCCAGACACAGGACCTGCTGATAGCAGTTACCAGGGCTGGTTTAGACAAAATGATGCCCTGGGCAAAAAGTAAAAGTGGGGCCCCAAAATAAAACTATTTTATGAACAGTCACAGTCAGTAAGAGGCTTCTTTAGCCCTGCACAATAATAGCACTTTGTAGTTACACACAGTAGTAGGTAAGTATCTGTAATATGGGACTGTAGGAGAATTTTATAGTAGATAGATAGGTGTTAGGTAGATTGATGATAAAATAAATATTTTTTGTCACCTGTAAAAACGGCACTAGATGATGTTACTAAAGTAAGCAGCTCCTAGTGCTAAACAGACGCAGCAGTGTTAGACGGCTAGTATTATCGGAAACCTCCACTAACGCTAGCTGACACTGCCGCAATGTACAATAGAAAATGCCAGACTGCGCTGTAAGCGGTCGTGCGTATTCGTGAGGGGGCGGGATTAGGGGTGGTAACTGCAGCATAAAGCTTGGCAATCACCGCCGACTATTGAGTAGGAGGGGCGGTCTGATGGGATCTGAGAGATCCGATTCTTATCTTTAACATAATGCCAAAAGCATATTTCTATATCCTACAGAACAAAAGATAATGGTGTCTGACACTCCCCCTTGTTGCCTCTAAAAGTGATTCATCTAAGGCAATAAATGACTCTTCTCTGCTCATTTTCATCTGACATTCAAAGACATTATTTATAGGTAATGGGTGAAATTTACCAATAAAATAGGGAATTATGGAAAGAACATTTAATAGGTTTCACTGGCTAAAGTCAGGTAGGAGCCCCTTTAAAATTAACTTATTAATTCAGAAATACATGTTTTAAATATAACTGCTGTAAATATGTCAGTTTGGGATCTTTGTAAGCCACATATCCTGTGTATAAGCTGCATGTCTTACGTTAGCGATGTGTAGCTGGGAAGTTAGTGACTAGACGATCCGAGGTCTGGGAATAGACCGTCATGCATTTGTAACCAATATTTGTGTTTGGCCAATAAATCTCTAATGTTTGCCTTCACAAACAACGTCCTCCATTGTTAAACCTTTGCTGCAGACAGGCAAAGACGTTTCACTGGGCATCTGTAAAAATTGCTACTCCACTGGATTTAAGGTGAAAAAAATGAGAATGTCCCCATTCTATTTCTAATGAGCAGAAAGCAACAAGCCAAAAGCTAACAAGTGAGATCTATTTACTAGCCTTGTCCATGCCATCTGGTTGGAAGCCGTCCAGCAAGGTCTGAGCACACTGACGTATGTTTGTACTGAACTTTACATGAAAATATTGACTGTGGTCAACCGAATGAATGGACTAACCGGGAGTAATTACAGTCAGTAATGTTAGCACCTTATCTTCCTGCACCTAACCCTACAATTTTCAGTCCAAGGTTAACCAACTTAAAGGGCTCGTTGCGTTAGCAGAAATATGATGTTACTAAGACTGTCCTAGGATTTTATTGATTTGTAGTTGTGATGAATATTATGAAAACATTTATTGATTAGCACCATTGGATATTACAATCTTAAAAAGTCCAGTAGTCTGCCCTCATGAAAAAAATGTCCAGAATCCTCCCCTCATGAATAAAATGTCCAGTAGTCTCCCCTCATGAATAAAATGTACAAAAGCCTTCTCCCATCAATAAAATGTCCAGTAGTCTCCCCTCAAGAATGATATGTCCAGTAGTCTCCCCTCATGAATAAAATGTCCAGTAGCCTCCCCTCATCAATAAAATGTCCAGTAGTCTCCCCTCATGAATGACATGTCCAGTAGTCTCCCCTCATGAATGACATGTCCAGTAGTCTCCCCTTATCAATAAAATGTCCAGTAGTCTCCCCTCATGAATTAAATGTCCACAGCAGCCCCTCTAATAAATAAAATGTGCATGAGTGTGCCCCCATTAATATAACGTCCAGCAGAGTGCCCCCATTCTCAGAACACAAACTATGACATCAGCAAGCGATGGGTGTATCTGTCCTGGTATATTATCTCATCAGATAGATACTCCTTTAACAGGTAGTATTTACTAGACATAAATCAATGACATATTCACACACATTGCAGAATAAGCAAACAGCAGGGCTAGCATACACAGACACTGAATTTAGGAATTACTTTAAATTGCATTAGTGCTGTATTTACTGTACTCATAAATGTGAGGTTGTTATCACAAATCTCATGAGTCCATCATAGAGAAGTGACCCTACACGTTACTAGCCCAGGGCCGAGGCCTACATAATACACAAAGGGTAGTAAGGTACCAGCTCATCTCCAGGACAGGTGAGGAGACTAGTTTTATTTTAAGTTTTAATTTTCTAATTATATAACCATACAACATACCAAATTGGGACCAAACAAAACAGGAGGGATTAGGTAGGGAGGAGATCAGGAATGAGTCTTAGGACGCAATGTTGGATCACACCTTCACATGGATTTTTCTAGGCCACTCTGACTATTTCAAAAGAGTCATTTTCTGAGGTAGGCCGTTGCAACCTAGCGGTCTTGTCTTCATAACATCCAGATATCAGTCTAGTTCAAGATCGTCTAAGTTTGTAATGCTAAATAAATAGAGGATGGAGGGTGGGGAGAAGAGGTAATGGGTAGGTTAGGAGGGAGGGGGGATTGCAGACCCTGGGAATGTATATTGTTTCTGTAAAATGCCATTATTTCAAATAAATCCAAATGCAATGCTGAATACAAACCAAGGGCATTTTACTAAGGGCCTCCACACACTGAAGAGTCAGGTCTTGTAAACATGCTCCACATGTCCCCATTCCAAAAAGTGAAAGCTCCTGTGCCTTCAGTTCAGCTGCATAAGGTTTGGTCTGGTAAATCTAGCTGTCAGACTCAACTTACTCATGTGGCCCTTAAGCTGCACATATATGAGGATGCCAAATCTCAACTGTGAAAAAAATAAGTTTTCGTTAGTTTTTGCAGATTTGCATCAGTCTGGCTGCCGTTTTTAAAATATCCTCAAAACCAGAGTCTAGAGTGATCCATGAGAATGGTTCGGACCAGGACACTTTTTAAGGGGTCGGTCGTACAGTCTTTTAAAATAATGGACATGGGCATGTTTTCCATCTTGCATGTAGTGCAGTCGTGTGCCGATCAGAAAAAAGACGACACACAGACATTTTTATAACTGTTCTTTGCGTCGAAGAGTAGACAAATAGAAATGAGTCTGTGTCAGGCCCCCAATTATTATGTATGGTTTATAGTCTTTTCATATAGGAAAGTGACACTTTATTGGACCCTAAGCTTCTTGGTCCCAAATGTGACCACACCCTCTGTACCCCCTCATAGGTTTCATGGCTCTAGGAGGTCACAGTGCTTATTAGTTCAGGCTACAGAATAGAATCTTTACCTACCGTATGTACCCATGTATAAGCCAAGTTTTTCAGCAAGAAAAATGTGCTGAAAAACCTCACCTCGACTTATACATGAGTCAATAAAAAAATAAACTTACATACTTACCTTCTGGTGCCCCGATGCTTGGTGCGGCTCCTCTTCTGTCTTCTCCAAGATGCTCCGGTCCCCGCGGCTCCTGTTCTGTCTTCTGTCTGCTGTAACAGTCGGCAGAGACGCGGCCATGCGCTCTGCCGGCCGGTGCATACTATGACATCATCAGCGGCCACATCATAGTATGCGCCAGACAGCATAATACATGGCTCTTACAGCAGACAGTAGACAGAAGAGGAGCCATGGGGACCGGAGAATTGGGGAGAAGACAGAAGAGGGTCTGCGCCGAGCATCGGAACCACCCAATGGTGAGTATGTGAGTTCATTTATTTTAATGCTGGGCAAACTGGGGGCTGGCTGTATTCTACAGGGGGGTGGCTGTATACTAAAGGGGCCGGCTAGCTGTATACTACTGGGGACTGGCTGTATACTACTGGGGGGGGGGGGCTGTGGCCAATGCATTTCCCACCCTCGGCTTATACTCGAGTCAATAGGTTTTCCCAGTTTTGGTGGTAAAATTAGGGGCCTTAGCCTATACTTCGGTCGGCTTATACACGAGTACATACAATAAGATAATTGTGAAATAATTTTTCTTTTGAATAAAATAAGTAAATATTAAATAAATTACCTAGTAAATAAATTCTAATTATCTGCATACAGACAGCAACTACAGTGAGCCAAGATGACACCTATTGTACAGTTGGTATGCTGAATGTTGCACACCAACTAATCACTTAATGAAGAATCTTATACAATCAGAATCCAGAAAAAATCTTTAAAAATTTAAAGAGGTATGAAAGCCCTGCTCATTGGAGCTTAGAATCTGGGTGGAAACCGGGGTGACATAACTAATAAAAGCTCTAGGTTAAAAAAATATATAAAAGAATGGTGTAGCTGGTGTCTACTGTATTATATAGCAGACACCCACTGCTATCAGCCACAATTGGTGGTGGTTCAATCACCCTAGGGTGGTCTAAAGAAAAAGTAAACTGTTCATAAAATGCTTATAAAAATAAAATAAAAAATTATCAAAAATATCCTGATGAGACAGAATCAAATAACAAAACATCCAAATGTCAAATTGCTGCTTTTTTTGTCCAAATTTTGGTTAATAAAAAGTAATCAAATGTTTGTACATTACCTAAAATCGTAACTATAAAAAGAGCAGTCCATACTGCACAAAAGAATAACCCATTGGGGAATTATTTTTCCCCAAAAATGTTCATTTTTTTTAGGGGGAGATCACTACATACAGATTATACACCACCACTAGGAGGAGCTCACTACATACAGATTGTACACCACCACTAGGGGGAGATCACTACATACAGATTATACACCACCACTAGGGGGAGCTCACTACATACAGATTATACACCACCACTAGGGGGAGGTCACTACATACAGATTATACACCACCACTAGGAGGAGCTCACTACATACAGACTATACACCACCACTAGGGGGAGATCCCTACATACAGATTATACACCACCACTAGGGGGAGATCACTACATACATATTATACACCACCACTAGGGGGAGATCACTACATACAGAATATACATCACCACTAGGGGGAGCTAACTACATACAGATTATACATCACCACTAGGATGAGATCACTACATACAGATTATACATCACCACTAGGATGAGATCACTACATTCAGATTATACATCACCACTAGGATGAGATCACTACATTCAGATTATACACCACCACTAGGGGGAGCTCACTACATACAGATTATACACCACCACTAGGGGGAGATCACTACATACAGATTATACACCACCACTAGGGGGAGCTCACTACATACAGATTATACACCACCACTAGGGCGATATATAACTACTGCTCAAAATGTTGTGGTAATCCAGTTTTCTTTGACTCATACTTTTATCTTTCAAATATAATCCTGAAAAGGTTGGAAATAATCTTTTGTCATTTGAAATAATGATTTTCCCTTTCAAACTTTGTGTCTAAATAGTTCCTCCACAATTTGGAGGAGCTTTGGGTCATTGTCCTGTTGCAGGATGGAATTGGCTCCAATGAAGCGCTGTCCACAGGGTATGGTGTCAGGATCAGTGGTAGTGGATCCTCGGACCACCGTGGATAATGAGGTAAACCGACACCTAGGACTAGAGTCTAAGTGGTACCCAGTTTTCACCAGAACCCACTGCAAAGCGGGTTGGACTTGTTGCGGTGTGGTACCACCAGGTCGCTCCACAGGTGCGACTTTGTCCGTGGTGGAGGCCAAGGCGAGGTACTGAATCATAAGGCAAACTCGTGGTCAAGGACAGGCAGGAGGTTGAGGAAGGCAGCACAGTATCGGAGTCGGGGGCATAGCGGACGGTCAGGTCACGCAGCACGGGATCAGAGTTGGGGATGTAGCGGACGATCAGGACAGGCAGCACAGGATCAGAGTCAATAACGGAATCGGGGTCACAACAGGAATTAATAAACACAGCAAAACGCATGGAACAGCTTTCTCTGAGGCACTAGGCACAAAGATCCGGTGGGGAATGCTGGGAGAAGCCGCCTTTTATCAGTTTCGTGGAAATGGCCAGCACTAGAGATGAGCGAGCACTAAAATGCTCGGGTACTCGTTATTCGAGACGAACTTTTCCCGATGCTCGAGTGCTCGTTTCGAGTAACGAGCCCCATTGAAGTCAATGGGAGACTCGAGCATTTTTCAAGGGGACCAAGGCTCTGCACAGGGAAGCTTGGCCAAACACCTGGGAACCTCAGAAAAGGATGGAAACACCACGGAAATGGACAGGAAACAGCAGGGGCAGCATGCATGGATGCCTCTGAGGCTGCTTAATCGCACCATTATGCCAAAATTATGGGCAACAGCATGGCCATGACAGAGTGACAGTGCACCCGAAGAAGCAGATAGCATCAAAACTCCAATAATTGACCCCTGACACTATAGGGGGACGGCATCAGAGGCCCAAAAGCGGCGAGCATCGTAAGGCTCGAGATGTTGCAGCTGTGCTGCGACTATTACCACCCTAAATGGGAGTCGTCTAGGCTCTCACACCAATAGGTTTACAGAGAGGTACCAAGAAGGTGAGTCAAGAAGTCGCTGGTTCTGGATTGTCAAGATAATATAGGGTACTGCAGGATAAAATTTTGTCTCAGTGACTATTTACTTACTGTGGTAATTACACAGCATGGGTGGCTTACCAAAGTTAAAACATGATGAGGCCCATGAAAACAATCCAATGTGCCTGCTTTCTCTGTACACATGCTCGTTTTGAGAAGGTGGACTACTTGTATTGGAGGGCAGTTAAACTTAGTAGTGAGATTAAAGGTGCTCCGGCAGTTAAAACTATGTTAGTTGGCATCTTTGGGATGGTGAGCTTGCTGCTCTCGCATGCCAGCACGAGCTTCTCGTTGTATTTCGATCAATCCAAGGCCCCTGTCATCTTAGGCTACTCCCCAAACAGCACGGTTCTACAGAACCTTATCGATAAGATCAAGTGTAGTGGCGTTCTCTATAAGTGTTTGGTATGGCGTGGGTGTCGAGGGGAATGTAAACTTTGCTTGCGCAAGAAGCGGCTTGAACTAACAAGTATCCGTAAATGAAAAAAGTTTTTCATTATATTTTATGTGGGCTTCCTCTGGCCAGTGGTCGACAAAGTTAACAGTTGATCTGAATGTGCCCTGCAATAGGCTCTTTGGCGTGTGCCTTTGTTATCACCTTATGGGCTCAGCAGTGTGAGTCACCGGCCTGCTGGTGGGTGGCGCTTAGGGGGCAACTGGCATCTGCCTTTGCGGCTTCTGTGCCCTTAGAGCCTAACCCGGACTGATGGAGATCAGATGCTCCAACGGATGTTTGAATTCGCGTCAGGAGTGACGGAGGTTGTTGGAGGATGGTTGTGGGTAGGATTTGTGGAGGTCTCCAGTGGGTAGGTGTCCCTTTGAGACCTGGTACTCGCGACGGTAGGCCCCCCGCCGCTAATCCTGTTTCCGCTTGTTCGTCGGTCAGTATGACGGGTGTGCGGCGATGGTCGCGTGCCCAGGGTCTGGACCCGAGTTCTATCCCCAAGCTCTGCATCCATGTTAAATTGTAGTATCGTTCTTGTAGTAAGTTTTGTGGATATGGCGGTGAAGGGAATGTAAACAGTATGCGCCAAGAGCGTCATTTGAATCGCATTTGGAGCTGGTGGTTCGGCTTCCGGGCTGCCTAGGGCGACGCTTGCGCCACTCTAAGCCCCTCTGTCTCTTAAGCTACGTGCCGCCGCAACGGTCGTGAGCTTCTAAGAATCCTTGGTTTTGGGGTGTATAAATGCGAAGTGTATATCTGTTCTTATAAGTGTTTGGGTAGGCGGTTGCGGGGAAGTAACCCGATTTGCCAAGAAAACGCCGTGAAATAATTATGACGCGTAAATGGTAAAAGTTTACCTTAACGTTTGTCCTTTTTTTGTGGTTACCAGACAGGCATGCTAGGTTTTTGCGACCATGTTTAACAACTTTGTTGTGGAATCCATGAAAACAACCTCCAATTTTCGGCCGGACTAACCTCGTTTGACTAAAGGGACAGATGTAGGATGCATTCTATATGGATGCTACTTTTGAGGTAGCAATGGAGACAAAGCGGTGGACGTAGCTGCGTTATGAGAACTACATATTTTATCCAATTTTGGATAGTGCCTGTATGTGGCAGTCCAAAAAATTTTTTCATATACGCAGAGAAGCAGGTAGGTTGCGCGCTCTCCATAATAAATTGGGAGAATTAGATTGTAGCTTAGTCCTTGGTATGATCTGCCAGTTTCCCACTAAAAATTTTTTTGTTTTCAAATCAAACCTAGAGGATCATGGTTATGTGGCTCCCCAAAAATGGGAGATAGATTATTTAGCCTCTTATGATGCGCACAATACTTTTTAACGTGTCCCTTTCCCAAAAATTTTTGTTTTATATCAACACGAGACGCTCAGGTGTCGGTGGCCTCTCCAGAAAACACTTCAAGTGCATAAGTCCTTAGACGCTATCATTCCCAGTGGTGCTGCCTGGTCAACAAACAGCCAGCTTTACCTCTTGTCTTTTACTGTAGAAAGAGTACTGGTCGACTGAGAAAATTGCAGGAGGAATGAGGATGCCTTGGAAAGTAAATTATTCATGGTTAGTTAGCTTCCTTCACCTGACGGAGATTTTGAAATTAGGAGAATGCCGTAAATGAAAAAAGTTTTCCAGTATATTTTGTGGCTTACACAGCACGGTGGCGACAAAGTTAACAAGTTTGATGTGGAATGCCCTGTAATAGCTCTTGGGCGGTGTGCCTTTTATCACCTAGGCTCAGCAGTTTGAGCACCGCCTGCTGTCGCTTAGCAACGGCACTGCTGCTGTGCCTAGAGCTACCGACTGATGGCGCCATGCCCACGGATGGTAATTCGGAGGAGGAGGAGGTGGAGGAGGGGTGGGAGGATTTGGAGGTATAGTAGGCCTTTGAGACCTGGACCGAGGTAGGCCCCGCAATCCTCTGCGTCGGCAGTATATGACCAGCCCCAGGGTCAGACTCGGTCCCAGCCTGCACCAAGTTAAGTGTAGTAGCGTTCTTATAAGTTTGGAATATGGCGGGTGAGGGGAATGTAAACAGATGCGCAAGAAGCGCTGAATCCAGAAAACAGTTCCTCAGAGTATGCCGGTTCAAATGGCAAATTTTGCTGGGAGGGGGCAGACTGGGGGGGAGGAGGCTGAGGTGCAGGAGCTGGAGGAGTGCCGATTTCGGTGACATGGGTGGACTGCGTGGAAGACTGACTGGTGGACAAATTGCTCGAAGCATTGTCGGCAATCCACGACATCACCTGTTCGCACTGTTCTGGCCTCAACAGTGCTCTACCACGAGTCCCAGTAACTTCAGACATGAACCTAGGGAGTGTAGCTCTGCGGCGTTCCCCTGCTCCCTCATAAGCAGGTGGTGTCTCACCCCGCCCAGGACCACGGCCTCTGACCCCTGCAGTAGTTGGACGCCCACGTCCCCGCCCTCGTCCTCTACCCCTAGCCCTCGGGTTAAACATTTTGAAAATGAGAGTTATAACTTTAATTTTTTTTTTACCTTTTTTTTGTGTTTAACGAGCAGTTACGAGTACGCTAATGCTCGATCGAGCATCAAGCTCGGACGAGTATGTTCGCTCATCTCTAATTAGCATATATTTTAAGTACCCAATTTGTATATGAATTATGCTGATTGCCATTTTACAGAGTCCAAATTTTGCTTAATAAAAAGTAATCAAATGTTTGCACATTACCTAAAATCGTAACTATAAATCGTAACTATACTGCACAAAAAAATAACCCATTGGGGAATTTTTTTTTCCACAAAAATGTTAATTTTTAAAAAAAATATAATATTATATAATGTTTTTATCTCTAAGTTTTACTGGCACAAATAATAAATCTCATCTGTCCTTTGGACTGCTCGGCGAAAGCCGTAAAAACAAAGCATGTAGTAAAATGGTGCAGCTATTTTAATTTGTCAATTTGTCAATTTCACAATTACATTTGTAATTGTAAAAGTGGAAAATGCAAATTTAAAAATGCTATAGGTCTATGGCAACAAGGGGTTAAAATAGCTGTAAATCCAAAGTTCACTTTAACTATAACTTCAAAAGCAGAATTTAGAATGTGTGCGGACATCTCATCGGTATGGACCTATTTCCATTACACTTCATGCTATGTTTGGTGGCTATAATCCCTGGGATGTTTAGAGAGAGCTGTAAGGAAGATGGTTGTAAAATAAATCATACACAGTCATAACTAGAATTATTACTCCCACTTCAAGGATTACTGCTTAAAAATGTGTGCGCCAACAGATGGCCATCCATAAAATGTAAGATACATACCCATGTCTATGGTCCATCAACCTCTCTCTGTTGGGGGGGTGGGGGATATACATAAAGTTTATTTCTTCCCAGATGCAGTCGTTTCAACATACATATTTGTAAATGAATGTGCACATTAATTCCGGAGTGCACATTCACATTGAGGAAAATACATGGGAATGAATACCTGGACTCTGTCATAACTGGCAATATTCCATACGGGAATGTATTTAGTATACCACCTCATTATATAAAATGCATCTTGGCACCGAGAGGTGTGCAGTCAACATAACAGCTTTTGACTTGATGATTTGATACAGCTTTCGCTATTATTTGCAGCTATATATGGAGTGCTCATGTAAACATTGTTGCCAGTCAGATCCGTGAATACTGTTCTTTCATAAAAATGATGAATAAAATATATCAACGGGTTTAAGACAACAACACTGGAAAAATGGCAAGAATATGAATTAAAAAATCTCTATTACTAAACTGTGGCCCCAAATCTATAGTTACCAATTACATGAGGATTTTTTCATATAGTAATATTCTCTAAATAACTGTATGTGGCAGCTGTGCTGTGTGCGGTCATATACACTCTCTCCTCTTGTCTGATTATAGCACCTTAGTTATTGTAATGGCACAAAGGTAACACAGTGAGCCGTAGCACTGAGCCCCCAATCGGTCCTCTGCCTACTAATTGGGTTCCCACTAAACGGAAGCTTCTAACTGGACGACGTTCACTCCGCCAGTAAAATGTGAACATGTAACTAGTCTATTACCAAGTCTAAATCCAAATAGAGAAGTCCGAAACACAGGCAGGAGATCAGAAACCAAGAGTTAGATAATGCAAGAGAAGAGTTTGTGTGAACATGGCTGGATAGCAGTTTGACCAGCAAGTGAAAGCTTAGGGTGGTGACGGACATTGCGTTTTGAACCCGTTTTTGGGACGCTGTTAAGCAATCTGTTATAAACGAATACGTTTTTGACAGGTTTTACCAATCATCTTAATTAAAACTGGTCAAAAACTGATGCGTTTTCAGCTTAAAAATGGCCCAAAAATGCCACACGTCATGTTCTTAGACCGTTTAAATGGTAAGCTTCCAAAAACGAATCCGTTTAAAAACACATGCATTTTCAGTCCTTTTAAAAACAGTCCAAGAACGCAATGTTTGGCAGCACCCTGAGGGTGATGCCACATGTCCCGTTTTCGGACTGTTTTAAAGCATGCACTTTCAGTCCATTTAAAAATGGACCGTTTTTTTACTGCTGCTTTGAACCTGTTTATCTTAATAGATAAACAGGTTCAAAGAAGCCAAACACATGGTAAACCGTAAAAAAAACTGGTGCGTTTTAGAAATGCATGCTTTAAAATGGTCAAAAACATGACATGTGGCATCACCCTTAGGCTACATTCACACAAACGTATGGCCTCATGGCACTGTATGGGAGCGGTACGGTGCTGCACATGTGTGGCACCGTACCGTTCCATAGCCCGTAGAAAAATAGGACATGTCCTATCTTTCGACGGTACGGCAGGCATACATTGTATGAATGTAGCCTTATGGCCGGCATACAGCCCCATGCATTCCAATGGGTAATATGGCCATCCGTGTACATGGCCGTATTGTCCACCGTACCGTAAGCGAGCCGTATAAAAATATGGAGCATGTCCTATTTTCCACCGTATTTCCATTCTGTATGCCCGATAGAAGTCAATGGGAACGTATAAAATACATGCTGCATACGGCTGTGCACCAAATGCTGCTGTATATAAGTGCAGTATCCAGAACCAGTGGGTGGGGCATTCTGCCAGCCAACCAATAGTCAGCCATCCGTCATTTGCCGTATTTTATACGGATATGGTGCAATACGTTGCCATACTGTTCCCATATTTATGACCAGAATACAGCCGTATGTACAGAGCAGAAAAGACCATACGGTCATGTGCATGAGGCCTTAGCTGGACACTAATAGGCCTTATAGGAAGACTAGACCCTGCCACAGGTGGAAGGAGCCAGCAATCACAGGTCCACAGGGTTAACTCTTGCAAGACAGAAGCAGAGTGAGGCAGACATCAGGTTAGTCAGCCACTAAAGCCCAGTTCAGACTGCTCAACTCAACGTCTTCTAAACCTATTGGCGCGGACAGAGGAGGAAGCAGACGCAGGCGTGACACTTTTTGAATTTTTTGTTTAGCCTAAGTTTAAAGAGAACCTGTTATCAGCATCACCAGAAGTAACTTATCCATAAATCAGTGTCAAGCCCATGTTTTCGGATGCAGCAGTGTAACAACTTCTATTCCACCAGTCACCTGATCGCCTTTTATCCAGATAAGAGAGATTTTCTTGGTTCCAGCAGGACTAGTCATCATAGTGCGTGCGGCAGAGAAGAAGGTGGAGCCATGGGGGGAAGAAGCCAGAGGTATTTTTTTTACGTTTAAATACTTTGGTCTTGGGCTGCAATCAGGCAGTGTTTTACCGAGGAAGGGCAGGACTGCCCCAAAATGCCGCCCCCACGTCATCCAGCTGGGTGATCATGGGTGGTGCACCCCAGTGTATACTATGAAGAAATTTAAATGTTAAACTTTGCAAAAAGATACAAAAACGTGACCAGCAACCAACAACACAAGATGAAATAAAAGCAATGAAAAGTACAGAAAAAGATAGTTATGAAGGAAAGACACAATGCACAAGAGCACTTTATTCTTGCGCTGAATGATACATTATCTCCCTTGTATTCCAGCTGCAGGATAGCGCACAATAAACCTCTAGCAGCTGCAGCCAATTACTAGGTATCCCAGTGGTAGCTTAAAGTAATAATCACAGTCATTTAGTAAAACACATTCAGTATGACATGATTAGATTTTACTGACTGCAATAACATTTAGGGATTGAGTTTACACTACGCAGACACCAGTGATTAACTCGTTTCTGTCTTTCTCGGTGTTATATTTGGAGAGCATATTTTCACACATCTAATTTGTGACCACTTGAAATTTGTAAGTCTAATTATATCCTGCAGCGTGAATTATAGGCATTTTGCACAGCTTTACAGCATTCCCAGAAGGTTAGAAAGGAAAGGAACGGCCGGTCAGGTCTCACAGGAAACTGAGGCTAAGCATTGTATACATTCCTGCTCGCGGCTAATTGGGTATTTCTTATTGGGATATGCAAATGACAAAAACACACTAAAAGGGTACAGTATCCTAACAAGGGTGTACTGTACTTACTGCCAGTGCCCTGGCATCTCTATATTAAAAGTAAACAGCCACTACTCAGACGGACACATTTCTTGTTGAAAATGATTTCACAAAATTATGTAAATTCGGGCAGAAGTGATGATACACACATATGGCACATATACTGTATGTATTGTGTGGAAAATGAGTGACAGGGACAGATATAGATGGTTTATTAACACTGGTTTATCGCAATGGGATAACTTAGACAAAGCCGCACCCACCGGGGCAGGCCGCGGCCCGATCGCATATCCCGATCGGGAACGGGTTGCGGTGTTTTGAATTAAATTAACGCAAAACACTGGTTCCCCATTGCAGGCGTTACCATAGAAACACCAATGCAATCAGACTGCGGCCCGCCCCGGTGGGTGCGGCTTGGTCTGCGTTTGCAAACGCAGCTAAGACGGCACGTCTGCCATCACCCTTACTTTTGTTAGTAGTCCATGAAAAACTACAGATAATAATAATACAGGTGGTCCCCTACTTAGGCCGGCGGCACACGTGGCGTTTTGAACCCATTTTTGGGCCATTTTAAGCAGTCCATTCAAAAACACATGCGTTTTTTAAAACCACATCCGTTTTTGACCGGTTTTACCAATTATCTTAATTAAAACGGGTCAAAAACAGATGCGTTTTTTTAATGGATCTACAGTGATAAAATATACAGTTTCGACTTACATACAAATCTGACTTAAGAACAAACCTATGGAACCTATCTTGAATGTAACCCGGGAACTGCTTGTAATAATAATTCTTTATTTATATAGCGCCTACAGATTACATAGCGCTGCACAAAGCATGACAAATTGGTCAGATAACAGATAACAGCTCATAAGATCAGGGAGTTATTCTGGGGTCAGGAAGGAATTTTTCTCTACTATGGACAAATTAGCATCAGTCCTAAAGGATGTTCATTACCCTTCCTCTTGATCATCACTTTAGGATTTATAGATTGGACTATATATTTTTTCAACTTTACCTACGATACTATGATATAATGGAAATCAATGTAAAGGAGAAGTAGAGGAGTTTCTATAGCAACTAATCAGCCAGTATTTATATTGAAAAAGTCCTAAAACTCTGCACTTTTCACCCTAGACACTTCTCTTAATAAAAGACTGACGGTGCTTCCACTCGTTCAGTTTTTCAGATGCAGTTTTTGAAGCCAAAAGCAGGTGTGGATGATAATGGGTTGATACAAATAACTGAAAGGTGCTGCTCCGCCTCCTACTTTTACCCCATTCTTGGTTTGGGCATCAAAAACTGCATCTGAAAAACTGAACATGTGGTCGCACCCTGACTGATGAAAGAAAGACTGATTTGCGAATTCTACACTTTTTTATGTAGATTTCAATACAAAACTTAATGCAACTTCTTTGTGATTCTTTGTTTATATGTCTGAGTTCTGATGAGTAGGAGGGGCTGCAGCAGGAGTGTGACTGTGAGAGAGAGAGGCACAGTGGGTAACGCCATTAGAACGGCCTGAAGGAATGAGAAACAGGAAGTTCTGTATACATGCAGATGCAAGCATGGTGATAACAGGGAAAGGCAGAAGCAAAGGTACAGGTACATGTACATACAGATTTATCTAAAAGCGCCAACCCCTTTAAAGAAGACCTGTCATGACGATTTGGGATCCTAAACTAACTACATTCAGAGAGATCCCTCCCCTTATCAAAAATAAGGTATAAAGCCATCTGGATTTACAATTTGTAGAAATGATTATTGGCAACAATGTAACAACGCCAGTGATTATACAATAATACACACTGTATAGGAATGTGCAATGTCTTTGCCCCTATGCAGCAGCAATTATTACATACTGATACAGCCAGGAAAGAGTGATGCATTCCCGATCATTCCCCTCTCCTCCGCTCGTGTAAAGGACCCTTACTGTCTGGCTCCATGAATATGTTAATGTACAAACAGTTCATAAGTCTAAATATACAGAGGTCACAAAATAGCTCGAAAGTGGATTATAAATCAGACATGTGAGACTTTACATCTGGACAAACGGAAATGATAGAACAAGCAATGGATATTCTGTATCAGACATATACTGTTATACACAATAATACAAATGGAATAAAGGGATTTTGGATCAGCAGAAACTTTCTAAAAGAGAAGGAAGGAGGGAGGTTATCCTAGAACCTAAATGTCCGGCACAGGAGGGGGCACAGTGCCACCTCTGTGCTATAAGGTCTTATATGTACCATATAGAGACATATACCCCCAAAAATAATAGTAAATAATGAAGACATGTTATCCTATGTGAGTATCCATTCTAAATGCTATTTTAACCATTGCTGTATAATATGTCTTTTTGCAACCCAATAAAGCATTTGGCCATGAAAAAACATTTTTGAAGGGCACTGTAAAAAGTTATTTGACTGCCCCCCTTATCTAAAACTATAACCAATATGTTATGATATAAGAGGTAACAATGTCTACAGGCGGCCCCCTACTTAAGGACACCCGACTTACAGACAAGCCATAGTTACAGACAGACCCCTCTAACCTCTGGTGAAGCTTTCTGAATGCTTTACTATAGTCCCAGACTGCAATAATCAGCTGTAAAGTGTCTGTAATGAAGCTTTATTGATAATCCTTGGTCCCATTACAGCAAAAAATGTTTAAATTTCAATTGTCACTGGGACCAAAATTTTTTTTGTCTGGATCTACAATTATAAAATATACAGTTTCGACTTACATACAAATTCAACTTAAGAACAAACCTCCGGACCCTATCTTGTACTTAACCCGGGGACTGCCTGTACTTGGTTATTTTTGGTTAATGAATAAGTGCAACAGTAACACAACACATACAACATGGAAAACATCAAAAACTATCAGTGTTGCAACAGCGCCATCTAGTGTATACACCACAGACTACACATGGTAAAGGGTAGATCTACAACACACTTTACAGGGGTAATAAAGGGGTTTTCTAAAGTATTTAAAATGTCCCCTGTACGCAGTACACAATAGAGGATAACTAGCTGATCAGTAAGGGTCCGACAGCTGGGATCCCCAACCAATCACAAGAACTAGTCCCCTTAACAGGAATATCGTTCTCACTGATGGGCGTTTGTATGTGCTCTCCCTGTTTGCGTGGGTTTACTTCAGGTCCTCTGGTTTCCTCCCACACTCCAAAACATACTGGTAGGTTGATTAGATTGTGAGCCCCATTGGGAACAGGGGCTGATTTGGCAAGTTCTGTGCAGTGCTCCGTAATCTGTTGGCGCTATATAAAAAATAAAGGAAAGGAATGGGTGAAGCAGCAGGATAAATGTGTCCTGTGACTCCATTCAATTGTATGGGAATGATGGAATTCTCTGACCGCTCCTACCCATCAGTGAGAGTGGAAAAATTGTTCTGGTGATTGTGAGGGTCCCAGCAGTCGGACCCACGCCTTTCACCTCATTATGCCCGATCTTAACTTCAATACTTGAACCAATTTTTTCTCCAACAAAACTATTCCCATAATCTGACGATGACTTGTGGTTTATGACCATAGAAACACAGATTCTGTTCTACTCATGTTCATCTATAAATTTGGAATATGTTTTGGTAACGGCTCTTAGTAAATAAAAAATAAATTAAATTAGAAATGGGTCCAAAAGGATCAATAAGTGATAAAACAGTATCGCTTGCCTGAAATAAAAATCACAGGAAGAACATTTCAATGGAAAGAGGAAAAGCGAAACAGACAGGTGATCCCAATGTTGTGTGGATCCACCTCATTCTACAAAAACACCCATGAGACATGGCCCCTACAAGATCTCAGAAAGTGTCCTGTGATATCCAGCATGAAGATCTTTCTGTCCTGCAAGTTGTAATTTGCTGTCTATTGGATCCGCCTCGATTTGTCTAGCGATCTGGGAATTACCTTGTACCCTTCAATGCAGATCCTGCTAAAAGGGGCCACTGGCAGTAAGGGATACAGTCACCAGCACTGGGCATACATGGGCAAGTGCCGGGGCCCAGAGCTGCTGGGGCCCACATAAGGCTGCACATAATAAATCCATGGGGGTTATATAAAAATAACCATTAAGGAACCGTTTGGTATAATAAACTATGGAATATTCAAGGGAACCAGAGACTGTATCAGTTTCCAAATTTTGTAACGCTGCCACGTGAACTCACTGCAAAGTGGTCTACTTGGGGTCCGGCGTGTTTTTTTTAGGATGTAAAGGCATACAGTGGGATACATCGCCCATGGTCCCACCTCCACTCTGAATGTGGGGGGTAGACCGGCTGGCGATTGGCTGCTGCCGATGAAGGGGGTGGTTCCCCACTGATGTCACTGTCCTAATATAGAAAGTGACATCACCAGGTCCTCCCTCCTTTCAAGCGACGTAAGCGCTTGTCAGGGCTGTGGGTAGAGATGCAATACGCTGCATCCGCTCCCCATAGCTGTCCATTGCTTCCACTGATCGCATAGGTCACTCGGAGCAGACAGAGGCTGCAGGATGGGGAGACGTAACTTGCTACGTCTTTCCATTCTGTATTTTCTGAGGGCCAGAAAGTATGCCTTCCAGGCTAAGGCCACTTTCACACTGCCGTATGCTCGCCCAGGCTGAGGAATACAGCAGCACGATGGGGAGGTATATCCGGCCACCAGTAAAATACATCGCCACAATGGCAGTGTGAAAGGGGCCTTAGAGGAACACATTCCTACCTAATATACATCCCTGGCCTCTCATCTTGCCATAGCAGTTCCATATAGTCTGCCAAGAGATAAAATGAAATTGAAATAGCCTTGTCCATAGTTGGGTGTCTGTTCCTACCGGTTTGGCTATTATCGCAGGTCATGTCACAAGACTTCTTGAAGATCAGGCATAGAGGAAGCCAACATATGTACAGGAAGTACCGGAGGCAGAGATTTCCTTTTCTCCCCCAGAAATCTTATTTGCATATTCCTAACCTTTTTGTCCGCGTTTTTCTTTGGCAATATGTGATCAGGCGGAAAGGTGTTGGATCTCCAGAATCATTGATAAGCCTTGAGCACCCATCAACCTCTCATCATGTATTTGCATGGAAAATGCCATGTTTAGTCAGCCGTAGTATGGGAGCGGGCAGAAAAGACAAAGAGACAAGTCTGGACTTTAAAGGATTTATTACAAAACCATTTCAAAACGCATTTCCATAAAATAGAACAAACTAGAATAAGTTTATTTCTTGGCAGAACAAGTTAATGACCTTCCACCAAAATCTGTAAGACCCAAAACACATGGCATGAGCAATGCCGTAACCCACCTTGTTCTGTGATCATATCCCATTGTATTTATACACTGCTACAAAGCTAAAAGAACCGATTAGGAGACTTAAACCATAAGTTCAACAGAATAAATTCATCTTTGCATAAAGTCTTAAAAATGTGACACGTAAAAGTAAAAAACTAACAAGACTGGAGAACGTGGCCTCCCCTCTGCTCAGGTAATTACATGGACACTGCATCTCTTTATACCATGGCGGCGTACATGATGGTACATGAAGCCGGAAACAACACGACAATTAGAAGTAAACTCAACTCATGACAACAAATGTAGGTACACACAAGGTGGACGTGCATTGATTGCTATAGAAACCCCCCCTCCCCCCCCAGATGTGACACAAGAGCAAGTAGAACTACAATCAAACATGGCAAAATGGTAAGAACAGTCAATTACTTGATGAAGGTTTCATCAAATCCACAGTAAAAAAAGGATACTGCACAAATTTATTAATACATGAATAAAAATGAATGATATTCATTATGTCTTACAAACTGAAGAGTTGTCCTGTGTTATGTAAAAAACGAACAAAAACAACCTTGTCTGTTGTGTCACCAATTAAGGTTGCTCACAACACAATGGGGCTTATTTACCAAGGGTCCCACGGAACGCACCTTCGTTGGATTTTAGAAATTTTCTGGGATTGCACGGCTGGGACAGGTATTTAGAATGTGATTGTGTTGCACGCTATCGGATTTTCGTGCAACAGAAATCAGGGGGCGGGCCGCCGGACGATCCGACTGATTCGGACAAACCGCGGGATTTAACTACAAAATTGTGTTGCAAGCAAGAAGATGGTGAACTCCAGCGGACCTGAGCGGGGAGCGTCAAATATTGGGCGCATGCTCGTAGTGAATCGCGGTACAATCCATGATCGTTGGACATTCCAGATCGGGGATCGCGATGTGGACAGGTAAGTAAATGTGGCCCAATGAGTTTGCTTCTGCTATCACATCCCTGGACCAGTTGCTTAATCTATGCAGAGGCTGCCACAAGTAGAGGACACAAACAGCGGGACAAAACATTGAAGATAGCAGGGAGGAAGTAAAGTTTTATAAGTCGGTCACATAAAATTCTATCCTATTAAAAAAAGGAATGATGCTGCAGACAGTTCAATAGTGGATGAAGCTACCAAAAGATTTTTGTTTTTAGTTCTACACATTTGAACTCGCACAACAAGGTAAGAACTTTAAGGGTTATTAAAAAAAAACCATTAGATTTTTCTGAAAAAGTCATGCTTGATGTTAAAGGGGCTGCATACATGGTAGCCAAGAGGCAATCCCATCCCCTATTGCAGCATCAATGGGTGCAAGTCTCAACACGCCTGTAAGGTGGCCTTTTCTGGCAAAGTCGCCGTGAGCAGAGCTCACTTCCCCAACTTATCTTTCAAGAAGAGCCATCAAACCATGACCCGTTTCTGTAGATCAGCCTCTTATACAGGCTCACATTTTTCTATTCCTATCCACAGTCGTTATAGCCCCATAAATGTGCTTTTAATCATATGCAAATTATTTGGAAGTGCTTTGGGCAGTTTTAACAGTGCCCTTCCAAGCTCTTGAAGCAGGGCACAATCAATGCCCCCTGCAGCACTTCAGATACACAATTCTTTAGGCTAGTGATGGGAAGTCAGTCTCTGGTTTCCTATGTAATTTGGAAGAAATCTGGGGTTAAAGGAGGAGTGGTCACATGACAGCAAGATTCGCTCCTCCGATTGAGAGCAGCTGGAGAGAAAGACGTTTGGTGCAAGCGCAGGGCATGAGATCAAGCAGGAGAGTGCCATAGCCATGACCAGGGGGTGTGGAGGAAGTAAAGGGCATATCAGAAGTGTGGTGGGGGGACGTTTATTATATTCTGGAGCTACATCGTCTCTGTCAACGCCCATATATTACTATTATAAAGGATAATTGCAATGAGTTTGTATGTTTTTTCCGTGTTTGCGTGGGTTTCCTCCGGGTCTTCCGGTTTCCTCCCACACTCCAAAACATACTGGTAGGTTGATTAGATTGTGAGCCCCATTGGGGACAGAGACAATTTAGCAAACTCTGTAACACTGCGTAATCTGTGTGAGCTATATAAATAAAGGAATTATTATTATTAAGGACAAATATTCAAAAAGAGGCTGATGTACAAAAACATATTAGTACTTCGGCTCATATTCAATTATATATTTCTTTTAACGTGTACAAACTGGAGGCAAGTCATGTAATTCCCAGATATTTATCAGTTTCAATATATACATCTGTCAGTGAACAATGTAATTCTAGGGACTGACAGCAAGCAGAGGCAGAAACACCACTGTGGCCTATTCCTACTCAGCTGAAGGTTGTTGTAACGTATGAATGTAAGAGACCCTGATTGGGCCCCACTACATGAAAAAGACAACGTATTATATACTGCATATACTGATACACTGTGACAAACTACAGCTGTGAGCAGTTCTAGGTCTTTAATCTCAAATTGTAAACAAAAGAGCATTTTTCCCTACGGAGTGATACAGAACACGGAGTAATAACACAGGTACATGATAGCGTTGCATAGCCTTTCTGGTTATATGAAGAGATAAAGCTGGAATTACATACGGATGCATAGCTCTGAAAACATAGGACCGGCCTCCCAAAGACTTTCTGTGAGTCATGGAAAATTCTGTCTGCTGCTTTTTACCGTTTCCTTGGTAACAGACTAAAGATAGCGATTGATCAACATTCGGTGTAATGCAGGAACGTGATGGACTGTAGTGCGTTTCTTCATATACCATCACCCAGGTTACATTACCCTATTCTCCAGATTATCAATATGTTATAATCCACAGGCAAATAACAGCAACTAATAAAACGGCGGGTACTGTACGTTTCCAGCATTTTTTTGATTTAGCCATCTTTATGATGCTTTACTATAAAATAAACTAGCCGTATTGGAATAAAATATAATGAAGTATTTAATCAATTATTATTGCATTTATTCCCCTTAAAGGACATATCACCAGATCAAGGATTGTAAACCAAGCACACTGACATACTGGTGTGCGCCCCCTCTGCCAGGATCTTTTAGCTCCTCTTTTAAAATGATGGAAATGAGCCCGAGAGGCTCCAGTTTACATAGGAGGAATTAATGGAGCCTGGAGCCACTCAGGTTCATTTGCAAAATTTTTAAAACCCCTTTTTCTTAAAAACAAGGGCATAAGAAGCTAAAAGAACAGCGGATCCTGACAGAAGGGACACACACCTGTATGTCTGGTTTACAATCCTTGATCTGGTGATAGATGTCCTTTAAGGGGCTTTCCAGGAATCTGAAAAAAAAACATCTATGAGCAACGGCAGGAGTGTGGAGGGAAAAAGAGAAAAGAAAAGAGAGCAGATTTAGGCTCAGTTCACACCTGTGTCAGGTTTCTCTAACTCTCCATTTTAGGGGAAAGTACGGTCTTTCGCCTACATTCCATTTATCATTGACATCAATGTACACAAGTTTCCATTAATCTTTCATTATCAATAGTGGAAAAATAGGGCATAGGCTGCTGCACTATATTTCCAGCTATTTAGCAATGGGAGAATATAACCTAGTTGGAGTTCACATCTCCGCAAGGGATCAGCAGTTTTTAAAATACCAAAAAGAACCAGAGCGGCAATAAACTTCAATATATAAAAAATATGTAATAATCTTTATTGAAAATACATAAATACAACATATATAACCCTCAAATGGGAAAAAAAAATTGTAGATACAGTATATAGGGGACACCCGACGCGCGTTTTGCACGAATGTGCGTCGGGGTGCATCCTTTGGCTTTCCCCTGAACTGCCCAGTGTCTGTCCATTATGTTTTCGGGTGAGTGTGCAATAGTATTTTGAGATATTTTTTACTAACACTGGATGGTACCTCCAGTGTTGTGTATGGTTCACATATTTTTTACTGCACTACTGCCACTTTTTGCCCAATGTATTTGAGTCTAATACTTTGACCATATTATGTTTATTTTTTACTATACTATTTGGACTCTGGACTAACAGGGGTAGCCACTGGTCTCCTGTGTTTCCCTTTTTCCATCTGGGGCTACTTGTGTCCCCTATATACTGTATCTACAATTTTTTTTTTTTTACCATTTGAGGGTTATATATGTTGTATTAATGTATTTTCAATAAAGATTATTACATATTTTTTATATATTGAAGTTTATTGCCGCTCTGGTTCTTTTTGGTATTTTGAGTATATTGTTGGAGAGGCTGAATATGGGGGTATTTTTGGTTTTGTGATCATCAGTTTTTACCCAAAGTTATTTTGAGCCAAAATCGGGAATGTTGGAACACACAGAACAGTGAAAGTCTTTCCGGTGACTACACGGAGATAAGGTATAATGGAAAGACTGTACTGGTTCTGTGTGATCCACTGATCATTTTTGGCTCAATATAAGGGAAGGGAATAACTGGAGACCCAAGGCTGGGTTCACACCTCCCGGTTGAATTGCATTTTGAAGCACAAATCAATATAAATGTAGAGAGGCTCGTCCCGAACGGTTGCCATTGGTAACAGGCAAACAGACAATCTTTATCACGAGGGGCTCATTACCGATCGCATGTGTTTCTGTTGAAAAGCGTATAAACGATCGGGACAAGACCTTCCGTGTTACAATTGGGTTTCAAATCACTCTGGAACCAGGGAGATGTGAACTGGGCCTAAACCTTACCCTACTCCCTTCTCTTGTGTCGCTCCAGTACTTCAGCTTGTCAGCATTGTATCCATCCGGAGGTACTGGGAGAGGTCAAGGCACCTCTGACCTCAGGATGTCACTTTGTAGCTGTCCCTAGATCCGAGGAGGATACTCACTGACTGAAGCTGAACTCCATCAGTACTTGGCATTGGCAAAAACCGGAGATAGTGAAGCGATACGGGAACCAGAAGTTTGAGCAAGGCAAGTACGCCCCCCACCCCTGCCTCTGAGGTTTTCTAGATTCCTATAAAACCACTTTAATATTAAATTATAGATACAGTTCAGCTAATGTTTTTTAATAAAGATTTTTTTTTACATTTAAAATAGGTTATCAATACCCACATCAGGACCTCTTGAATCAGCTGATAGAGTGTCAGATGACGGACCCCCACCAATCAGACACTGATGAATAATTTCTAGCTATGGGAAAACTATCTGACAAGTGGTCTTATTAATTACCTATCCTAAGAATAGGTGAGAATCTCACACATTTATGGTACATCTTGTGATAAAAACAGGCCTACAATTCAGTAATGTCACAACTACAGAAATTGGCTTTTAGATTATCAGAAACTGCTTTACATTCCATTAAGGCAAAATTTTATTTTTTTATAGATCCAACTTTGGCTTGACTTCTGTCACTTACAGTAAAATGAATGGAGCATAAGCAGCCATTTATGGGATATCCACAGGTATCTCTCGTACATGCTTGACCCCCATTCATTGTTCGCATGGATGCAGGTGGGTTCGGGATTCCCTTTCTCCCACATCTATTACGGCAAATCCTCTGGATATGCCATAAGTGTCATAAGACAAGCATACCCCTTTAAAATACGTCAAGATTCTTTCACAGATTTACCATTTTTAGGGCACTTTAAAGACATCTAAACCGGTTTAAGTTGTGTAATAAAGAGCAGCAACAGGAAATATCCACCTCCAAGGTAATAGCGAATGAAAAGGCAACAGCGTCTTCTGAGCAGATGTCATCTTCTTGTACTTATCACACATGGTCCTTCATAATGTAGATTGATGTTTTACATCATACAAGTAGCCCAAATCAGTACCCCCTGGTGGTGACACTAGTGGTCCTCAATCACAAGCTCCTGCCATCACAATTCATCCTGAAACACACATATAAATGAGATAGAGAAGAATAATTATTTAGCTTCAAAATGGTTTAGGCACATTACACTTTACACACATTAAAAATAGATTGGCAAATGGATATAACCAAATAGGTCAATGCTGGGTACCCTGCCTGGTTAACCGTGGGATTCACAGTATTCACAATATGAAACCCTAAAATGAACCATGTCAAGATACAGCCTACTAAAAAAAAAAAAAAAATGCCCCACACTGTGCCCCTAAAAAAGTAATCAGACTATCCCTGAATTCTGATCGCTTATATTTGAATCTGCTTGATTGCCACAATGTCCTTCCATTACAGTGATACCCAAAATTGCATACTATAGTTTATGTGCAGTGGTTAGGGGTAGCCCCAGCACTATGCGGGTTTCCTCCCACATTCCAAAAATTACTGGTAGGTTGATTAGATTGTGAGCCCCCTTTGGGAAGGGACCCATTCGTCAAGCTCTGTGCGCGCTATATAAAGGAATTATTATTATTAATATTCATCACACATTCTCCGGCTGCTCTATTCATCCCTATTGTGCTGACAGATAGTCATGTGGAGTACTTGTCTAATTCCATCTGTGTGACAGACAGACAGCAGGCTTGACCTGCCACTCCATTCATTTGGGGTACAATGGACCCCTGTTCTTGTGATTTGTTAGGGTCCCGCCAACGATTAGGGAGTTATCCCTCGTCTTGTAGATGGGGGGGAAAACTTGTGGCTGGACAACCCTTTAAATCCAATAATTACTGTACAGGCATCACTAATAGAAAGAGATGCTTGAAAGATCTCAGAAACATTTTATTTAATATGCAGAGATTTACAGAAAGTGATCACTAGTTACACAGTTACAAGTCTCAACTATAATTATCCAGTGCTCATCCACACGACAGACCACAAATGTACGTAATGTGCCAATACATACTATTTAATGTTCTAAATTTATCTCGTTACATGTCCATACAGATGGCTGTGGATAATACTGCACAGAATCCAGTTAAAGGGGTTTGCCCATGAAATTCACAATATGAAACCCTAAAATGAACCATGTCAAGATACAGCCTAAAAAAAAATGCCCCACACTGTGCCCCTAAAAAAAGTAATCAGACTATCCCTGAATTCTGATCGCTTATATTTGAATCTGCGTGATTGCCACAATGTCCTTCCATTACAGTGATACCCAAAATTGTATACAATAGTTTATGTGCAGTGGTTAGGGGTAGCCCCAGCACTATGCGGGTTTCCTCCCACACTGCAAAAATTACTGGTAGGTTGATTAGATTGTGAGCCCCCTTTGGGAAGGGACCCATTCGGCAAGCTCTGTACATCGCTGCATAATCTGTGCGCGCTATATAAAGGAATTATTATTATTAATATTCATCACACATTCTCCGGCTGCTCTATTCATCCCTATTGCGCTGACAGATAGTCATGTGGAGTACTTGTCTACTTCCATCTGTGTGACCGACAGCAAGTAGGCTTGCCCTGCCACTCCATTCATTTGGGGTACAATGGACCCCTGTTCTAGTGATTTGTGAGCTTCCCGCCACCGATTAGGGAGTTATCCCTCGTCTTGTAGATGGGGGGAAAACTTGTGGCTGGACAACCCTTTAAATTCAATAATTACTGTACAGGCATCACTAATAGACAGATGCTTGAAAGATCTCGGAAACATTTTTTTCCATTTTGTCCCCCATGACGGCCCCCTGGAGGTTGCTTCCCCTTCCTCTGTAGGGACAGGAAATTGAGAGTATTAAAAGGGGGGAGGGTATGGATCTCGTACCTCTCGGGGTGCTTGTCCTCCCCAGCGCTCCCTCGTCCGAGCTCCGGGCTCCACTTGGGGTCTCCAGTGCTGGGCTGCCATTTGTGGCGTGCCGGCGGCCATACGACTCCTCCTGGGGTCCGCAGCGGCCGGCACACGATCCACCTGTTCGCGTGATGCCCCACTTCCGGTGACCGGAAGTGACGTCGCGGAGACCTCGGCGCAGGAAGTGAGGCAGCCTGGGAGACAGGCGGCCACTGATGACGTCAGACGCCGGAAGGTGAATATTTAGAGGCGTGCAGTGTAGTTTCACTTCTGCTGAGGTCTCCATGGAGCTGGACAACATGGCGGATGTGGCTGAGACGCGATCCCTAACCCTGGGTTCCGTGAGTAAACGCTTTGGAATATGTGGGAATTATTTCCCTGTCTATTGGCATTATTTTGGGGTCTCTTATAGGGGTCTTTACTGATGTAGTTCTCCCTATCTTCTTAAATTAACAGGAGAAAGATCTCCCAAAAGAAAGGGAAAGAGACAAACCCAAAGAGAAGGAACCAGATAAGGATAGACCTAAAAAGGCTCCTTATAAGTGTTGCCAAATTTGTAATGCAAAATTAGATGCCTCATATAAGAAGAGCCTGTGTAAAGAATGTTTAGATAAAATACTTAAGGAAGAGAAACCCTCATTTTTGGATGAGTTAAGAACCATTATGAGGGAAGAAATTAAGGCCTCTAAAGGGCCACCCTTAAAAAAAACCCAGAATTAGTTCTGAATACGTAGAGGATGATGAACAGGTGGTTAATGACCCCAAATTTTCGTTTGCCAACGAAGATTTGGATAGCTTAATAAAGGCCTTAAGGGAATCCCTAAGAATTGAGGATAAAGTAGAAGAAAAATCCATGGTAGATGAACTATTCGGGGGACTGAGACAGAAGAAAACGAGAGTGTTTCCAGTTATCGAAAATTTAAGGGGTCTTGTGGTAGATGAGTGGAGAGAACCAGAGAGACGGTTAATTGTCCCTAAAGACTTTAAAAATCGCTTACTGTTTGACCCAGAAGAGACAAAAATTGTGGGAGAACGTACCCAAAGTAGACATTCCTATTACCAAAGTTGTAAAAAAGACGGATTTACCGTTTGAGGATTCCACGCAACTTAAAGACGCTATGGATAGGAAATCGGATTGTCTACTTAAAAAACTTTGGGAGTCTTCTATGACTACAATCAAAACAAATATTGCGGCAACCTCAGTATCCCGTACCCTCCTATTTTGGTTAGGGGGTTTAGAAGACCATCTCAGGGAAGGCACCCCTAGAGAAGAAATTTTAGATTCGTTACCTTTACTTAAATCTGCTACTGCCTTTTTAGCTGATGCCTCAGCTGAATCTATTCGTTTTGCCTCAAGGGATGCCGCCCTCTCAAATGCCACCAGAAGGGCCCTCTGGTTGAAACAATGGTCGGGGGACATTGGATCTGAGCTAGATGAGATTCTTGACAAAGCTGCGGATAAGAAGAAAGGTTTTCCTGAACCTAGACCTACACCAAAAAAGCAGTTTTTTCGTGGCTTTAGAGCAAACAAAGACCAACCAAAGAATAAGGGGAGATCTTCCTGGAGACAAGGCTTCTGGAATAGTTCCAGGGGAGGAAAAAACAAGCCCTTCCTGTTCAGTTCTTCAAACAGACCAGAAAAGAAGCAATGACGCCAGGGTGGGGGGGAAGGTTGAAGGACTTTCTCCCCCAGTGGAAGAACATAACGAACAACAGGTGGGTGACTTCCATTATCCAAGATGGTTACCGTATAGAATTTATGTCTTCTCCTCCTCATCGGTTTTTTCTGTCCAGGCAATCCTCAGGAAGTGGGGGCCGTCATGGTGGACTTATGGAAATCGAATTACCGGTGAGGACCAATTCCTTTTTTTAATATGCAGAGATTTACAGAAAGTGATCAGTAGTTACACAGTTACAAGTCTCAACTATAATTATCCAGTGCTCATCCACACGACAGACCACAAATGTATGTAATGTGCCAATACATACTATTAAATGTTCTAAATTTATCTCATTACAAGTCCATACAGATAGATGTGGATAATACTGCACAGAATCCAGTTAAAGGGGTTTGCCCATGAAAGAAAGTTTTCAAATTTTATTTCCCGTTTACACAATAAAGACCATTTTTAACCCCAAACAATTTTACTTTTTTAGTTTTATTGTTGGCTTTGTTTCCGTCCGTGACGGTCAGTGTAAGACTCAGCAGTGAGGGGAGGCAATTGCAGAGTGGACACTTCATGATTCCTCTGTGCTACGAGTTGCTGTGAGCTGACAATGTGCTTAGATTGTCAGGGTACAGGGTTAGATTATCTACACTTTTATTTAGGTTCTGAAGATTCTACTTATATCGGAAACACAGAAAAAGAGATGAGACTGATCAGAGTCATGAAATGGATATAAAACATAATGACACACTCGAGCTCTGCTATGTCTCCCTCTCCCCTTGTATCAAGACCTTATCTTTAGTATGTAGAGCAGGTTTTCGCAGGCTGCTTCTACAGGAAGTGCCTGTGTCTGTAGTTTGTTGAGCTGGTCTCGTCTGCATGCTGCATTACAGGGAAGCTATTCATGAGAGGAATCTGCCAGACCAGTCAGAATTTTATTGTCGTATCCAGGGACAACCAAAACGTATACACCAGGGCTAATAAAATCAGGTTGAAATTATATCTGTGAAATCAACATAGAATAACAAAATAGCAAATTCTTTAATTCAAAGTACAGGCAGTCCCCGGGTTACATACAAGATAGGGTCTGGAGGTTTGTTCTTAATGAATTTGTATGTAAGTCGATACTGATATTTTATAATGGAAGTTTTAGACAATTTTTTTCTTTTGCCCCAGTGACAATTGGAGTTTCAAAATTTTTGGTGTAATGGACCAAGAATTATCAATAAAGCTTCATTACAGACATCTTACAGCTGATCATTGCAGTCTGGGACTATAGTAAGCATCCAGAGAGCTTCACCAGAGGTCACATGGGGCAGAGGGGTCCGTCTGTAACTATGGGTTGTCTGTAAGTCGGGTGTCCTTAAGTAGGGGACCGCCTGTATATCTAAGAATTCTGTCTTCATGGGAATACCCCTTTAAACTGAATTGAATCTACATGTAATACGTGCGGAAGCATTGTAGATTTTAACCTGGATTTTTCTGCGGTAGCACATTTGTTGTGGATCTGGACATATGCAGCTACCAAGGGCCGTTCCACACTTGCGAGTGTGATGCGATGAACTCGCATGCTGCTCGGAACGCACGTGCCCGAATGTCTGCACACTGGGACTGAACTGACATGCTGAGTACACTCCTGCTGTGCAGCGTTCGCGCCGTGCGTTCCGAGCAGCACGCGCTGCGAGTGTGATGCAAGTTCATCGCATCACCTCGCAATGTGGAAAGGCCCTAAGTCAGGGTTAGAAAGGAGAAGGAGAATTCACAATAATTAACCATTTACCTTTGTTGAGTCCTATGTTGCATCTTTATATATCCTATCCTTGCTGTTACTACTTTCACTATTTCTTTGGCATCTCTTGTATCCACGTGTTCTCCGCCCACATTTTTCTGTGTAAGAGATAATTCCACATCAATAGATTTTCTATCACAGGTATTTTTATATGTCAAAACTAATATATAGTATATATATATATATAAATATATATATATATATACACAAACACACTATATAATATATTATACATATATATACACACACACACACAACCAGATTAAATTTGGAAAAATTACAGGGACAGTGACCAAGACATTGCTACGATGTTAAAGTACAAGGTATTAGGGGATAAAAGCAACTACTACCTTTTTAGATCCCAAGATAGGGTAAAATTTCACGGTCGGGTATGCTCTGATGCCTGCTGACTCACAAATTTGTCCATAGGCTTGGCAGTCTACTTTTCCAGCTTTTTACTTTTCCTTAAGAAGCTAAAAGGAAAGTATAGAACACACACACACATTATAAAGGATGAGACAGTTTGATTTGTACACTTCAAGACCAAAACCTGAAACCGGCAAACAAGACAGGCTTCATACCGCATAAATAATCTATATCTACTGTAGCTATATACAGGCGGCTCCCAGGAAACTTCATATTTCAAAAAAAAGGAAAAGTCAAACTAAATAGCCCAGCAAGAATGGGTGAGGGGGCCTATCTTTAAAGGGGTATTCCGTCTGGCATTCACATTCAGTTTCACTAATCTTCCATTATAAACACATTTCTTCATTTGGATGTTATTTACAAAAAATGTTCCTGTGTGAAGATAATTTCTCATAAATGTAGCCATGTTGTCCCTTAGAAACGAGATGGCTTCCTCGGTTACGACCACGTCACACTCTGGCAGCGGTGGCCAGACATGAGCTATTGAGTCCTGTCTGACCTCCTGGTTCAGCAATCATTACCACAGGATGGCTGGGGTCATGTAGTAAATCCCGGACATTTCATATACAAAACAATTTGTTTCTTTGTGCAATCCCTCCAGCAGACGTGGCCGTATCTGAGGAGCCATCTCGTTTCTAAGGGACCATATCCTACATTTATGAGAAATTATCTTCACACAGGAACTTTTTTTTAATAACATCTAATTGAAGAAATGTTTATATATGGCAGATTTATCAAACGGAATGTGAATGCCCAGGCGAGAATACCCCTTTAAGGCTTTGTCTGGGAACATGGCTGCCACTGTGAAAGCCGCCATATGGATTAGGGCAATTTTTACCAATATGAAAGAGAACATGTAGCAAATCATAGAAGACCAGAATCAACCCCAGAAATCATAGTTACAATCGATTAAGAAGATCTCTTGTGGCTCAAAAGATCAACACAAAGTTGCAATATACAACCGAGAACGTCCCATGTGATGCCCAATATCGACATGTTGTTGATGGTGCTGAACACTGATATGTGGGGGTCCCGCCCTGGATCAGCACGTTATCCCTGATCAAGATGATGATGGAGTGGCTGAACCCCCTGAATTCCTACACAGTCTCCATTTATTCATAAATATTCAGGAGAATAACAGAGGAACAAGCACAGGCAGTAATAAGAACATATGCTCCACTATCACCAGTGCAGGATAAATACAAGCATTATCAAGCAGAGGAAGTAAGGTTTTCTTTTGGGACAACCTTGGGACAACATAAAAGTGCATCATAAATGACAACCCTAAAGTGGGTGACTACGTACACCTGGCCACATACAATTCAGGAGCAAAACTCCTACATGGACCGCACCATGGAGCGTAAAAATCCAAAAGCCCGTGATCTTTTCCCTTTAAAACATTCTCATTAAAACTGTCATGTGTGAGGTCATAGCCATTTCGCAAGTACCTGTTTAGATGAGAGAAGAACACATGAAAATTTTATGAAATATGTTAATAAAAATCCATTGCTTATAAATTGATTTCAGCATCAAAAAAGCCATATAAAAATATAAATAAAGAGTGCACGTCACAAGGGGATGTAAGCAACACCCTAAACAATCCAAAAATTGAGGCACGACAAAATTTGGGATTTTTTTTTAAAGGTATTGACTGCCAGATGTTTTAGCACTGCTAAATATGTACAGATGAATACTCACGATAACGCCCAATCTTAAGGGAATAGGAATCTCTCTGCCACCCGTTATACCCACTAAAAAGAAGAAAGGTGTAAAGATTGGGGTTTAAACCAGAACGCGCTGCAGAGCATCTCATCACATACAGCTCCCATCATACTCACTGGTAATAATGAGGGTTGTCTCGGTTTGCGGGTAAAGTCGGATTTCCGGATAGGCATTGACGTATTCCTTACTACAAAGTGAAACTGTATTTTTGACGTCGACACTTCACACTGATCAATCCACTTAAATGCTGTGAATAAACGAAATTCTGATTATTGTATATATTAATTTGCTAATGTGCCAAAAGACTGAAATTCAATTAAGCTGTATCCGTTACCAAAAAGAACGAGTTCTGTCAGTCCCCTGGCGCCTAGAATCCCACCCCGGCTGTGTACCATTAATCCCGCCATCTTGGAAATATATGATTAAATACAGGGATTAAAAACGGGCTGTGGCAGGAATAATATGTGAATGACATAAAGGAAATCTACTAGAAAGACCAAGCTTGACAGACCAGGACATTTACTCATAGATCCAGGCCCTGTGACTATGGTAATCTTCTTACATTATTATCCATGGCCGTCCTACATTCTACTGGATTTACAGCCCCTCGTGCTGTAGCTGCACAGGCTGTTACACTGTGCAGGAAAACTTCCTTCTCAACTGAGCTAAAACTCACTCTGAGTAAGATTAAAGCAGGCAGAACAGGGGGGGGGGGGGGAGGGAGAAAGTGCTGACAGAGGGGGGTGGGGTAACATCCTGTCAAGACAAAGTTTAGAGGGGTTACGAGAGTCTCATGGGTCTAAGCATAGTGTTAAAAGTTGATTTTAAGAAGGAAGGCCATGGATAACCTATCAGAAGAGGATTACAGTCCGATGCCGGGATCTATGAGTAATGTCCCTGGTTTATCATGATGATTTTGACGTTAGATTACAGCAACCTGCTGTTATGCGGCAATGGGATGTGTATTTAAAGACAGTTGCATACTTAGTTAAATGGGTGTTTGTTAAAATGGCCATCCAGATGCGGTGTTTGACATGGAAACACCCCTTTACCACAAGGTTAAACTAGCATTATTTGACTATAACTGCGTACCCGAGCCAGCGCAGAAAAAAGTGGCAGGGTCGTAACCTCAATTATTCGCGTCTTCACCACTCTCATTCATTCTTCATGGCTTGACAGGTCCACACCATGGGGCATAATAATCCACATCGCCAGATTTCATCCTCACCCCTCCGTCCCGTTACCGTTCTCTAAATTTGGGCGTGAGAGATGACAACAGAAGGATGACGGAGATCCTAAAAGTCAAAAGAAATCATTTAATTGTGAAAAGACATCCGGGCAAAAAATGATTTAATGTTCACGACTGAAAATCTATTAGGATATCCACCTCAATACACTCCAGGATTTGTTCTGCCGCTGTGATAGTCCCTCATACTCATGAGTATTAGAACTGATTGAATACCACACGGTATGTAAGGGTAAGCTCTTATATTAATGCTGCAAGGGAACGAAAGATATGAATAAAATATTACACTTCTATAAAAAGTCAGTGATCCAAACTGTTATATATTCAGGTAATTGTTCATTACCAATAATTGCAGAGGCCTTCATGAATGGTACAGTCCAGCAGTGCCGACTCTTACATGTCCGATACATCTGCTTTGATGCTTCCTTAATTCGGCAGTAAGCATCATCATGAGGGCCACTCCACTACGTAAGATAAAAAGAAATAATAAAGAAAAATAAAATGCCATTTCGCATAGGGGGAAATTAATAAGCCTTGGTCCAAAAGATGTTCTGTGCGGACCAAAGCCTCCGATAAATCAGTTATTTTCAGCTAATTTAAGGCATTTTGTGCCCTGCAAGGCACTTTGGCAGGAAGGAAGTTACAAAAGGTTATTTCTGCCAATAAGATGGGTGGAGGCTTGCTCAAGATTTTCAGGGCTTTAGAGTTGGTCATGCTAGGTTAGAACTATGTCACTGCTCGAGTGTAGATAGGACACTACAATTCTTTCCCACCTTGTGGGTTTTTAGGAAATGGCAACCAATGAGTAAACCCTTCTTAGTAAAATTAGGACCAATCCTTATGGTGAAATAGTTACCCCATAAGAAAAGGGTAAAGACAAAAAAAAGTACTCACAGAGCAAAAAGTCCCCCATGCCAGGTTCTCCTCATTTCACGGGAAATTGCTAGGTCCCAGTGTAAGACGTGAGAAAGTACACTTTCTTTAGCAAAGGTACCACATCATAAACACTGGTTTTCCTTTAACAAGAAAAAAACAGGAAAACGCTTTGTAAACAACAAACAATCTGGAAAATCTATTCTAAAGCAAAGTAAATGTAAAAACTTACAGATATAAACTTAAAGGATCAACCACCAATGCAATCTCATTTTCGGGCTTTGTTTTTACCTTCTCAACTTAAGTTTTTACATAACATTTTGGTGGCCACCATAATCTGCCCCCAAATTTTTTGCACTTCTGTTTTAGGATATTTAAAGGGCTTTTTTTTTAATTCAATCTCATATTGTTGTATTGATACTTGGGGAATTCTTCCTGATCATTTGCGGAGCATTTTTTTCAGCAGATAAGGTGTCCAAAAGTGTTTGGAACTTTTCCTCCCCCATTACATATTAGTCATGCATTTTCAGGAATGGTAATATCAACAATATATTATTTTTTTGTTTATTATTTTTTAATATTTTTTTCATAAGTATTTGGGAAATTGTAAAATGCCTTTCAAGTCGGTCCTATTCAGATTTAGCCCAAAGGTTGAACAACCTTTATTGGTCACAAGGGACCCATTGCATACTACTCAACTTTAAGGGGTCCGCACTAGGAACCAGACACCATAGGCAATAATAATAGGGAGATCCCAGAGTAGCAATATGTTCAGAGTAGAAATAATAGTGGAGATCCAGAGTAGCCAATAATAATAGTGGAGATCCCGAGTAGCCAAAATAATAGTGGAGATCCCAGAGTAGCATCAATAATAGTGGGAGTCCAGAGTACCCAATAATAATAGTGGAGATCCCCAGAGTAGCCAATAATATAGTGAGATCCAGAGTAGCCAATAATAATAGTGGAGATCCCAGCTAGCCATAATATGTGAGATCCCAGAGTAGCCAATATAAAGTGGGAAGATCCTCCGAGTACCAATAATAATAGTGGAGACCTCCAATAGGAGTCCGAGAGCAGACCCCCCCCCTAACTTCCTTCAATGGCTACCTTTATGCCCCATGCCACCACACTGCCATCTTCTCTCCTCCATCTGCGCACTTGTTCGGTAATCCTGTGATGGTGATGCATGTTGTGGCATCAATACCAGAGAGATCTGCGCCCAGGAAACAGACGTACGACCCGGGAGCCAGTAAAGCCACAGCTGCACTACTTACCTCTCTGACTCCTGATGCCAGTGCCATACAACCAGTGTCAGGCAGTCAGGACACGAGCAAGTTCCAGGAGAGTGACCCACGGGTAAGTGAGGACTCTAGGTGCACTCACTACCCAGCCTCATGTATCATTAATGTGTGGTCACTTAATGTGCCAGTTTCCTAGTTCTTCTTAACATGATGGTTTCAAAGTCTTAACCCTTTTCCCTTAAATGCTTGCCACCACAAGGCTTGTGAATGTATAGGGAACTGCAGGTTGAGGGATAGGACTGGCAGTCAAAACGTCCCGACCTTACAAGAAACAAAAATGTGTAATACAACAATAATTTTAGTTGGTAAAGGTGTGTAAATCAACCACTTATTGAACTGATATGATCAACCGCCCGCGCAGTTAAACATCCAGCTTCTTGAATTCTGAGAGATAACATTCTCGATCATGGTCCAAAGTGAAGAATAGCAGCCAACCGATCTATTGTTAACCTATTCCTTAATAGAAGAACATTCATGTCAGACCTGTATCAGTACATTGATCACGACATAGTGGCTCCCATGGGGCATTGAAATTTGCTATAACTGAAATTTTTAGAAAAAGAAAACAACTGCCTGATGTTAAAAAGTTTAAATTATCTCTATAATCTATTATCTAGTATCAACATTTTTTAACAACATGTACTGATTTAAAAAACAATAAATACCAAAGATGTATGCTATATACAGTAAAATGAGGTAACAAAAAAAAAGGCATACAGTTACAGGTAAGGGGTAAAACGTTTTGTACAATTTGGGAGTACAGAGGAAAGTTAAGGTGCCGACTGCTGAGTCTGATGCAGTTTCACAAGTTGGGCGCTATCATGTGTAGTAGTAGTATCAGCTTTCATCCAGATCGCGTTCATGCCAGCTGTGTCTCTTAGCATACCCCATGGGAGTAAAAGTTTGGGTTTGCCAGTGAGCTTCACACTCCTGAAGCGAGCTGTAGATCGACAATGCCCCAGAGTATAACAAGGGTCACTGTTTAGGCCAGATACACACAAATGTTTGTCGCTGTGGAAACGGAATTGCGTTGCCGGTCAGATCCTATAGACGAACAAGTTGCGCTGGATGGGAGCCTTGATAGGACAGTAAATGATTAAGGACTCATACGTCTAGTGGCTGGAAATGCAGCGGCTGGCACTGTCAACAGTTGTCAGTGTAAAATATCTTGATGATGCAAGGGAACCCATCCATGCACTGTGGGATCTGACCAGCACTGGTCAGTTTCCACAGCGCAGGAACACCATTCCTGTTGAGCCTGTCCTTAGAGTAATAAACACTTACCTAGTTCTTATCGAGCCCCATAGTTGCCTCTATTACTAATGCGCTTACTTCTTAAGGATCGGGAAGAAAGCATTTCTAATATTGGAAGACGTCCACATTTCTTTGTAGCAATATTTTCTTTGGTGTCCAATGATTAAAAGAAACTGAACAAGTCAAGATAGACACAATATTAAGACACACATATACTACAATTCCTAAAAACTTAATTAAAAAAACCCATTAGAGAAATGGAATCCTCATTACCAGATATCACTTTGTCTCTTTGTTACTAGACTGGCTCCAGTGGGAAAGTAAGCGTGGTGCTGCTGCGAGTTCCAGTTGGTCACAGAGGTCCCCCCTGAGTGTACAGTCCATCCATCCCACACTCACTAATCCATATAATCCACACACAAAGATACATGACAAATGCGTTTTATTGTATAAAAAAAAACAAACAGTGTTTATTTTTTGTTTCATAAACGAAAACTTTTTCTTTTCAATCTAAGGTTTTCACCTCATTATGTTTTTTTTTTTTTTTGTAATATACTTTATTGGTTTTTTAAAAATAATGGACATACAATATTGTCAGTAACAAAGCGTGCAGGGTAATATTCTTATTTAGTTTTATGCAGTTCTTAGTGTAGCATTTTACCACAACAGTCAATCAACAGTGCTTATGTCATTCACACGTCTTAGATCTTTCCCTTCGCATCGCTTAACCATTTTATAATGTTACATTTAACACTCTTCATAAACTTAACTTATAACATCTGTCATTACGAGAGTTTTCCTGTACAGCTATTACCTTAGCTCCTGCCTCAAAAAAATTATAGGGATTGACAGGCGGCCGCACTTAAGGACACCCGACTTACAGACCAACCATAGTTACAGACAGACCCATCTGACCCTGGTAAGCGTTCTGAATGTTTAATAAGTCCCAGATTGCAATAATCCAGCGGTAAGGTGCTGACAATAAGCTTTATTGGTAAATCCTTGGTCCCATTACGCAAAAATTTTTTTGTGTCTGGATCTACATTATAAAATATACAGTTTGACTTACACTACAAATTCAACCTTAAGAACAAACCTCCAGGACCTATCTTGCGTAACCCGGGGACTGCCTTTAACTGTAGTATTATTATGATTTATTGTGCCAATGGTTCCCATATTTCGGTACGTGTTGATGTCTGAGACAACACGAGGCAAATGTTGTTCAAAATTTACTGTCTGGTTATCACCGATTCAGCTCGTTGCTTGTTTTGTGGGGCTTTCGCAGTCTCAATGTTAGCCAGAACATCCTGGCCATGTGTAAACATCTTTCAACCGGAAGCGTTTGTTTAAAGGGGGGTTTCAGTTTGTAGGTCAGGTGATGTAATAGGGCTTGTGCTGGCCGCTTGCCCTCCCTCGTGCCTACCAGAGATTCTGCCCAATCGATTTTGGGACATTCTCACAGTGTAGACTACAGCTCCCCCATGTGCCCACAGCCCCTCCAACATCAAGGTAACATTGCTTGTGGATACGATCTGGTGTGTCAATACCACCTTGTTTGGGCACTTTGTAATGCGTTTTTCATGTGGGTTATGCATTCCTCATTATGTATTATTAAAGACATCTACCTCTGATGTAGACTCCATTATGACCTACTCATTTCTCTCTTTGCATGTGACTTTATTATCTTGATCGGACACATTTTGAAGAAATAGTGGTTTAAGATATGGCAAATTAACGAGAGGTGCTCAGGCTAATTCACCCGAGCACCTTTTGGCCTGCCAGCTTTAATTATCACTGCTGAAGATAATTCTTCCGGTCCCGCTCGTATAATGCAGAAAACCGGGTGATGAATGCTTGCCAGCACTTCGTCTGATCTCAGGACTGGCCATCTCTCCTCTGACCATTCGGACTATAAGTGCAGGCCACTTTAGTGCAAAACTTTTCCTTTTAAAGTGTGTCTTCCAGTCTGAAAAATATGTGTAAATCTTTGTGTATCAGGTGCATTATATTATATATTGGCTTAGATAATGGGGGACACATATAGACATATAATAGCGACTTACAAAGTGTACCATGTCGCTGAAGCAATAGGAATGAGGCCTCTGATCACAGAAAGCTTACACTCCATGACTTATTTTAAAATCTGATCCTAATGATTGACTTAATATATTTGTATATTACTTACAAGACATGGCTGTGCAGCTTTAACCGTTGTCTGAAGTGGACGGAAAGTCTGGATAAAGAACAAACTTGTTCAGAATGAAGATTGCCAATGCGTCACTAACAACTTTTAACAAACTTTTGAACTTGGAAAGAATGCTATAATATTTTTAAGGAAACACTACCATTGAAGGCAGGGTAGGCTGTAAAGTACCGAGCACCAGCTCAGGGTGAGCTGGGGCCGGGGTACTTTACGTTCGTTAGTGTTATAAACCCGGTATCGCGGGGTTTTAACACTTTTTAAACTTAGCAGCAGGAGAGGCTCGGCGCTCATCGCCGATCGTGCGCGCCACATAGGAAATAGTGGAGATGTTGCGCGCGCATCTCTCTCGCTTCCGCAAAGTTTAAAAAGTGTTTAAAAAACACGCGATACACGCGTTATTAACACTAACGAAAAGAAAAAAACCGGCACAAGCTCAACACTGAGTGGTCGGGCCGGTACTACAGCTTCGCCCTGCCATTTAAAGGTAGGGTTCCTTTAAGATGCTTTTCCACATCCGGGTGCAGTCGTTATAATTATAGAACGACATTTACAAAACCAGGCATGTGCTCTATTTATTGTTAGTTTCTGATCATGGGGACATGATTCAACATTTAATAGGGAGAAGATTCGTTTTGACCATCATACAATCGCATCATATTGCTTTCTCAAAGGACTGCACTTCTTATAGGTGGGCATGTCTATCAGCGAGGTCTCTGCAGTAACAGTCCGCAATACAACCCCCCTTTCTAAAAATATTGCAGGCAGGGGACTTTGGGTGATTCTCAATTAAAAAAACAAATATTTTCCGAATTAACAACACCCCAACACCAATAAATTTGGTTTTTAGGAGTACCCAGGTAAAGCACACAACCTGGATGGAGGGAAAGTTGCTCTGCTACCCCTCCTCCCTCCACGGAAGGCAGCGTGCCCGACTTGGTTATGGTCCAGTGAGATACCGCGTGCTTACATGCCATGACCGGACAGCCATACACTTTATTGGGGCCATGATGCTGGATCACAGTTGGCCGCCGAAAATGAGCCCCTAACAGATGGTTTTTATGCCCATTCCTTTGGCCAAAAAACAAAATGTATGGTATAATAGAAGTCCTTCATTTAACATTTTTTACTATAATTCTATTAAACCATTACAGGTTTTTGGCTCCAAACTGACAAGAACTTAGTGAGACACCGATGTGACGAGGTCATTATATCTAAAAGTACAACGGAAACGCAATATTATGTTAATACGGGCTACGAGTTACCCTCCGTGTCACGCGCAGATGGATCAGCAGCCAACTCCGGATGATGCAACGGAATTTTCTATAGAGCTTCTGAAATTACCTTACAAACAAGAAAAAAAATATGTAACCAAATTTGCTAGAAGTTCCAACAAAGTGGCTCCATAAACCCTTCCTGACATGTAACATGGTTCAAGAATATCAAATGTGTCCCCATACGGTTTTTAAAAAAAATTAAGAAGTTTTGGCTTTGGGTTACAAAAATAAATAAATCATGCCAAAACGACACACACCCTGACACTGCCCTAACTCTGTTACAGCACTTGATGAAACATCACTTCATGGCGAAAATGACCAAATTTCATTGGATCGATCTCCAGAAAGACTTGAACTGGATTCGCAAAGTTACATGAGAAGTTTAACAACGCTGAAGCAACAATGAAAGTCGGGTCTCAGTCATCAGGGTGGATTTGTATCTTACTAAGAAGACTATGGTACTTACAGGAAATCTGTAACTCCACTAGGTAAAACAATAGAGGTGGTCCACGTTTTTACTGAGGAAATATGTGGCTGAATGCACGAGAAATCGTCAATGTTTACCATCAGTAATAACAAGGATGACACCAGACTAGGAAACCTGTGCTAGACCTATTACATGGGCAGCTTACGATCAAGCACCATCTCTGCTGCTGGGGAGGACAGTGTGATTATTTCTCCCCTATAATTAAGATGAGCACCATAACAATTATAGTCCAGGGAGATGTGACCACCATCAAGTTTTTTTTTATAACTGTGTGTCATAGTGATGTTAATCATTTCCAGTAACTGTGACAATGTGCAACAAAGGGAGAAAACCATCTAATAACGAAGTCACGAGCTCCCTGTTGCGGCACTGCATAGGAAATTAGAGACTGAAATTGGAAGGACCGGGTCACAAATACAAGGGCTGCAAATGGAGACCTTTTGAGGGTAGAGTCCCATTAACTCAATGCTGTCATGCCCACTGACTTTAGATGTCAGGCTCAAACTGCAGCAATGTCTTTCTCCTTCACTGATCCCGGAGAGCGGGACTAGGTCTCGTTGATCAGAGACAGCACGAGACCCTGCAGAGACCCCTAAGAAGCGTTCTGCCTTCTCACCCCTCCTGCCGGGTGAAGTAGCGCTATGACATGATCAGAAGAAGCCGTGATTGACCGGGTTGAATGATTAATTATAGCTGGTTGTGTCCCAGTCCCAACTCAGATCTGCCCCCACAGCGGGGTTGGTAGTTTCCACTGTAGTTGGGCTCTTTTATGACCTTAGGGGGGTTACATCTAAATAAAAGTAAATATAAAAAACACCATACATTGGCCATTTTAACCCATTTGCCCGAGACATACATTGTTAATATCAAAATGACATTACAGATTGGTAATAATTTATTTGGTATTTAAAAAACTATACATTGAAAAAGCCCTTTTTCACTTTTTTAACTAAACCCCCAAAATATAAACTATAAACAAAAAAAAATGTCCCTATACATTTTGTTTTTTTTAACAAGGTATCCTGAAAAAAAATTAAGGTTACACCCAAAAAGAAGTTATGGCATTTAACCTTACGAAACTTCGCCATTTCAGGCCTCACCATTAAGGGGTAATGCCCAATTTTGTAAAAGACATTTTGAAGCCGGATCCACGGCCTCCATAGAAATGTCTATGGGACCCAGTGCCACATGTTTCTCATGCTTCGTGACAGAAGCGGGTGGGCATTCAATGGCGAGGGGAGGGTGAGAGAGTTCAGCCCTACCATCTCCTCAACCACTGTGGTGACTCGCCCTGGGTACAGTTTGTGTGCATGATGCTTAAGTTTTGAGGAAAATGTTGAAGAATGTAAAACTTTTAATTCACCATGATTTTTCTGACTTACCATTCCAGCTTTAAAGATATAGAGACGTGTGAGAACTATTTATCCACGGCTCTGCCACAGCATCCTTTCATCTCTGCACGTTTGACCGCTCCATTCGGATGAAATCCATCCATTTCTTTAGCAAAACTCTCTCCACTGCACAAAATAAAGCCATAGTATAAAGTAAGCAAAAACGCACAGTAGAAGAACAAGAAAAAAATACTAACCAGAGTAAAGTGTAATGACACCCATATGTTGACTTACGTTGGTGCAAGATCATGACAATGAAACATCCAGGAGAATAAAAATTAATGAACCGACTTCTCCAAATTTACGTCCATCTAGTTTGAGATATAAAAAGAGGGTAATATTAGAGTCATGGTACTATGAACTGTAAAAAAAAACCCAACAGAATAAAAACCAGGAAGAACCAAACGCGATCAACCCCAGAAATGATATTAACTACGATACTGGAAGGAGGAGAGCTTCGTCCTAATGGGCAACATATCCAACTCGGTCAGTGATGGTGAAAACCTTTTACAGATCAAAACTACACTCCAGAGGTGACATGGAAAGTTTTAAATACAATGTGAAAGTACCCACAAAAAAAAAAGAGGTGGATGTTATCGGTAGTAGTATAATGATCACATACAATAAGCATAAAGTAGAAAGGGAAATAATTCAGCAGAGTTTCGGGGCTTAATACGGTGTCAAAGCATAACGTAAGATACACAAAAAACTTACCAATTCTACTTATCCAAGTGAAAATTTCGGGTCATCATCATAAATACCTGTAAACGAAATAAACAAAATAACTAGTTTTATGTGATAAGCATGGTAGGCACGAACAGAGGAGACTGATATGTTAACTTTTAAGTTAGGAAAATCCTACCTACAGTTCTGTCTTATCGCGATAAGGGTACTGACAATGGTGGTGGTCGTGTAGTGTGTTGATCAACTGCAGGTAAGTTTCGCATAGTAACACGATTTTCTAGCCAGACAGTGCCTTGTCTCTATTTGTAATATCTTTCGGCACTGACTGATGACGGACTCAGCAGGGGTCTCCTAGAGAATAACCCTCAAGCTTTTCAGTTTCATAATAAGTTTAACCAATTTACTTCTCCACATATTCGTGGATTTGTAGTTTAAGAAGAGGACATGTCAGGGGGATTTTGGGAAACACTAAACAACACAGGTCTTTTATGGTCCTCAATTCACACTTCTGATGTACTGGATACCTGTGCCCGCTCTGAAAAACAAGAAAAAAACTTTTATACAAAATAAAAAAAAAAAAAAACAGTCGTCAAATCGGTAGCCCTCTCATCGCACGCGGTCCAGTGCGGCAAGTAACCCTCTGAGTTCCTGTATTCTCACCCCTAGACCTCCTCCCCTGTCGTGCATGAAAAGGCAATGGGTGAGGAACGGAGATGGCTCCTTAGATCACGGAAAGAAGCTGGGGTTATTCTAGATTGAGTCCTACAGAAGCCGGGTACTGATAGTTATTGAATTCTGTGGCGGGCGCGGAGTAGCGCCAGAGAGGGTCCTGATGAGCGCTCGGACCTACTCACTAGGCAAGCTTAATTTTATTTCAATAGTGGGCCACAATGGGACTTGACAAAGGCAGTTTAGGCCATAAACCACCGGATCCCAAATCACACTGACATTTCCTCTCAATGCTTACTCCAAATCTGCCTCAGTGGTCACTCAATAATGACATTAAGTAATATAAGCCGACTACCAGGGGACTGATCACTAACCAGGACAGATGAATGAGGCATGGTGACCGACATAGCTACATCCTTTATTACAAAAGCTTACCACAAATTTAAAAGAGAACAAGTGAAATAAACATTTAAGCAGGTCAGTATGTAACATTTAAAAGTTAAAGGGTTGGCCCACTTTCAGTAATACTTGATTATTATTGTGTAATAAAAAGTATGTACTTTGTCAAAATATACTTTCCGGTATCAATCCTCCTGTTTTGCTAGATCTCCGCTTGCTGTACTTATATAGAAAGCTTCTCTATTTATTTTCCAGTGGATATAATCTGTACCAGAGATGTGATGGACATGCGGTATGAGCTGTTATTATCACGGCAGTAATAGGAAGTTTTGTGATAATACGGCTTATCCCTGAATGTCCATCACTCTCCATGGACAATTCTTACCACTGGAATAATAGAGAAAGCTTTCTATAGTAGGACAGCAAGGGGAAGATCGAGAAAACTTGAGGGAATTGAACAGACGTAATATTGAAAATTGTATAACTTTTTTCTTACAGAAACAATATCATTATTGCTGAAGTGGACAACCCGTTAAGTAATTTGGTATATTCATTTGCAAGACAAAAGTGAGGAACTAGAAGATACCCTACACCAAGTCACTATCGAAGAAGCTCCAGCTCTCATAATGGCCTTCCTTGATTCTCATCTAGAACCTTCCTCCCCGTATTTATCATACTCTCTTTCGAAGATTTATCTTTTAAGACTTATACATCGCCGTTATTTCAAAATTGTTGTCCGTGTGCACTGGGATCATTCTAGGAAGAAAGCATAAGGGTCCAATCAAATGGGATCAACAGTGACAAAGACATAGATAGGTGGAGTGTCAGTAAACCTAGTACTTTCATCTAACTTTTCCTTTCACTTGCGTCAATAACTTTTGTTGAGCACCAAAAAGTCAGTGTACATCACCCAGTTGCCATTTGTATACCAAAATGTTCCCCACCAGGGTAAGCCCCGTTTGCAAATTATTGTTGTAGCTGAACATTTGGCGGATGGACCAGAGCTTGAAAAAACAAAACAACAATTAAAAAAAAAAAAAATCCATCATGATAAAACCAGGAACTTACTCACGATTCAGGCACTGTGACTGTGGTAATCTTCTATATGTGTTATCCATGGCTCTCCTTCTTATAATTATGTTGATAATCCTGAGGCTATGGGTTCGGTGTTACAGAACCCTCTGTGCTCCGGCTTCACAGCTGTTACCTCCCCCTGCACTTCCAGTAATCTAGCAGACAGGGATGATAGCTACAAAACAGCCTTCTGGCTGTTTTAAGGAAGGAAGGAGGCCTATGGACAACAAAAAAAACCACAGAGTATACACCCAGTGACAACGTGCCTAGATCTTGAGTAAACGTGTCCCTGGTTTTTACACGATGGATGATTTAATAGTAGGTTTTTCTTAGAAAAAAAATTTGTCACCGAGACACCAGCAGCCATTTCACTCCATTTTTGTGAACCAAAAAATAAAAATGCAGCGCCCACTCTGTGTTTTTGTAAAAAAATATTTGTTTTTTTTTGTTTTTTTATTAAATCACATCAACCCACTGCAACAAAGGACAGCTACATGTATGCCCTCGGCGTGCTTTTTGCCATAAAGTGTTTGATGTGCTATGTATTTTGGCGGAGGATCGACAAGGATGGAGCATCTGTTCTTGTGAAATTACGTGGGCAGCAGCTTTTCAGCAGAGGCTACAAACCTCTGAACCAATACTAGCATGTTCTTTCATTACGGCAGGTGTCCGGTCCACATAGCACATGGAGCAGTATAGAATGGGTGAAAACTCTTTGAGTGTGGATAATGGGCTTTAACCCAGGTAACTTTTGGGTGGTCACCACAAACGACTCTGGGTTATCAGGAAAACACCCCTCGGCTCTACTGGTCTTATTGAGTACAATTATTAACTGGCATCACCAAATGCCACCGTGATGCGTGCCAGTGTACACAGTACATTAAATACCTTGAATGCCTACTGTAGCATGACCCTATGCTTCACCTGTGCCAGACCTGCAAGCCATGGACAGCCTCCCTTCCTTTCCACAGGAACGCGTGACCACGATGAGGCAAAAAATAGGACTGCTCTCGTAGTTTTGTTGGTGTTTGCTACTCAAGACTCAATTATGGTTCATGGACACACAGGGTACTCCCCTTGCACGGTGACGAATATATGGTGACCATGATCACGCACACGCCCAATAAGGGGTGTTCAGGGGCTTAAACCTATTGATCAACTACAGATGGTTAATAATGGAATTCTGTTACCCCATAAACTTCAGACGTCCAATTAAATACACATCACTCATGGGGACTTCATGTAAAAATTATGCCTTTACGTTCATTATTTTAATTTGTGATGATAAATTTAAGAAAACAATGTTTACTTTTATTATTTCTAAATGCAGCGTACCGCTTATACTTAGATCCACATGCATCAAATCCGTATAATGGGCTTCAAACATAACAAAGATGTGATGTACCATGTGTATATGGTGCGTTCTAGAACTTGTACACCAGAGTGATCATGAAGGGAATCCACTAATAAGAACCATTAGTTTAACCCTTAGCACAACACCAACACCCTTTTCGCACCCCCAGAACCTGGTTGTGTAACCATGAATTAGAGAGCCAGAAGTGAAACATCACCAGAGCATGTCCTGAATGTAAGGGAGGAATCTGGGAATAAGATCTTGGAAGGGAAAATTACACTTTATTTTTTTATCTGATGAACATGGGGTGTTCTATGGTGTACACCTGTGTTTTTCACAATTGCGAACATCTAATTGTACATGTACAACACATAAGGCGGCAGCATTCAGTAAAATGACTTTTTATAGGCTGGCTGGCTATATACTGGAGGGTAAGGGGCTGGTCGGACATATACTGGTGGGCAGTGGGGTGATAGAATACTGGGTGAGGCTACTGTGACCAATGCATTAACCACCTAGGCTTATACGAAGTAGCTTATAGGTTTCCTGGTATTTTGGTTGGTAAAATTCGGCTCTTAGACTTAGGTCGGGCTGCAGTAACTGTGGGGAGAGAGATTTATTACTAAGAAATGTAATAATAACGGGTATTGCAAAGAGAGGAACTTGTCAATATACAATAAATTCATGTCAGTAGAAAAACTATGTCTTGTAATTCTGTGACAAAACACCACAATGGAGGTCAATGGTTAATTTATTAAAATCTAGCAATTACGAAAATGGAGAAATGAATGTGAGAGTGAGTTTCAAACATCCCAAGCCTAGAAAGAATAACCCGGGAGATGAAGTTAATTTGCGGCCCTACGATGTCCCATATTAACTGGTATGTTTTACTATGACTAGCTCGAAAGAAGACATATGTGCCATGCTGCCAGTACCAAAATGATCGTCGGCGATGTCCCTTCACACAATACGAAATACCTAGTTAACCATCAGACCGTGGCAGGCTAGGATGCTTAAGGGGTGAAACACTATCTTCCATGCGATGAAAGGCGCAACCACGCGGTGGACGCATGGGAACAGCCATGAACGATAATTCCTCTTATTATTTTTTTAGACCAGACTTGTGTGCAACAGAATAGTAAAACCAATGGGAACAAACAACTTTGATTTGAGCTCCAAGAGGTTTTCTGCTGGGGCAAGTGTGTCTTAATGTGGACCCAGTGGATGTAGTGAGTACCGTGATCATTGCAGCTGGGTCCACCTGTCGTTTGAGCAGTCAGACGGGAAACATCTGCATGATGTCACAGAGGGGACGTGACGATCATTTGATCAGGCTACGGAAACACCGTCCGGTGTCATTTTTAATAGTTTTTACGATAAAAGACGGATGCAGTACGCCATGCTTTCTGTTCTCTGGACATAGAGAAAAAACACGGACATCCCCGTCAGATGACAAAGTATTGTAGCGAATTATGAGTACATGTAAATGTTTCTAGAGCCTGCAACCGACATAGGGTACCACAGTATGAATTCCTAACAAGACACATGTTTATACAACAACACTAAAGCTGTGGCACCTACTCTGATTTTGTCCAAGGATTGTAATTTCAGTGCCAACTTCTTAAGTTGTCTAATTTCTCTACTACTGGATGCCCTGGAAGTCCCAGTATATTTAGAGTAGTCCCTACATCTGGGCAGGACCATCGCGGCCAGAGAGAGATAGAAGACACAGACCAGTCCTCCTGCAGCGTTACCAGATCTCGGGCGGTGACGGGATCATCCTTCATATAGATAGAGAAACTATGTCTGTGGTAGAATACTCGTTTTATTAATATGCTATATGCTCACTTACGTGATATTTTTCATTCTTGTCTTCTTTTTTTGGGGGTTTGTGGGCGTAGTAAATAAAATAACAGATGAAAAAAATAATCCATTTTTTTGCAGTGAAGGCGTACAAAGAAGAAGGGGATCATATAATAAAAATACAAAGATCCAGGTCCTCCAGTATGATTCAAGGTTACCAAAACCTGTTGTTATATCTCTAAATGCGTGGAGGATCTCTAAATCAATGGTATATGGTAATAAGTACAACACATTGTTGCCATGTACACAACTTGTTGTAACTAAGTGCGAGATTTTGGGGTCTTATTTATAGGGACAAGCTGCTCACTTCCGTTGACCTGTGTGCCTGCTTTCGTGGGATTTGCGAGATTGACAGTTTATATACAGGGTTTCCGTGGGATGTGCGCATGTGTCGTGTTTTTGCGCAGAGTGCTCCGTCTTTCCATGCGAGCAGAAATCAGGGAGCGTGCCATATGACGAGTCCGAATGATTCGCGATGAGTGCTGGGATTTAACTTTCAAATATGATTCCATAGACAATGCATTTACAGCACCAGGAAGAAGAAGGTACACCTCTGTGTACGGCTCGAAGCTGATAGAGGGTAAGCCACACATGCAGGATTCCGAGGAAGCCGCACAATCGTAGTGATCCCCCTACGTTGTGTCTTTGAGGGTAGCATTCAGTCGGCGCTAGGATTCTGAACTACTGTACATTTACTAAGGATAGGTGACTCATTTATATACACCTGGAACATCTCTGAATGGAAAGAATACAGAAATCTCCATCAATGATGTGAACTTTTGGCTCATACGGTATGTTGGCCGGTAATGTATGGCCTGGTGGAACATATGACTACCATGTGTGGCATATTCCTTGTTAATTGAAGCAGGAGAACGCCGTGATCAGCGGTGGTAAGTGTCATGTTCCCCATTCATACTCTCTCTCTATATTTGGGGACCCTCCCATACGTTCCTTTTTATTCTGTTTACCAGAGGACTAATGTGGTAACAAGAAGCTTCGGACTACATGGTGTTATCTTCAGCCAGTAAACTCTTCTCTAAGCTAATCATTCGTCACCCGTCCGCTGTTTCCACCTGCCTTATCATCTTTGCCTTCCTCCTGCCTCCCCCGGCCCTGTACCCACTCTGCTTCACTCAGTGCCGGCCCCGTCTACAGGGTGGGTACCCATAGCAAACATGATTATCGCCAGGGCTAATAAAATCAGGTTGAAATTATATCTGTGAAATCAACATAGAATAACAAAATAGCAAATTCTTTAATTCAAAGTACAGGCAGTCCCCGGGTTACATACAAGATAGGGTCTGGAGGTTTGTTCTTAAGTTGAATTTGTATGTAAGTCGAAACTGTATATTTTATAATGGAAGTTCTAGACAATTTTTTTTCTTTTGCCCCAGTGACAATTGGAGTTTCAAAATTTTTGGTGTAATTGGACCAAGAATTATCAATAAAGCTTCATTACAGACACCTTACAGCTGATCATTGCAGTCTGGGACTATAGTAAAGCATCCAGAGAGCTTCACCAGAGGTCACATGGGGCAGAGGGGTCCGTCTGTAACTATGGGTTGTCTGTAAGTCGGGTGTCCTTAAGTAGGGGACCGCCTGTATGGAGAAGAACTAACTTGTTGTCACTGGACAACCCTTTTGACCTTAAAGGGGTATTCTCGTCTGGGTAGTCACATTCAGTTTCATTAATCTTCCATTTATAAACATTTCTTCAATTGGATGTTATTAAAAAAAATGTTCCTGTGTGAAGATAATTTCTCATACATGTAGTCATTCTGTCCCTTAGAAACGAGATGGCTTCCTCGGTTACGACCACGTCACACTCTGGCAGCGGTGGCCAGACATGAGCTATTGAGTCCTGTCTGACCTCCTGGATTCAGCAATCATTACCACAGGACGGCTGTGGTTCATACAGTAAATCCCGGACATTTCATATACAAAAACCTTTTGTTTCTTTGGGCAATCACTCCAGTAGAGGTGGCCCTATCCGGGGAAGCTTTTTTCGTTTCTAAGGGACCTTATCACTACATTTATGAGAAATTATCTTCACACAGGAACATTTTTTTTAATAACATCTAATTGAAGAAATGTTTATATATGGCAGATTTATCAAACTGAATGTGAATGCCCAGACGAGAATACCCCTTTAAGCGTTGCGTTTTGGTAACCTAGTTATTTGCCTCGTATACAACCAGCCATTGACTGTGTCAGGACATAACTGCTTAGCAAAAAGGTGAAGAGGCTTGGGGGAAAGTGTGACATTGGGGATATGGAGCAGAGGGAACTTGCCCTGTGCTCCAATAATTTCTGTTGGAAAACTTTATAAGATGGCTGATCCCGGAAGTACTATTTGCTTGATTGCTGTAAATATGTGATGTTGGACTCCCAGAATCAGACATTTGTTACCTCTCCTGTAGATAGGTGATAGATGTCTGTGATGGCTAATCCTTATAATAAGTACTTCACTTACGTAAACGCCAGACCATATTCTATCCATTTTCTATCCATCTATCTATAAAATGTAAGTAGTATTACAATAGTTTGCTCTATTTTCCAGGGCTAATAAAATCAGGTTGAAATTATATCTGTGAAATCAACATTGAATTAAAGAATTTGCTATTTTGTTATTCTAAGTATATCTAAGAATTCTGTCTTCATGGGAATACCCCTTTAAACTGAATTGAATCTACATGTAATACGTGCGGAAACATTGTAGATTTTAACCTGGATTTTTCTGCGGTAGCACATTTGTTGTGGATCCTGGACATATGCAGCTACCCTAAGGGCCGTTCCACACTTGCAAGTGTGATGCGATGAACTCGCATGCTGCTCGGAACGCACGGCCCGAATGCTGCACACTGGGACTGAACTGACATGCTGAGTACACTCCCGGTGTGCAGCGTTCGGGCAGTGCGTTCCGAGCAGCATGCGTTGCGAGTGTGATGCAAGTTCATCGCATCACACTCGCAAGTGTGGAATGGCCCTAAGTCGGGGTTAGAACGGAGAAGGAGAATTCACAATAATTAACCATTTACCTTCTGTGATGTCCTATGTTGCATCTTTATATATCCTATCCTTGCTGTTACTACTTTCACTATTTCTTTGGCATCTCTTGTATCCACGTGTTCTCCGCCCACATTTTTCTGTGTAAGAGATAAACTTCCACATCAATAGATTTTCTATCACAGGTATTTTATATATGTCAAAATAATATATATATATATATATATATATATATATATATATATATATATATATAGACATTTACACACATATTAAATTTGGAAAAATTACAGGGAGAGTGACCAAGACATTGCTACAGATGTTAAAGTACAAGGTATTAGGGGATAAAAGCAAACTACTACCTTTTTAGATCCCAAGTAAGGGTAAAATTTCACGGTCGGGTATGCTCTGATGCCTGCTGACTCACAAATTTGTCCATAGGCTTGGCAGTCTACTTTTCCAGCTTTTACTTTTCCTTTAAGAAGCTAAAAGGAAAGTATAGAAACACACACACATTATAAAAGAGATGGAGCAGTTTGATTTGTACACTTCAAGACAAAACCTGAAACCGGCAAACAAGACAGGCTTCATACAAGCAATAAATAATCTACTGTAGCTATATACAGGGCGAGTCCCAGGAAACTTCATTATTTCAAAAATAAAAGGGAAAAGTCATAACTAAATAGCCCAGCAAGAAATGGGTGAGGGGGCCTATCTTTAAGGCTTTGTCTGGGAACATGGCTGCCACTGTGAAAGCCGCCATATTGGATTAAGGGCAACTTTTTACCAATATGAAAGAGAACATGTAGCAAATCATAGAAGACCAGAATCACCCCAGAAATCTATAGTTACAATCAGATTAAGAAGATCTCTTGTGGCTCAAAAGTCATCAACACAAAGTTGCAAATACAACCGAGAACGTCCCATGTGATGCACAGATATCTGACATGTTGTTGATGGTGCTGAACACGTGATATGTGGGGGTCCCGCCACTGATCAGCACGTTATCCCTGATCAAGATGATGATGGATGTGGCTGGAAACCCCCTGATATTCCTACACAGTCTCCATTTATTTATAAATATTCAGGAAGAATAACAGAGGAACAAGCACAGGGCAGTAATAAGAACATATGCTCCACTATCACCAGTGCAGGATAAATACAAGCATTTACTAAAGCAGGGAAGTAAGGTTTTCTTTTGGGACACCTTGGGACAACATAAAAGTGCATCAATAAATGACAACCCTAAAGTGGGTGACTACGTACCCTGGCCACATACTCAAATTCAGGAGCAAAACTCCTACATGGACCGCACCATGGAGCGTAAAAATCCAAAAGCCAGTGATCTTTTCCCTTTAAAACATTCTCATTAAAACTGTCAGGTGTGAGGTCAATAGCCATTTTCGGCAAGTACCTGTTTAGATGGAGAGAAGACAACATGAAAATTTTATGAAATATGTTAATAAAAATCCATTGCTTATAAATTGATTTCAGCATCAAAAAAGCACATAAAAATATAATAAAGAGTGCACGTCACAAGGGGATGTAAGCAACACCCTGAAACAATCCAAAAATTGGAGGCAGACAAAAATTTGGGATTTTTTTTTAAAGGTATTGACTGCCCAGATGTTTTAGCACTGCTAATATATGTACATGAATGAATACTCACGATAACGCCCAACTCTTAAGGGAATAGGAATCTCTCTGCCACCCGTTATACCCACTAAAAAGAGGAAGGTGTAAAGATTGGGGTTATACAGAACGCGCTGCAGAGCATCTCATCACATACAGCTCCCATCATACTCACTGGTAATAATGAGGGTTGTCTCGGTTTGCTGGGTAAAGTCGGATTTCCGGATAGGCATTGACGTATTCCTTACTACAAAGTGAACTGTATTTTTGACAGTCGACACTTCCAACACTGATCAATCCACTTAAATGCTGAAATAAACAAAATTCTGATTATTGTATTATATTAATTTGCTAATGTGCCAAAAGACTGAAATTCCCAATTAAGCTGTATCCGTTACCAAAAAGAACAGAGTTCTGTCAGTCCTGGCGCCTAGAATCCCCTCACCCCGGCTGTGTACCATTAATCCCGCCATCTTGGACATATATGATTAATACAGGGATAAAAACGGGCTGTGGCAGGGAATAATGTGAATGACATAAAGGAAATCTACTAGAAAGACCAAGCTTGACAGACCAGGGACATTTACTCATAGATCCAGGCCCTGTGACTATGGTAATCTTCTTACATTTATTATCCATGGCCTCCTACATTCTAACTGCGATTTACAGCCCCTCTGTGCTGTAGCTGCACAGGCTGTTACACTGTGCAGGAAAACTTCCTTCTTCCGACTGAGCTAAAACTCACTCCTGGAGTAAGATTAAAGCAGGCAGAACAGGGGGGGGGGGGGGGAGAAGGGGCTGACAGGGGGGGGGGGGGTAACATCCTGTCAAGACAAAGTTTAGAGGGGCTTCCGAGAGCTCTCATGGGTCATAAGCATAGTGTTAAAAGTTGATTTTAGAAGGAGGCCATGGATAACAAATATAAGAAGAGGATTACAGTCCCGATGCCTGGATCTATGAGTAAATGTCCCTGGTTTATCATGATGAATTTTGACGGTTAGCATTACAGCATACCTGCTGTATGGGACATGGGACTGTGTATTTAAAGAAAGTCTGCACTACTTATGTTAAATGGGTGTTTTAAATGCCATCCAGATGCGGTTTACATGGAAACACCCCTTTACCACAAGTAAACTAGCATTATTTTGACTATAACTGCGTACCCGAGCCATGCGTTTCCACTCAGGCATCAGGGCTTGACAAGGTCCACACCATGGGGCATAATAATCCACCATCCAGATTTCATCCCGACTCCGTCCCTTTACCAGTTCGTTAAAAGTTGTGGGCGTGAGAGTGACAACAGAAGGATGACGGAGATCCTAAAAGTCAAAAGAAACTCATTTAATTGAAAAGAATCCGGGCAAAATGTTTAATGTCACGACTAGAAAATCTATAGGATACCTCAATAAACTCCAGGATTTGTTCTGCGCTGTGATGTCCCTCATACTCATGAGTATTAGACTGATTGAATACCACGGTTGTAGGGTAGGCTCTTATATTATGCTGCCAGGGAAGAAAGATATGAGATAATATATTACACTTCTATAAAAAGTCAGTGATCCAAAATCTTATATATTCAGTTATTGCCTTACCATATTGCAGAGGCCTTCATGAATGGTACAGTCCAGAGTGCCGAATCTTACATGTCCGAATACTCGCTTTGATGCTTTCCTTAATTCTGGCAGTAAGGCTCTACATGGAGGGCACCACTTAAGATAAAAGAAATAATAAATGAATAAAATGCCATTTCGCATAGGGGGAATTTAATAAGCCTTGTCCAACAGATTTCTGGCGGACAAAGCTCATTAAAATCAGTATTTCAGCTAATTTAAGGCATTTTGTGCCCTGCAAGGCACTTTTGGCAGGGAAGGAAGTTACAAAAGTTTCTGCCAGAAGATGGTGGAGGCTGCTCCAGATTTTCAGGCTTTAGAGTGCACTGCTAGGTTAGACTATGTCACTGCTAGTTTAGATAGGACACATAAATTTTCCCAACATGTGGGTTTTAGGAAATGGCAACCAATGAGTAACCCTTCTTAGTAAAAGTAGATGTTATGTGAAATAGTTACCCCATAGAGAAAATGGATAAAGAAAAAAAAAGTACTCACAGGAGCAAAAAAGTCCACCAGCCATGGTTCTCCTTCATTTCCCGGGAAATTCGTAGGTCCCAGTGTAATGACGTGAGAAGTTACACTTTCTTTAGCAAAGGTCACCAACTCATAAACACTGGTTTTCCCTTTAAACAGAAGAAAAACAGGAAAACGCTTGTAAACAACAAAACAATCTGGAAATCTCTTCTAAAGCTAACTAAAGGTACAAACTTCAGACATAAACTTAAAGGATCAACCAATCCAAGGCCAATCTTCATTTTCGGGCTTTGTTTTTACCTTCTCACTTAAGTTTTTCCATCAACATTTTGTTGTCCAACCATAATCTGCCCCCAACATTTTTTGCACTTCTGTTTTCAGGGATATTTAAAGGGTTTTTTTTTTTAATTCAATCTATATTTTGTATTGATACTTGGGACTTTTCTATCACTTTTGCAGCACATTTTTTTTCAGCAGATAAGGTGTCCAAAAGTTTTTGGAGACTTTTTCCCCCATTACATAATTAGTTCATGCATTTTCAGGAATGGTAATATCAACAATATATTATTTTTTTGTTTATTATTTTTATAATATTTTTTTCATAAGAATTTGGGAAATTGTAAAATGCCCTTTCAATGTCTGTCCTATTCAAGATTTAGCCCAAAGGTTGAACAACCTTTATTGGTCCAAGGGCCACATTGTCATACTACTCAACTTTAAGGGGCCGCACTAGGAACCAGCACCATAGAGCATATAATAATAGTGGAGATCCCAGAGTAGCCAATAATAATAGTGGAGATCCCAGAGTAGCCAATAATAATAGTGGAGATCCCAGAGTAGCCAATAATAAAGTGGAGATCCCAGAGTAGCCAATAATAATAGTGGAGATCCAGAGTAGCCAATAATAATAGTGGAGATCCCAGAGTAGCCAATATAAGTGTGAGATCCCAGAGTAGCCAATAATAATAGTGGAGATCCCAGAGTAGCCAATAATAAGCCTACCGTGAGATCCCAGAGTAGCCAATAATAATAGTGGAGATCCCAGAGTAGCCAATAATAATAGTGGAGATCCTAGAGTAGCCAATAATAATAGTGGAGATCCCAGAGCAGACAGACCCCCCCCCTAACTCTCCTTCAATGGCTCCTCTTCTGCCCCTGCACCACACTGCAGCATCTTCTCTCCTCCATCTGCAGCTCTGTTCGGTATCCTGTGCTGGTTGTATGCATTGTGTGGCATCAGAACCCAGAGCAGATCTGCGCCAGGAACAGACGACGACCCGGGAGCAGTACAGCACAGCTGACACCTACTTACCTCTCTGCTCCTGACGCCAGTGCATACAACCAGTGTCAGGAGTCAGGACACAGAGCAGAGTTCCAGGAGAGGACCCAGGGTAAGTGAGGACTTCTTAGGTGCACTCACTACCCAGCCTCATGTATCAATTAAATGTGTGGTCACCTTAAATGTGACCAGTTTCCTAGTTATTCTTACCATGATGGATTTCAAAGTCATTAACGCCTTTCCCCTTAAATGCTGCCACACAAGGCTTGTGAATGTATAGGGAACTGCAGGTTGAGGGATAGGACTGGCAGTCAAAACGTCCGACCTTACAAGAAACAAAAAATGTGTTAATACAAAATACATTTCTAGTTGTAAAGGTGTGTAAATCCACCAACTTATTTACCTGAATATGATCACCGCGCAGTAAAACATTCAGCTTCTTGAATTCTGAGAGATGAAATTCTCGATCATGTCCAAAAGTGAAGAATAGAAGCCACCGATGATATGTTAACCTATCCTTAATAAGAAGAACATTCATGTCAGACCTTGTATCATACAATTGTATCAGACAATAGTGCTCCCAGTGGGGCATGGAAAATTTGCCTATAACTGAAATTTTAGAAAAAGAAAAAAACTGCCATGATGTTAAAAAGTTTAAATTATACATCTATAATCTATTATCTAGTATCAACATTTGTTTAACAAACAGTGATTAAAAAAAATAAATAACCAAAGATGTATGCTATACAGTAAATGAGGTAACAAAAAAAGGCATACAGTACAGCTTAAGGGGGTAAAACGTTTTGTACAATTTGGGATGGTACAGAGGAAAGTTAAGGTGCCGACTGCTGAGTCTTATGCAGTTTACAAGTTGGGCAGATCATGGTGAGTAGTAGTAGCAGCCTTTCATCCAGATCAGCGTTCATGCCAGCTGTGTCAGCTTAGCATGACCCCATGGGAGTAAAAGTTTGGGTTGCAGTGAGAATTCACCCTGAAGCGGAGCTGTAGACAATGCAGAGTATTAAACAAGGGTCACTGTTAGGCCAGATACACACAAATGTTTGTGCCTGTGGAAACGGAATTGCGTGCCGGTCAGATCCTATGAGCCGAACAAAGTGCGCTGGATGGGAGCCCTTGCATAGACAGTAATATGATGCAAGGACTCACTGTCTAGTGGCTGAAATGCAGCGCTGGCACTGCAACAGTTGTCAGTGTAAAATATCTTGATGATGCAAGGAATCCCATCCAGTGCACTGTGGGATCTGACCAGCACATGGGTCAGTTTCCACAGGCAGAACACCTTCCTGTTGAGCCTTCCTTAGAGTAAACACTTACCTAGTCTTATCGAGCCCCATTAGTTGCCTCTATTACTATGCCGCTCTACTTACCTTTAAGGAATCGGGAGAAAGCATTTCTAAATCTGGAAGACGATCCATCATTTCTTTGTAGATTTCTTTGGTGTCCAATGAATTAAAGAACTGAACAAGTCAAGAATAGACACAATATTAAGACACACATATAACTACAATTCCTAAAAAATAAATTAAAAAAACCCCATAGAAATGGAATCCTCATTACCAGGATATCACTTTTCTCTTTGTTAGCTAGACTGGCTCCAGGTGGGAAGTAAGCGGTGGTGCTGCTGCTGATTTCCAGGTTGTCACAGAGGTCCCCCTGAGTGGTACAGTCCATCCATCCCACACTCACTAATCCATCCTAATCCACAAACAAAAGATACATAAAATTGTGTTTTATATGTAAAAAAAAAAAAAAAATCAGTTTTTATTTTTTGTGTCAGAAAGAAACTTTTTCTGTTCAATCTTTAAAGTTTTTCACCTCATTATGGATTTTAGTAAAGGACATCTACCATCTGATGGTAGACTCCTATTACTGACCTACTCATTTCTTCCTCCTTTGTATGTGACTTATTATCTTGATCGGACACATTTTGAAGAAATAGATGGTTAAAAATATGCAAATTAGCGAGAGGTGCTCAGGCTTAAGTCACCTGAACACCTTTTGGCTCTGCCAACTTTTAACCCCTTACCGACATGTGACGTAATAGTAAGTCACATGTCGGGTCTCGGTACATGGAGAGGGCTCGCGTGCATATTGCAGCAAAGGCTTACCGGTAACACCCGCGATCGGCTTCAAAAACACGGTGGCGCGTGGGCGCCGCCATCTTTCCGTGGATCGCCGCTCCCCGTGACGTCATCGGGGAGCGGCGATCCGTCGCCATGGTAGCTTCGGGTCTCACGAAGACCCGAAGCTACTTCGGGTTAACCCATTCATTACCATGTGCTGTCAGCACATGGTAATGTAGGAGTAGTAAAATCCCCATATACTGCCATACTGTAGTATGGCAGTATATGAGAGGATCGTACAGACACCCTAGGGTTAAAGTACCCCAGGGAGTCTGAAAAATAGTAAAAATTAAAATTAAAAAAATTTTTTTTAAAAAAATCATAAACACTTTAGATATCGACGCGTTTGAAAATGCCCGATCAAAATATGATAACGGTTTTTCACTGCGTAACGGAAAATCGCGCCCAAAGTCGAAAATGGCACTTTTTTTCTCTTTTAAAAAAATTTTTAAATTCTATAAAAAGTGATCACAAGGTCATACAGTCCTAAAAATGATAACATTGTAAACGTCATCAAAATTCGCAAAAAACGACACCACCCACATACACCAAAGTATGAAAAAGTTATTAGCCCCAGAAGATGGCAAAATCCCCCCAAAAAATTTTGTACAGGAGGTTTTAATTTTTAAAATGTATGAAAACATAAAACCTATACAAATTTGGTATCCCCGTAATCGTACCGACCCAAAGAATAAAGTAGACATGTCACTGTTGGGGTGCACAGTGAAATCCGTAAAATCCAAGCCCACAAGAATACGGCAAATATTCCTTATTTAGTTTATGCAGTTCTTAGCTTTAGCATTTATACACAACAGTCAATAACATTGCTTATGTCATTCACACGTTACTTAGATCTCTCCCTTCGCATAGCTTAACATTTTATAATTTAACATTAAACAGCTTTCAAACTTAACTTATAACATCTGTCATTCGAGAGGTTTCTGTACAGCTATTACCTTAGCTCTCTGTCTCAAAAAACATTTATAGGGATTACAGGCGGTCCGCTACTTAAGGACACCCGACTTACAGACAACCCATAGTTACAGACAGACCCATCTGACCTCTGGTGAAGCTTTCTGAATGTTACTATAGTCCCAGATTGCAATAATCAGCTGTAAGGTGTCTGCAATGAAGCTTTATTGGTAATCCTTGGTCCCATTACAGCAAAAATTTTTTTTGTCTGGATCTACAATTATAAAATATACAGTTTCGACTTACATACAAATTCAACTTAAGAACAAACCTCCGGACCCTATCTTGTGCGTAACCCGGGGACTGCCTTTACTGTATGTAATTTATGATTTATTGCTGCCATGGTTCCCATATTTCGGTCACGTGTTGATGTCTGAGAAAACCGTAGGCCAATGCTTGTTCAAAATTATATGTCTTGGTTATCACCGATTCTAGCTCGTTGCGTGTGGGGCTTTCCGCAGTCTTCCAATGTCTAGCCAGAACAATCCTGGCCATGGTAAACATCTTAGTCAACAGGAAGCGTTGTTTAAGGGGTTTCAGTTGTAGGTCTAGGTGTAATAGGGCTTGTGCTGGCCCTTGCCCTCCTAGCGTGCCTACCAGAGATTCTGCCAGATCGTATTTTGGGACATTCTCACAGTGTATGGACTAAGCTCCCATTTGCCCCACAGCCCCTCCAACATAATGGTAACATATGCTTTGTGGATACGATCTGGTGTGTAATACCACCTTGTTTGCACTTTGTATGCGTTTTCAATGTGGGTTATGCATTTCCTCATTATGTATTTTAGTAAAGGACATCTACCATCTGATGGTAGACTCCTATTACTGACCTACTCATTTCTTCCTCCTTTGCATGTGACTTATTATCTTGATCGGACACATTTTGAAGAAATAGATGGTTTAAGATATGCAAATTAACGAGAGGTGCTCAGGCTTAATTCACCCGAGCACCTTTTGGCTCTGCCAGCTTTTAATTTATCACTGCTGAAGTATCTCCCGGTCCCGCTCGTAATAATTGCAGAAAACCGGTGAAATGCTTTGCCAGCACTTCGTCTGATCTCCAGGACTGCCATCTCCTTCTGACCATTCGGACTATAAGATGCAGGCACTTTTAAGCAAAACTTTTCCTTTCTAAAAGTGTGTCTTCCAGTCTGAAAAATTATGGTAAATCTTTGTGTATACAGTGCCATCATATTATATATTGGCTTACAGATCATGGGGGACACATTCAAACATAATATGGCTTTACAAAGTGATAACATTGTCAGCTGAAACACTGGGAATGAGGCCTCTGATCACAAGAGCGTACACTCCATGACTTATTTTAAAATCTTATCCTATGATTGACTTTAATATACATGTATATTACTTACAAGCATGGCTGCAAGCTTTAACCGTGTCTGAGTGGACAGGCAGTCTGGAATAAAGAAACAAACTTGTTCAGAATAAAGATGCCTAAATGCGTCACTAAAAACTTTTAATGAAACTTTGAATCGGAATGAATTGCTATAAGGATTTTTAAGATCTTTTCCAGCATCCGGGTGCAGTGCTGTTATATTATAGACGACATTGCCAAACCAGGCATGTGCTTTATTTATTGTTAGTGACTGACAATGGGGAAATGATTACAAAATTTAATAGGGGAAGATTCGTTGACCAGCATACATAGCTATACATATTGCTTTCCAAAGGGACTGCACTTCTTTATAGGTGGGCATGCTATCAGCGCAGGTCTCTGCAGTAACAGTCCGCAATACAACACCCCCTTTCTCAAAAATATTGCAGCAGGGGACCTTTGGTGTTATAATTAAAAAACAAATATTTTCCGAATTAAACAAAACCCCAACACCAATAAATTTGGTTTAGGGTCCCCAGGTAAGCACACAGCCTGGATGGAGGGAAAAGTGCTCTTTACCCCTCCTCCCTCCACAGGAAGGCGGATGCCCGACTTGGTTACGGTCCAGTGAGATACCGTGTGCTTACCATGCCATGACCGGCAGCCATACACTTCTATTGGGGCCATGATCTGGATCACAGTTGGCCGAAATGAGCCCTAACAGATGGTTTTTATGCCCATTCCTTTGCCAAAAAACAAAAGTGTATAAATAGAAGTCCTTTCTTTAGACATTTTTTACTATAATTCTATTAAACCATTACAGGTTTTGGCTCCAAAACTGACAAAGAAACTTAGGTGAGACACCGATGTGACCGAGGTCATTATATCTAACAAGTGACACTGGAAACGCAATATTGTATGACGTGATCGAGTTACCTCCAGTGTCAGCGCAGAATGTGATCAGCCAGCCAACTCCGGATGCAAAGGAATTTTCTAGAGAACTTCTGAAATTACCTTAAAAAAAGAAAAAAAATATGTAACAAATTATGCTAGAAAATTTCCCAAAGTGGCTCCATAAACCCCTTACTGACATGTACAGGTTACAGAATATCAAATGTGTCCCCATACGGGTTTGTAAAAGAAAATTAAGAAGTTTTGGCTTTGGGTTACAAAAATAAATAAAATCATGCAAACTGACATCACACCCTTACCTGCCCATAACTCTGTTACAGCACTTGAAACATACTTCATGGCGAAATGTACCAAATTCTCATGTGATCGATCTCCAAAGTACTTGACTGGATTCTGCAAAGTTACATGAGAAAGTTTAAAACGCTGAAGCAACAATGAAAAGTCGGGCTCAGTCATTCAGGGTGGATTTGTATCTTACTAGAAGATATGTTACATTACAGGAAATCTGTAAACTCCCATAGGTAAACAATAGAGGTGGTCCACGTTTTCCCTGAGAAAATATGTGGGCTGAATGCAGAGAAATCGTCAATGTTTACCATCAGTAAACAGAGGATGCACCAGACCTAGGAAACCTGGTGCTAGAACAATATTACATGGGCAGCTTACGAAAGCACCATCTCTGCCTGCTGGGAGGACAGTGTGATTATTCTCCCCTACTAATTTAGATGAGCAACCATACAATTATAGTCAGGGAGAGTGACCTACCATCAAGTTTTTTTTATAACTGTGTGTCAGAAGATTGTTTAATCATTTCCAGTAACTGTGACAATGTGCAACAAAGGGAGAAACCATCTAATAACTGAAGTCAGATGCTCCCTGTTGCGGTCACTGCATAGGAAATAGAGACTGAAATTGGAAGACCGGGTCACAAATACAAGGTGCAAATGGAGACCTTTGATTTAGGGTAGAGTTCCCATTTAACTCAATGCTGTCTGCCCACTGACTTTAGATGTCAAGGCTCAAATCTGCAGCAATGTCTTTCTCCTTCACTGATCCCGGGAGCGGGACTAGGTCTCTGTTTATCAGAGACAGCACGAGACCCTGCAGAGACCCTAGAAGCAGTTCTGCCTTCTCCTCTCCTCACTGCACGGTGCTGAAGTAGCTCTATGCAGTGAGCAGAGAAGCCGTGATTGCCGGGTCTGAAATGATTAATTATAGCTGGTGTGTCCCAGTCCAACTCAGATCTGCCCCCACAGCGGGTAGTTTCCACCTGTAAGTTGGGCTCTTTTATGACCTTAGGGGGTACATATAAAAGTAAATATAAAAAACACCATACATCGCCATTTTAACCCATTTGCCTGAGACTATACATATTGTATATCAAAATGACCATTACAGACTTGGGAATTAATTTATTTGGTCATTTAAAAATACTATACATTGAAAAAGCCTTTTTTCACTTTTTTAACTAAAAACCCCCAAAATATAAACTATAAACAAAAAAAATGTCCTATAACATTTGTTATTTTTTAACAAGGTATCCTGAAAAAAAATTAAGGTACCACACCAAAAAAGAAGTTATGGCACTTTAACCTATGTACGAAAATTCGCCATTTCAGGCCTCACCATTAAGGGGTTAATGCCCAATTTTGTAAAGACATTTTGAAGCCGGATCACGGCCCTCCATAGATGTCTATGGGACCCAGTGAGCACATGTTGTCTCAATGCTTCGTGACAGAGCCGGGTGGCATTCAATGGAGAGGGGAGGGGTGAGGAGCGTTCAGCCCTACCATCTCCTGCAACCAGCTGTGTGCTCGCCCTGGGCTACAGTTTGTGTGCATGATGGCTTAAGTTTGAGGAAAATGTTGGAAGAAATGTAAAACTTTTAATTCACATGATTTTTCTGACTTACCATTCCAGCTTTAAAGATATAGAGACTTGGATAACTATTTATTCCACGGCTCCTGCACAGCATCCTTTCATCTCTGCAGTTGACCGCTCCAATTCGGATAAGTCCATCCATTTCTTTAGCAAACTCTCTCCACTGCAAAATAAAGCCATAGTAATAAAGTAAGCAAAAAGACAGTAGAAGAACAAGAACAAAAACTAAACAGAGTAAAGTGTAATGACACCATATGTGACTTACCGTTGGTGCAAGATCATGACAATGAGAACATCCAGGAGAATAAAAATTAATGAACCAGACTTCTCCAGAATTTACAGCTCCATCTAGTTTAGATATAAAAAGGAGGGTAATATTAGAGTCATGTGTAATAGAACTGTAAAAAAAACCCAACAGAATTAAAAACCAGGAAGAACCAAAGCTGATCCACCAGAACTGATATTAGACTACGATAATGAGGAGGGAGAGCTTCGTCCTACTGTGCACACATATCCACTCGGTCAGTGATGGTGAACCTTTTACAGATCAAACTACAACTCCAGAGGTGACATGGAAAGTTGTTAAATACCAATTGTGAAAGTACCCACAATAAAAAAAGAGGTGGGCATGTTATGGTAGTAGTATAATGATCACATACATAAAGCATAAAGTAGAAATGGGAAATAATTCAGCAGAGTTTCGGTGGCTTAATACTGGTGTCAAAGCATAACGTAAAGATACACAAAATACTTACCAAATTCTACTTTATCCAAAGTGAAAATTTCAGGGTCATCATCATAAATACCTGTAAACGAGAATAAAACAAAATACTAGTTATGTGAATAAGCATTTGGTAGCACTGGAACAGCAGGGAGACTGGATAGTTAACTTTTAGTTAGGAAATCCTCCTAAAAGGTTCTGTCTTATCGCTGATAAGGTACTGACAATGGTGGTGGTCGTGGTGTTGATCAACTGCAGGTAAGTTTCCTGTAACAGATATTATAGCCAGAAGTTGCCTTTCTCTAGTTGTTAATATCTTTCTGCACTGACTGATGGACGGCATCCCGCAGGGGTCTCCTAAGAGAATAACCCTTCCAGCTTTTCAGTTTCATAATAGTTATAACCAATTTAACTTCACCACATTTCGTGAGATTTGTAGTTTAGAAGAGGACATGTCAGGGGGATTTGGGACACTAAACCAACCACAGATCTTTTATTGTCCCAATTCACACTTTAGTGATGTACTTCTGTGCCCGCTATTAAAAACAAAGAAAAAAACTTTTATACTTACCTCGGTCCGGAGCTCCCAGCGCCTGCGCAGTCACACCCCGAGTCCGGTGTACTACACCCCAGCTTCACTGCGCATGCGGCATGGGTACAGAGCCTGACCAAAGAAGCCGGGGTGTACTGATCCAGATTATTGAATTTCTGTGCAGGCGCGGGAGCGCCAGAGATGGGTCTGATGAGGCGCATCGGACCTATCACTAGGCAAGCTTAATTTTATTTCAATAGTGGGCACAATGGGACTTGACAAAGGGCAGTTTAGGACAATAAACCACCGATCCCAAATCACACTGACATTTCCTCTTCAATGCTACTCCAAATCTGCCATCATGTGTCACTCAATAATGAACAATTAAGTAATGATAAGCCAGACTGACCAGGGGCTGATCACCTAACCAGGAACATGATGATATGAGGCATGGTGACTGACATAGCTACATCCTTTATACAGAAGCATTACCACAAATTAAATAGAGAACAAGTGAATAAACATTTAAGCAGGTCTAGTTTATGTTAACATTTTTAAAAGTTAAAGGGGTTGGCCACTTTCAGTAAATAATTGATATTATTTGTGTAATAAAAAGTTAGCTAATTTGTCAAAATACTTTCGGTATCAATTCCTCACTGTTTTCTAGATCTCCGCTTGCTGTACTTATATAGAAAGCTTCTCTATTTACTTCCAGTGGATATAATCTGTCCATGGAGATGTGATGGACATGCAGGTACATGAGCTGTTATTATCACTGAGAGTAATAGGAGTTTTGTGATAATAACGGCTTATGCACCTGAATGTCCATCACATCTCCATGGACAGATTCTTACCACTGGAAGTAAATAGAGAAGCTTTCTATAGTAGGACAGCAAGGGGAGATCTAGAAAACTGTGAGGAATTGATACAGAAAGTATATTGGAAAATTGTATATCTTTTTCTTACAGAAACAATATCAATTATTTGCTGAAAGTGGACAACCCGTTTAAGTAATTTTGTATTCATTTGCAAGACAAAGTGAGGAATAGAAAGATACCCTACCAAAGTCATATCGATAGAAGCTCCAGCTCTCATAATGGCCTCCTTGATTCTCATCTAGACCCTTCTCCCCGTATTTATCATACTTCTTTCGAAGATCTTCATCTTTTAAGACTTCATAAGCCCGGTTTATTTTCAAAAATTTGTCGTGTGCACTTGGATCATTCTAGAAAGATAAGGGTCCAATCAAATGGGATCAACAGTGACAAAGACATAGATAGGTGGAGTGTAGTAAACATTCAGTACTTTCATCTACTTTTCCTTTTCACTTGCGTCAATAAACTTTTGTTGAGACACCAAAAAGTCAGTTACATCACCCATTGCAAATTTGTAATACCAAAATGTTCCCCACAGGGGTAAGGCCCGTTTGCAAATTATTGTAGCTGAAATTTGGCAGTGGACCAGAGCTTGGAAAAAACAAAACAACAATTAAAAAAAAAAAAAAAATCCATCATGATAAACCAGGGACACTTACTCACAGATTCAGGCACTGTGACTGTGGTAATCTTCTTATATTTGTTATCCATGGCCTCCTTCCTTATAATTATGTTGATAATCCTGAAGGGCTATGGGCGTGTTACAGAAGCCCTCTGTGCTCCGGCTTCACAAGCTGTTCCTCCCCCTGCACTTCCAGTAATCTCAGCAGCAGGGATAGCTACAAAACAGCCTTCTGGCTGTTTTAGAAGGAAGGAGGCCATGGACAACAAAAATAACAAGATTACCACAGTGACGTGCCTAGATCTATGAGTAAGTGTCCCTGGTTTACCGTGATGGATTTTAATAGTAGGTTTTCTTTAAGAAAAAAAATTGCACGAGAACCAGCAGCAATCACTCAATTTTGTGAAATCAAAAAAATAAACTGCAGCGCCATCTGTGTTTTTTGTAAAAAATAATTTGTTTAAATCACATCCAAGCCACTGCAACTATAAAGGACAGCTAACATGATGCCCTCGGCGGTGCTTTTTGCCATAAAGTGTTGATGCTATGTAGTTTTGCGGAGATCTACAAGGATGGAGCTCTGTTCTTTGTGAAATACTGTGGGCAAGGCAGCTTTCAGCAGAGGCTCAAACACTGAACCAAACTCAGCATGTTCTTTCATTACAGCAGTGTCCGGTCCCATAAGCACATGGAGCAAGATAGATGGGTGAAACTTTGATCGTGGATAATGGGCTTAACCCATGGTAATCTTTTGGGGTGTCACCACACAGATCTGGGTTATCAGGAAAACCCCCCTCTGCTCACTGGTCTTAGTGATGACAATATTATTACTGGCATCACCAAATGCCCCGTGATCGTGCCAGTGTACACAGTACATTAAGTGACTTGAAGGCTACATGTACATGACCCTATGCTTCACCTGTGCCAGAACCTGGCAAAGCACATGACCCGCTCCCCTTCCTTCTCCACAGGAAGGCGATGACCACAGATGAGGCCAAAAATAGGACCTGCTCTCATTTTTTGTGGTTTTGCTGCCAACTCAATCATGGTTCAGTGACACACAGGGTACTCCTTGCACGGTGACCGAATATTTGGTGACCATGAACACGCACCCCAATAAGGTGGTGTGCAAGGGGCCTTAAACTATTGATCAACTACAGTGGTTACATAATGGAATTCTGTGTTACCCCCTAAACTTTCAGACCGTCCCATTCAAATACACATCACTCATGGGGGACTTCATGTAAAAATTATGCTTTACGTTCAATTATTTTAATATTGTGTGATAAATATTAGAAACAATGTTTTACTTTTATTATTTCTAAATGCAGCTAACCGCTACTTAGATCCCATGCATCACATCCGTAATGGGCTTCAAAACATAAAAAAGATTGTGATGTACATGTGTATATGGTGCTTCTAGAACTTGTATCACCAGAGTGATACTGAAGGAATCCACTAATAAGAACATTAGTTTAACCTTAGCACAACACCAACATTTGCAGAAGGGTGTAACATGAATTAGAGAGCCAGCAAAGTGACATCACCAGACGCCTGAATGTAAGGGAGGAATCTGGAATAAGAATCTTGGAAGGAAAATTACAATTTTATTTTTTTATCTGATGAACATGGGGTGTTCTATGGTGTACACCTGCTGTTTTCACAATGCAGATACATCTAAATTGACATGTACAACAGCCATAAGGCGGCAGCATTCAGTAAAATGACTTTTATAGGCTGGCTGGCTATATACTGGAGGGTAAGGGGCTGGCTGGACATATACTGGTGGGCAGGGGGTTGAATAGATATACTGGGTGGAGGCTATGACCAATGCATTAACCACCCTAGGCTTATACTCGAGTTAATAGGTTTTCCTGGTATTTTGTGGTAAAATTCGGCTTAGACTTAGGCCGGCTGCAGTAACTTGGGGGAGAGAGATTATTACTAATAAAATGTAATAATAAAGTGGTATTGCAAAAGAGGAACTTGTCAATATACAATAAAATCATGTCATAAGAAAACATGTCTGTAATTCATTGGACAAAACACCAAATGTGAGGTCAATGGTTATTTATTAAATTCTGGCTAAGTACAGGAAATAAGAAATGAATGTGAACCTGGCTTATTGTTTTTCTACTATGAACTCCACATAGCCTAGAAATAATAGAGAAGTAATAATTACTGCGGTCTGTGTCCCCAGAGTGATGCCACATGTAACCACAAGGATTTGTCGGCGACGTCCCTTCAACAATCAACTCCTGTTATAACCATCAGACGTTGCAGGCGGATGCTAAAGTGGGTGAACACTATCTTCCATGCGATGAAAGGCGGCACCCACGCTGGACCAGTGGGACGGAACCAGGAAATTATTACATCTTTATTATTTTTTGGACCAACTGGTGTGCAAAGTATAAAAACAATGGAACCAAACAACTTTGATTTGAGCCCAAGAGGTTTTCTGCTGGGGAAGTGTCTAATGTGACCCCAGTGATTGTGTGATGACCGTGATCATTGCAGCCTGGTCCCACCTGTCGTTTGGCAGACAGGACCATTCTGCAATGATCACAGAGGGGGCGTGCATACATTGTCAGGCTACGGAACACCTCCGGCTCATTTTAATATTTTTATAAAAAAACTTAGTAAGATCTTTCTGTTCCTGGACATAGAGAAAACAAGGACATCCCCTAGACAAAAGGATGAACATGTAAGTTTGGGACACGAATCATGAGTAAACCTAAAGTAGATGTCCTTTAAACAAAGGACACATGTGTTTCACTTAAAACAATACTAAAGCTTGCACCTACCTGATTTTTGTCAGGATGTAATTTCAGTGCCAACTTCTTAAAAGCTTGTCTAATTTCTCTACTACTGGAGGCCCTGGAAATGCCCAGTAATTTATAGTAGTCCTCATCTGTGCAGACCATCGCGGCCAGAGAGAAGATTAGAAGACACAGAACAGTCCTCCTCAGGTTACCAGATCTCGGGGTGACAGGATCCATCCTTCATATAGATAGAGAAACTAATGTCTGTGGTAGAATATCAATATATATATATATGCAGCTCCTTAGTGATTTTTCATCTTGTCTTCTTTTTTTTTGGGCTAGAAATAAAATAACAGATGAAAAAAAATAATCAATTTTTTTTGCAGTGAAGGAGTACAAAGAAGAAGGGGATCATATAATAAAAATACAAATCAGGTCCTCCATTATGATTCAAGGTTTACAAAACATGTTGTTATATCTCTAAATTGCATGTGGAGGACTAAATCAATGGTAGATGGTAAAGTACAACATCATTGTGCCATGTACAACTTGTGTAACAAGTGAGATTTTGGGGCTTATTTACTAAGGGTCACGCTGCTCACTTCCGTTGAACTGTGCACTGCTTTCGGGATTTGCGCAGCTTTGACAGGTATTTAACAGGGGTTTCCGCTGGGATTGTGCTGCATGTGTTCGGTTTTTGGCGCAGATGCTCCGGCTTTCATGCGACAGAAATCAGGGAGCGTGCCATATGACGATCCGACTGATTCGGACTGAGTGTGGGATTTAACTTTCAAATTGAGTCACAAGACAATGCACTTACATGCACCAGGAAGAAGAAGGTCAACTCTGTCGGACCTGAGCAGGGAAGCCACACATGCAGGATTTCGGGGCGCACAATCTTAGTGAATCGCCCCTACGTTGTGTCTTTGAGGTAGCATTCAGTCGGGCGCTGAGTATCTGACTACTGCTACATCTACCTAAGGATAGGTGAACCATTTATATAAAACCTGGAACATCCCTGTAATGGAAGAGATACAGAAATCTCCATCAATGATGTGAACTTTGGCTTCTACTGGTATGTGGCGGTATGTGGCCTGGTGGAACTAATGACTACCATGTGTGGCATATTCTTGTTATGAAGCAGGAAAGCAGTGATCAGCTGGTGGTAAGTGTCATGTTCCCATTCATACTCTCTCTCTATATTTGGGGACTCCTCCCATAACGTTCCTTTTTATCTGTGTACAGAGGACTAATAGGTGGTTACAAGAAGATACTACAAGGTGTTATCTTCAGAGTAAACATATTATATAAGATAATCTTAGCACCAGTAAGCTGTTTACAAGCCTTATATTTACTTACTACTGAATACACAGGAAATGTCACATATGATCAGTGCAGGACAGCGTTTACCCAGCAAACAGAGGGGAAGGGGGGCTATAGGAACAACCAACAGCTTTGTAGGAAAACAGTTTTAAAGCAGAAGAAATATGGAAAAAATGAAATTACTTGAATAGTGATGAAGGTTAGATGACTACATAATGGGAAAATGGGACCTTTTGTAGAGGTCACAAACTTCAGAAGTTATTGGTGAGGGTCAGATAAATGTAGCCCCAAGAAATTTTAGCAATTGGCCAGGGGTGGGGGCGGGGGGGGGGGGCAACTGGCCAATCATAGCCTTGGCTAGTTGCTGGATTGGCTTTTTGGCCACCAATCCTGCAATATATCCGGGTCAAGCATCCAAGCCTGTCCATTGGGTCCACTCATCTCTAGTTCTCACTACTAGATGGGGCGCCAGGCCGAGCATGCCCACAAACACATCTGACCTGGGGCAACGCTGGAAACCAGAAGTACCGGAGCGATGAGGTAAGTACCATGTGCTGCACCGGGGCAAGTTTCACAGCACAATCTTCATTATACAATGTCATTTCGTAAAGATAATCCCAAAAACTAATATCAAGTTCTTGTAACTTTCTATTGTTTCTTGTTCCCAACTTATGTGGATAAATCCAGTCACATAAAGACAAGTACAATGTGGCTGATGGGGGTCTTCGCCTTGTTTCAGTAGTGCAGCCCAAATCCTAACTCCTTATAGCACCACTATCACACAGAGCACTGATGTATGTATGTGACACACTCACAGACCGCAGTGATACAAGTCCAGATCCAGTATCCAGTGATACAAGTCACTATCTATGAACTCAAATGTAATTCTCTCAGGGCATCAACCAGATCTACGGACAACTTTGCCAACTTGTAACAACAGTTCACTACACAAAGTGTTAATACTGTTTTAAGGGAGGATCCATCATAAGTAAGATAATTATTACTATGAGTGCAGACGATGTTGCCGCTCCCCCACTAGTGCTCATACACACATTGCGGTACTGTGGTGCATCTCTTACCCGCAGTCCTGAGCCGGCACCGCAGCGTGAGATGAGCCGGAAGCCGCCTGTACACACCAGATGACGCTGCGGCCGGTGACGCTGCACAGTCTCGGCCCCGCCCACACCCGTATCCAGAAGCCTTCGCCGCGCTGGTTGCTGGGAACAGGGCGGGGCTTGTGTCTTGGCGCGCGGGGATTGGTGTGATTCAGGTTAGCGCCGCCAGTTTCTTGTCAGAGACTGAGTGCGCTGTATCCCGGCGCTACTAGCGTCTCCTCCGGGCTAGGAGTGTGACGTGACGCTACGTCTGGGAGGCCTAAGTATTATCCCAGTCATGAAATAATGAAGTGATGTTTTATAGCCGCGATACACAACAGCAGAGAGTGGGACCAAAACATTAGGACACTTGGCATTAACCGTTTAACGCCACAGTCTGGCCACAGACTGAAAGGCTACAACAGTGATGGCGAACCTTTTAGAGACCGAGTGCCCAAACTGCAACCCAAAACCTAATTACTTATCGCAAAGTGCCAGTACGGCAATTTAACCAGAAAACTGACGGTTTAGTTTAGAATCAATTTACCCAGGACTGCCTGAGCTCGGATTACAGCAGTCCTATACACACTGAAATGCCACTTTTACACCATTTTACATCACATAAAAGAGTAATAAAAAGCTATCAAAAGGTCACACAGTCCTCAAAATGGTAGCAATGAAAACAACGGCTCAGTAAGCAAAAAAATCACACCTCCCCAGCTCCGTACACTAAAGTTATTAGCGTCACAAGATGGCGAAGCTATTTTCTTTTTCATACACTGTTTTAATTATAGAAAAAGCATTAAAACACAATAAAACCTACAAATCTGATATCACTGCGATAGGACCGAACCAAAGAATAAAGGAGACAAATGATTTGGAGCGCACAGTAAGTATTAAAATCCAGCTTCCCAGTACACGACATGGAATAATAAATGAGAAGTAAAATATGTTACGCAAAAAATAAGCCCTCACACAGGTATAAATTTATAATATAATATGCATATACATAAATGCATAAATAAAAATACATATGTTACTTACTCTTGCTCAGGTGTCTGTTGTTCCAGGGGGGGGGTGCAGCATCTGGAGTTCGGTTCAGTGTGGTTATGAGGCATGAGTTCCAGGGGAGGGGGTGATGGGGGGCAGTGACCGGAGTTGAGCAGGGGGGGAGCGCAGCTCTGATACTGCTAACAGCCATGACAACCAGGTGTGGACAGTGGTTGTCCGCACCTGGCAGTGGTTGGGAGGATGGGGCACGTGCCAGCAGTGAGGGCTTTGCGTGCTCTCTCTGGCACGCGTGCCATAGGTTCGCCGCCGCTGGGCTACAAGGTCCACATCACATAAGTGTCTTGATGGGCTGGATCAGTCTGTGTGCTGACAGCCATTGGTCATTGCAGGTCTGCAAATATATTTCGGAAGCCTTCTGTTTTTTTGGACACTTCCTAATGTCTCATAGGGTCTCCAGATTGTTACCTGGAAAGCAATCCACAAATGCGGATGACCCCAGATCAGCTGTGTGCGCTCTATGCGAATAGACTGCACCAGTCCGACGTATGTTTAACCCCTTACCGCTCTGCGTCCGTTATATCGGACGCTGAGTGCAGTGAGTAAGGCCCTTTTCACGCGCGTTTTCTGCGCGTGCTTTTGACGCGCAGAACTTGCATTGCACTCTGACCCATTGTAATCAATGGGTCTTTTCAGACTTGGATTTCTTTTTACGCACACACGCGCGGTCTTTTTAACGCGCGTTTAAATCTCGACATGCTCTACTTTTGCAAGTCACGCGCGTGAAAAACGCACCATACAAGTCTATGGAGATGCGTCAAAAACGCATTGCACTCTGAGACACTTGCAAGTACAATGCAAGTGCAATGCGTTTTTCACGCATCAATTGCCATAGAAAAGATAGAGCTCAGTCCTGAGTCCATTTCATGCGCATTTTCTGCGCGTGAAAAACGCATTGAAATTGCATTGAAAATGCTCGTGAAAAACTGAGACACTGAACAAACTCTGAAAACTGATTGCACTCTGATGCAAAATGCGCATCTTTCACTGACCAAACCCTGATCGCTCCCTGATCAAACTCTGACGTTATCTGCAACGCAAGTGTGGAAGGGGCCTTAGCGCTCAGCGTCGAGTTAGTGCTCAGTGTCGGCTCAAGATCTGAACCGAACCGGCATTGGGAAACACAGGGTGCCGGCTGTGACTGATCGGAGTGGGCTCCGATCGCGGGTGTTTAACCCGTTAAATGCCGCGGCCAGTCGACTGCGGCATTTAACTTGCCTTTGGGGAGTCATTTTCAGGGGGTGCCGATCGTTGCTATGGATCTGGACCCCAGAGTTGCTTGTAAGTGCATAGGCTGATGCTGCTAATACCCTGCAATACATCAGTATTGCAGGGCATTATCATGAACAAGCAATCAGGTGATTGCTTGTTCATGCCAAATGGTGGGAAAAAAAAAGTTATTCAATTAAAAATAAAGTAAGAAATCAATAAAAATGCCCATAATCCCCATAATATGTAAAGAGACATATAACGCTAAAAAAAAGTCTAAATCATAACACAAACCCCAGATATATAGTATGACCGCGTCCGTAACAACCCGTAGAATAGAAATAGAGAAAAAAAGGGGTCAAAGAGTAAGACGCGCTACATCCAAAGTGCATTGTTGATTATTTTTATTGAAAATGTGACTACGCGTTTCAACGCCATAATGGCATCTTCATCAGGTCAAACACTGCAGTGAGTCCTGCGGTGTCTTGAGGCAGATGCTGTGCTGCCTAAAGGTCCAATCCGCTACATTCAGTGTAGCGGGGAAGAGGGCTGCGTGCTGTCACCGGCGCGGGATGGACTGACTCGTAGAATAACAGTAAATAATTATTGAACCTGCACGATGAACGCTGTAAAAAAATACTGTTATAAACCCTCCAAAAATTATGAATTTTACCTATTCAATCCCACAAGAAATGCCATAAAAAGTGATAAAAAAAAACATATGTACTCCAGAATGATACTGGTGCAAAGTAAAACATGTCCCGCAAAAAACCAAGCCAACCATCAGCTCTGTAACCAAAAATAGTAAAAATGTTATGCCACTTGGAAGGCGACAATGCAAAAATTATAGATTTTTTTCCCCCACATTAGGGTTTTATTTAACAGATCTAGTAAAACGTAAGAAAAAATATTCATGTCTGGTATCCCCGTAATTGTACTGACCCATAGAATAAAGATAACACCAAAAAAAAAAAAAAGGTAAAAACTCCTGCCCTCAAAAAAAAGTTCCTAAATTTTTAACAGTAGGGTATACCAACCCCAAAATGGTCACACTGGAAAAAGCATCTTATCCAGCAAAAAAAATGCAGTCGCATGACCCCAATAACGAAAAAGCAAAAATTTTATAGCCTACAAAAGGGGCCAATGAGGAAACTAAAATCCTCGCAGCTGCAGGTCCCTTCTGCTCCTCGCCGTGCGCCCATAAAACAAGTAACGTCCACATGTGGGGGGTCTCTGTACTCGGGAGGAATTGCAGAACAAATTGGGGCTAAATGAACGTATAACCGGCACAATTTGACCATTCTAAATGTCACCTCCATTTTGATTCAATTACTATGAAGATCTCAAGGGGTTAACAATCTTCCTAAAAGCTGTTTCTGATAGCTTGAGGGGTACAGATTTGAAAATGGGTTGGTTATATAGGGGGTTTTGATGCTACATGTGTAAAATTTCATTCAAAACTGTATTTATTTCCAAAATAGTCAATTCTGAAAATACGGAAAATCGATATTCTATTTGTAAGCCGCGTGACGTCAAAATAAATTATCCAGACATTTCAAAAATGATGAAAATGTAAAGTAGACATATGGGAAATGTTACTCAGCAAGTTATTTAGGTGGTAAATCTATCTGCCTGAAAACACATTTTTTTCTTTTTTTTTGTAAATAAACGCAAAACTTATCAGCCAAAATTTACCACTAAAATGAAGTACAACATGTGGGGAAAAAACAATCTCAGAATCGCTTTGATAAGTAACAGTTCAAAAGTTATAACCATATAAAGAGACGCAAGTCAGAATAAAAAAAATGGGGCTGAGCCTTAAACTACAATGGTTGTGTCCTTAATGGGTTAACATCTGGTCAATTTCTGCCTTTTTGCAATGTTTTTGCACCGGAAATTCTCAGATACCTCAAACATGAAAATGAGCAAAAACTTCCCATGTGGTGTAGTTTTGCAATCACATTTGCGTTCTTTTAAAGATTCTCAGTTGATAAATGTGTTGCACACTGTGGTGTATATTTTCCTCCGTTGCGTGACATTAGAGTTGCAGGGTTTTTTTTTTCCCTAAAAAAACCTGCAAAAACGATGTTTGCACAAAAATTTGCAACAATTATACGCTAAGAAGCTACATAGGACTAATGATCTCCCCCAATGTCCGTGTGCATGAGGGCCAAGCCTGTGTTCTGTCACGTTATCCCTTTCCCAAAATTGGGAATAAGTTGCTGAAGAGAGGGAGGTCAGACTTCAGGAATCTACAACAATCCTGAGAGTGGGGGTCCTTGAACATACAGTGCTACAGTGCTGCTCGACATTATTGACCCCCCCCCCCCCCCATTTTCATATTTTTCATAGACTTTACAATATTTTTAAAAATAAATGAAAATGTATCAAAGTTACTGTATATACTCGAGTATTGGCTGAGTCGAGGTAACTTATTTTAACACAAAAAAGATGGGAAAATCTACTGACTCGAGAATAAGCCTAGGGTGGGAAATGCATTGGTCACAGCCTCCACCCAGTATATAGCCAGCCATCCCCTGCCCTCCAGTATATAGCCAGCCATCTCCTGCCCCCCAGTATATAGCCAGCTTTCCCCTGCCCCCCAGTAGGCATTTTGAATAATTGGTAAAACCTGTCAAAATCCGATGTGTGTCATCACCCTAAGGATAGAAGTTGTCAGACTAACCTGATCTGCTTCTATGAAGAGGTGAGCAGATGCCTGGATGGAGGAGCTGCTGTGGATATTGGGGCTTATTTACGAAGGCTCCGTGGATCACCTTTCCGTCGGACTTCCCAGACTTTTTCGGGGATTGTGCGGCAGTGACAGCTATTTAGCAGGGGATTGTATCACAGGCGACCGGATTGTGGCGCACCTGCGCTGGTTTTCATGCGACAGTAACCGCCAGCCTATAGTGTGGGAGGGGTCGTCCGGGGAAGAAGCAGCGCCTCGGACCGTCCCCTCGAGAATACGAGTGTATGGCAGTGCAGTGTTTGCTAGCTTTATTAGAGGTTTCCGATAAAACTAGCCGTGTGACACTGCTACATCTGTCGTAGCACTAGGAGCTATTTTCTTTAGTGCGTTTTTTTTAGGGTGACAGGTCCTCATTAAGGGGTTTTAGCACCGATGAGGGAAGAATAGATGCTCTTTTGGACTGCTGTCATTAAGCCCTTAACGACCTGGCCTTTTTTTGTTTTTTTTATTTCCATTTTTTACTTCCCACCTTCAAAAATCTATAACTTTTTATTATTTCACATAAAGAGCTGTGTGATGGCTTGTTTTCTGTGTAACAAATTGTACTTCATAGTGATGGTATTGAATATTCCATGCCATGTACTGGGAAGCAGGAAAAAAATTCCTAATGCCGTAAAAATGGTGAAAAAGCGCAGTTTTTTGTGCTGTTTTCTTGTGGGCTTGGATTTTACAGCTTTCATTGTGCGCCCCAAATGACTTGTCTACTTTATTATTTGGGTCGGTACAACTACGCGGATACAAAATTTGTAAAGGTTTTATAATGTTTTCATACATTTATAAAAATTAAAACCTCCTGCACAACATTGTTTTTTTCTTTTTTGGTTTTGTCATCTTCTGGCACCAATAACTTTTTTTTATACTTTGGTTTACTGAGCTGTGGGTGGTGTAATTTTTTGCGACTTTTGATGATGTTTTCATTGCTATTATGAAACCAGGAGTGGAGTAAAAAAAAAAGAGGAGCAGCAGCTTCTCTCACTGATATGTTCTCATACATTATGATTTATATCTGCTTTTGGTTTCAAAAACTGCATCTGAAAAACAACATGTAAGGCTATATTCACACTGCCGTTGCCCGCCCGTACCGTAGCGGGCAACGGCAGTGCACGGGGAGAGGAGGAGGAGGTGAGCGCAGCTCACCTCCGCCCCTCTCCATAGGAAGTAAGTCTATGGAGGACGTATATCGGCCGTATATATACGTCGGCCGTATATACGTCCTCCATACGTTAGTGTGAATGTAGCCTAATCCAAATACTGCACCAATAAAATGCAGCTAGAACAGTGAGATGGGATTAAACTGACCAACAGGATTTATTAATGCATTACATTTTTTCATACGGTAATATATTTGTAAATCCATTTAGTTGTATCATCTTCTGCAGATTTTTGTAATATTTGTACTTTTACGCATCACTAAATACTAGGATACTACGTGTATATGCCGGTTGCTGTCAGGGAACCTCCTTACTCAAACAAAGTTCTTATTCTTTTTCCCTTTTGTGTCATTGTGCTGTGCCTTATCGCTGACGTGGCTGCAGGATCTCCAGTGCAGTGAATCCGGTACATGGACAATGCTGACATCTAACTGGAGTTTTAATAATTGCTGAATAATTGACAATTTTTACCGAAAACAACTATAAGTGTTAAAGTTACCAAAAGAGTACCTAAAATTGTATGTATATTTTGAGTTTACTGCTATAAAACTAATACATCTTTATTTATGTAGCAGCATCGTAGTCCGCATTGCTTTCTAGACAGAATAAGAGCAATGATTAGAGTCATATGAAACAATAGGAGTGAGGGCCCTGCCCACAAGAGCTTACAGTCTATGATTAGATAGGGTTTTTAAGGGAACCTCTTATGAGGATTTAGGTCCACAAGCCATCACCAGCAGAACAGTGACAGGATAATAATGTTTCTTATAAAACTTATGAGATCATCTCAGTGTGACTTTTCTTTGCATCTGTGACTCTTTACAGATCATTTGTCATAAGCCCAGAATATTAAAGAACAGCACTGTGATCTGCTGCGCTATAGAACCTCTTATTATGGCTTGTAACATACTTGCAGTGTAGAGGCAGTCCCCAGGTTGCGTGCAAGATAGGGTCTGGAGGTTTGTTCTTAAGTTGAATTTGTATGTAAGTCATGTAAGTCGAAACTGTATATTTTATAATTGTAGATCCAGACAAAAAAAATTTTGGCCCCAGTGACAATTGGAGTTTAAACATTTTTTGCTGTAATGGGACCAAGGATTATCAATAAAGCTTTCGATAATATACCACCTTACAGCTGATCATTGCAGTCTGGGACTATAGTAAAGCATTCAGAGAGCTTCACCAGAGGTCAGAGGGGTCTGTCTGTAACTATGGGTTGTCTGTAAGTCGGGTGCCCTTAAGTAGGGGACCGTCTATATGTGTATATTACACATACGTACTGTATGTTACATGTATTAGTTGAAAAATGACTAGGTATGAACTCAATAATGTATAAGAAGCCTTAGTTGCACATTCAATGGTGTACAACAAAGTTGCTACTTTTTTAGGCCTTTTTACGCCAGAAAACTGGTGCATACTGGTCATTTACAAATCCACATCTAAGTGGTGTTAAAAGAAATTAGTAGTTTCTGTTATATGTTCCTGGTTGTTGGGAAAGTCCAGTCAAAATTCCTCAAATAATGTCACAGATTTAGACCCTCACAATGTTGACGTCTTTGACCTTGGAACACCACAGATTTTAAGAACAGGGGTGGGGTGTTGTATTGTCATCTCATGTGGGGCAGGTTGTGGAGTAGAAGAGATTCCTACTGATTTCTTAGGATGGATGTAGGACACCCTGAGGATGTGCACTTGCAGAGCTGCATTCTGTAATGGGAGCCTCATTGTATTACATTTCTCTAATCTTGGCATTCAGTATGTTTTAGTTTTCATGAAAGCATCAGTGATGCACCAACACCATAGCAACAGGATAAAATAAAACAATTGTTACAAGAAGTATGTTTTTGTGTTTGTTTTTTTTTTTTCACACTGTTACCATGGCATCCTTACTTTAGAGATCCATCTAAATTTTCTCAAAATGGTTCTCATGCTGAAATCTTAATAGCTGCTGATAGAGAATCTAGAGCAGCAGGTGACATCAGCTCTGAGTACAGAACGCTAAGAAGTATCCTAAAGACCCCAGCATATCCAAGAGGAGGTCTGTTTTTCATTTGCATCCATTCCCTGTATACTATTTTTTTTACCTCCATATGTGATTCAATTTCTTAAAAGGGGTTGTATCATAATAGTTATCCCCTATCCTCAGATTAGGGTCAAAATGTATTATGGTTTGACCCTGATTTTTTTTTTTTTTGATTGAAAAGAGCTTTTTTCAAAATTTGCACAGAAAACTTACATACAGTGTGAGCCATGACGCAGCATGGGCTTTGTACATGAACACACAATAAATTAAGATTCACTACTAGCGTTTACATACACAACGTAAAGACTATGACATCCTAACTCTATGCCAGAAATGCTATAGGGTGGAAGATTAGTCCCTGGGTAACAAGAGGTAGTGACCTGAGGTGCTTTTTGCCTGCATTTTTGCAAGCATGGCGACCAGTGCTGAGTGCACCATTTGTATACAGGTGAAGCCTGAGTTCCGGCAGGAATTTTCTCTGAAGGAGATCGTAGAGGACATCATTGTTGAGCATTTCAATGTGGCGATTGGAGATATACAAAGTCTGCAAGAGTTTCCATCACAATGTAGTTAGACGGGGAACTTTCTGATTCTAATGCCTGTATCAATGTCTGGGAAGAAGTACAGGATGATTTTGATCCTATTATGAACAAGGTGGATTTGGACCCAATATTTATGCACAGTAAGAGGCCTCTTATTGTGCACATGTACAATACTAGAGTTAAGCCACAACTTATTTCTACCTATTTGGAAAGATTCTGTGAGACCGTGGAGGGAGGAGAAAAGATCAGAAACCGCTACAGGATCTTCACTGGCAAGAGACGCTATTTTGTTTCCTTCAAAAGGGACAGACAAGCTGATGGAGGTTTCCATTGCCCCCGGCTAACTTTTCCATTGGAGGTGAAAGGGGCTTCTGCTTCTTCAGGGGCCAAGCCGAATATTGTCGGAATTGTGGACAGTATGGGCACGTCCAGAGTGCCTGTTCCAGAGGGACTGTGTGTAGAGGATGTGGTAGTAGTGGTCACACAATTAATAACTGTACCTCTAGGGTTTGTGACCTCTGTGGTGAGAGCGGCCATATGGGTAGGAAATGTCCTGATCATGGTAGGGTGTTTTCTTATGCTGATGCTGCAAAAAGAGGTGCAAGGAAGCCGAATGTGGCAGAGTCTAGGCATACTCCAAAATCAGATGGTGGAAAGTCTGGAGGTACCTCGGTAAAGTCTGGTGGTGTGCAAGTTACCCCAATTGTCCAAAAGCTTGTGGAAAGTGCAGTTCCTGAGCCCCCTTCTGATAGTGGTGGAGAGGGGCCTTCCAGAACGGAAGTTACGCCGACTCTGTTGCATGAGGTTATTCTCGATGTCCCTGATATGGAAACGGTGGTTGGTGAGGTCTCTGATCAGGGGAGGGGGATGTTGGGATTACTAGTATGGGGGATTTCTCGGATGATTCCGTTCCTCCGGGTCAGAAACCCCTCAGAAAGGATGTTCTTGGGGAGGAGGAGGTTTGCTCAACCTCAAAGAGGGCCCGGTTTGAGGGAAGGAGTAGTAATACTTCCCTTTCTTCTGATTTCGCTGTTCCGGTTTCTGGGAGCCCAGGTGGGATTTCTTCTCCTGGCTCGCCTGTTGTCAAGTTTTTGGATGATGGGGATGTGAGAAATTTTGAGATGGCAGTCAATTCCCCCCGGCAAAGAAAGATTAGGACTGCGGTTTCTCTCATTCTTATTTAGCTTTAGAAGAGCAGCTATTTTTAACATCCTTAAGTCTTATAGGGCTGATATTATTTGCCTGCAGGAGTGCTCTTTAAATTTTGCCCCTAGGGATGACAAGTGGCCTTGGGGTCCATGCTACTGGTCTGTGGGAGGGAATAGAAGTGCAGGCGTAGGTATTTTAATTAAAAATCCTAATATTTCTGTAATTGAGTATAACAATATTGTGCTGGACAGACTGCTGATATTCGACCTCATTTGGGTAACAATGACGCCAGAGTGGGAGGAAGGTTACTGGGGTTCCTTGCACTTGGACCCAGATCACATCCAACCCTTGGATTCTGGACATAATAAAGCAAGGGTACAAGCTAGAATTAACATCTCTTCCTCCCCACAAGTTTATCCTTACCAAGTTGGCGTCTCAAAAGTCGACTGCTTTAATTTTTCAGGAGGTCCAGAAACTTATTCAGATGGACGTAATTACACCAGTACCGGAAGGAAGGTGGAAGTGCGGACACTTCTCCCCCTTGTTTCTCATTCAAAAGCCAAATGGATCCCACAGGATGATTTGCAACCTCAGAGGCTTGAACCAGAATCTCTTGTACAGGAAGTTCAAGATGGAGTCAATAAAATCACTGATCCATCCAGGAGCCTACATGTGCACGATAGACCTGAAGGATGCGTATTACCACGTCCCTATCTACCTTCCGTCTCAGAAGTTTCTGAGGTTCGCAATAGTCTCACCACAAGGGGAAAATCTATGCTTCCAATACAGGTCTCTACCTTTCGGGATTGCATCAGCCCCAAGAGTGTTTTCCAAAATTATCATAGAGGTCGTAGCCTTTTTGAGAACACATCAAGTCCTGGTCGTCCCATACCTGGACGACTTACTCATAATAGCGGAAAATCGAGAAGAGCTTCTTATTTTGCCCTAGACAAACTTGAAAACTGTCCTGGTAATGTACTGTAGCACAGGCAGCACCTCGTTACGCAAAACAACAGCTTTCCCCTCTAGAGAGAGATGTCTGAGGCTCCACAACATAGTCCTGTTCTTGACCTTGGCCAGGCGTTCTTCCCAAGTCTTTAGGGCTGCTCCTTCCTTTCCGAACCAAACCCCCAGAACCTTGATGAAGTCCTGCTGGATGGTGAACGGGAAGGGGGCAGAAGAAGAGAGGTGCCAGTTCCCGAAGAGCATGTCTTCTGACTTCTTGCAGTTGACCTTTGCCCCTGAAGCTTGTCCGAACTTGTCGCAGGTCTGGACGAGCGCCGTCACCGAACGCTGGTTGGCGCAGAAGACGGTCACGTCGTCCATGTACAGCGTACACTTGACCTCGTTGCGATCTGGTCCCGGTACGGTGATCCCTCTGATCTCTGGATTTTGCCGGATAGATTCTGCGAGCAGCTCTATAACACAAACAAAAAGAACAGGTGACAGAGGGCAGCCTTGCCTGACCCCTGAAAGCACAGGAAAGGGGTCAGTCTTCCAGCCGTTCACCAGTACCGTGCTGTGGATGTCAAAGTACATGAGGTTAACATAGGCACAGAACATCTTACCCAGCCCGAACTTACGCAGGGCCTGGCCCATGAGTTTGTGCTAGGCCCGGTCGAAAGCCTTCTCCTGGTCGAGGCTGACCAGGGCCACCTGGATCCGGCGACTTTCGGCATACCGAACCGAGTCCCTCACGAGGGCCAGGCTGTCCGCGATCCTGCGGCCAGGGATGCCGCAGGTCTGGTCCGGGTGGACGATCTGGCCGATGACTGCCTTCAGCCTGTTCGTCAGCACTTTCTCCAGGATCTTGTAGTCCACGTTGAGGATGGTGATCATGTCTTGCCTCAGGGACGGTGGCATCCTGCCCTCCACCACCATCTCCTCGAAGAGCTCCAGCAGGTCCGGGCAGATGAGGTCCCCCAGCAATATGTAGAGCTCGGCCGGGAGACCGTCACTGCCCGAAGTCCTGCAGGGTCTGAAGGATTTAGCGGCAGAGAGCAGCTCCTCCACCGTCAGAGTTTTTGCTGCAAAGGTGAAGCATCTTGAACAAGACGAGCAATGTTCACCATATTTCTTTAAAAAGTGCTATAAAGCAAAAGGCGTTATCTCTTCTGTCCTTGGTAAGGATGGAGAGGTTAAAGGGGATCCTATGATTGTTGAAATTACCAAGTTTTATGCTGATCTGTTGGGAGTTGACAGGGCGGCCTCTCTGGAGGAGGTTGAGGAGTATTCTTCTGTAATTGATAAAACGCTGACTTCTGAGGATGCTGAGGCTTTATGTGAGGGAATTACCGAGGGTGAGGTTTTTCGTGTTCTAAGTGAAATGTCAAACGGCAAAACGCCTGGGAGTGATGGACTACCGGCCGAGTTCTATACAAAATGCGGGGCCTTTTTAAAAGATCACTTGCTTGAACCTTATTGTTTAATTTCGGATGATAGGATCATTCTAACGCTTGACCCAAACTTTGTTCCTAAGGTTTGCACAGCTTTCCACTGCAATCAGGAAGTGGTCCTACCTTCATTCTGCCAAAACCCAAGATCCGCTAAGGAAATCGCCTGGCATTCCCTGGATGTAAGGAGAACAGTACTCAGGTACATAGAAGTCTCTAAGGTCTGGCGAAAAGACTCTAACGTTCTTCTCCAATACCAAGGGAAGAACAGAGGGAAAAAGGCATCAAAAGCGCCCTTATGGGTTCCTCTAAGTGTGATATTGAAAGAGCCAATCTTCATTTGAGAATTTTCTGTTCAATTTCTGGGATGAGTGTTAATTGGACCAAATGTAATTTTTGTAATTTTGGGGAAACAAATGGCCTGTAGGATTGAGAATGTTCCCACCGTAGGTGAGATCAAAGTATTGGTTGTAACATTTCATGCTGATCTAAAGGGCGAATCCAGTTATGCCCAACTAGAAAAGAAGATTGACCAAAAGCTCTCCTGGAAGTTGAGGCGTCTTTCTCTCAAAGGGAAAACTCTGGTAGCTAAAGCAGTGGATTTACCTTTGCTACTCTATGTTGCAGTTATCTTACTTCCTGAAGTACTTTGGGTGAAGAAAATAACCCGAAAGTTATTTGTTTTTTTTCTGGGGCTCTAGAATAGAGCGTTTGAGGAGAGTAATTGTAATGTCTAGATGTGAGTTAGGGGGGATGGATTTCCCTAATGTAAGTGTTTTCTTAAAACTTCAATATTTGTTGTTAATTTACAAAACTGTAAAGACTGGGAATAGAACTGCTCATATGATGAGATACTCTGCAGGTTGGCTTTTTGTACGGTGGCAATGGGTTGCTAAAGATCTAACAAAACCTGTGGCGTTGCGCTTACCCCGCTATTATGTAGTTCTGAAAGTCTTTGTCGAAGAAAGACATCTTGATGTCATCGGTGAACCGGTTAAAGGTAGAATCTGGGATAAATTAAGAGAAGATGAGCGGCTGTGTGATGTCCCACTTTTATCCACGGAAGAGTCTAGGAAAGTGAGGAGTCTTTTTTCAGGATGGAACCCTGTTAAGAAGGATATGAATCGTAAGTCCTGGGTTATGTTTTGTGTTTTTAGGTCTGTGATTTGGGATGCTAGGAATGTTTTGTTATTTAAAAAAAAATAGAGTGGAGTCCTGAGGATGCTGTTAAATTGTTTTTATCCCGTTTGCAGGTTATTTTCCTTTTTGACCAAAAAAGATGGGGTAAAGATGTGGCAGTTTCGTATTGGTCCTTTAAAGAATGGAATAAAAAATAAAAAGGAATCCCAGATGATGCAATGACTGTTACAGATTTGTCTCCTTGAGATAATATGAGTGGAGTCAAAGTCTGATGGGAAAAAAAAAATGGCAAGATTCTTGCTATTTAGTACAAACACCCCCTTTTGCCAACATCGTTGTTGGCTAGTCCATTGCACCTCTTGTGAAAGAGGGGACAGGCTTTCCACTTCCTTTTCTGCTTTGAGGAAGTGGGGAAAATGGCAAAGTCCATGATAATGGCAAAGTCTATGGTAAAGGGGGACTTAGTCCATTTTCTTCTTTCTCATTGAGGAGGTGGGGAACTTGGTACAGTCCATAAATGCTGCCCTTTTGGGAGGGTAGTGGGCTGGACCACTTCCTCCTCATCTCTGAGGAGATGAGGCTTTGGTACAGTCCATGAGCACTCCCTCTGGGGAGAGAGAGTGGGCTAGGCAAAATCCTCTTTGTCCTCAGTGTAGTCTCTTTGGGCCTCCCAGATGGTGTAGTTCCTCAGGGTTCTAAGGACCATTTGGTGGCAGTCTTCCGTGGTAAGTGTCTCCTTGTGCCACGTGAGGCGCCTCCTGGCGTACCAGATGGCGTCCTTGAAGCAGTTAACAAGGCGCCAAGCATCCTGGATGGATCCCACGGTGTGTGTCCCTTGAAACAAACCATAAAGCACCGCGTGGTGGGTCATGGTGTTCCTGGGCACAGAAGTGGCAAAATCCTGCTCCAGGGCATCCAACAAACGCTGAGCAAAAGGGCACTCCCAAAACAGGTGCGTGGGTGTTTCCACCCTCCTGGGGCACCTGGGACAGAAGCACGTCTTGCTCAGCCTCCGGGCGTACATGAAGGCCTTCAGGGGCAGTCCCCCCTTGATGGCCATCCATGATAGGTCCTTGTGTCTGTTGGAAAGCCGCTCCCACGACACATTGCGCCAAACGGTCTTGGCCGTGGTGTCTTTGGCTCTGATGAGCTTGTGGATGGTCTTGGGCTTCCACAGATCCGGTTTAAGTCACTCCAGATGGTGATCCTAACAAAGTCCACAACCCCGGCGTAGTACCAGGGAGCGTCCCAGTTGAAAGGGAAGGAGCTGTCCCACCTGTCCCACCCCAGCTTGCACCAGAGAGGCAGGAGGAAGTAGCGGGATACGGACTTTCCCGGAGAGCTTGCGGTAGTCCTTAGGGTTCTGCGGATGCAGTCACAAACAAAAGCAATCCAGAGCAAAGTGGGGATGTCGGGGATGCCTTTCCCCCCCCTTGAGTGGTGCCTTGTACATGATGCTCCGCTTGACTCTGTCCATTTTGCCCTAGACAAACTTGAAAACTGTCCTGGTAATTTACTGTAGCACAGGCAGCACCTCGTTACGCAAAACAACAGCTTTCCCCTCTAGAGAGAGATGTCTGAGGCTCCACAACATAGTCCTGTTCTTGACCTTGGCCAGGCGTTCTTCCCAAGTCTTTAGGGCTGCTCCTTCCTTTCTGAACCAAACCCCCAGAACCTTGATGAAGTCCTGCTGGATGGTGAACGGGAAGGAGGCAGAAGAAGAGAGGTGCCAGTTCCCGAAGAGCATGGCTTCTGACTTCTTGCTGTTGACCTTTGCCCCTGAAGCTTGTCCGAACTTGTCGCAGGTCTGGACGAGCGCCGTCACCGAACACTGGTTGGCGCAGAAGACGGTCACGTCGTCCATGTACAGCGTACACTTGACCTCGTTGCGATCTGGTCCCGGTACGGTGATCCCTCTGATCTCTGGATTTTGCCGGATAGATTCTGCGAGCAGCTCTATAACACAAACAAAAAGAACAGGTGACAGAGGGCAGCCTTGCCTGACCCCTGAAAGCACAGGAAAGGGGTCAGTCTTCCAGCCATTCACCAGTACCGTGCTGTGGATGTCAAAGTACATGAGGTTAACATAGGCACAGAACATCTTACCCAGCCCGAACTTACGCAGGGCCTGGCCCATGAGTTTGTGCGAGACCCGGTCGAAAGCCTTCTCCTGGTCGAGGCTGACCAGGGCCGCCTGGATCCGGTGACTTTCAGCATACCGAACCGAGTCCCTCACGAGGGCCAGGCTGTCCGCGATCCTGCGGCCAGGGATGCCGCAGGTCTGGTCCGGGTGGTCGATCTGGCCGATGACTGCCTTCAGCCTGTTCGCCAGCACTTTCTCCAGGATCTTGTAGTCCACGTTGAGGAGAGAGATTCTTCAGGTAGCACCTCTCGCCCTTCCGCTTGTACAGGATGGTGATCATGTCTTGCCTCAGGGACGGTGGCATCCTGCCCTCCACCACCATCTCCTCAAAGAGCTCCAGCAGGTCCGGGCAGATGAGGTCCCCCAGCGCTACGTAGAGCTCGGCCGGGAGACCGCCACTGCCCGAAATCCTGCCGGGTCTGAAGGATTTAGCGGCAGAGAGCAGCTCCTCCACCGTCAGAGGGGCGTCCGTGGCTTCGGCACCTGCAGGATCGAGGGTGTTAGTGATACCTGACAGGAACCTCTCGGCAGCTTGGTCGTCTGTGGTTTTGGAGAGTTCTCTGATCTGCTTCATAACATAGGGGCTTTAGGCCAAATCCTGTAAGCCTGTCCATATAGCTGACTAGGGTCAGGAAGTACGAGTTCTCCTTATGGAGAGTTTGTCAATCAAGGCGCCTTATAGGTTTATGGAGACTTAAAGCCATTGATGCTCCACTAGGGAATTCTGGATAATATGCAAACACATTTTCCAAGGTGGGAAATGAAAAACAATACCTCCTTTTGCTACCCTAATACCAAGCATGACCTACAAGAAGCCTAACAACACGATGTGGCATTAAGTGGCATATGTGGCATATATTTCTGAAGGAACAGATTCCCATCAGCGGTGTGTTAGACATCATATTTTGCAAGATGAGCTGACGCTTTTAGGACTGCAACTTTTTAATCACTTTTCATTAAATTCTTTGTTATGTAAAATGGTGTAAGAGTCACATTTCAGACTTTTGGGGGTTGTTTTCCGTTATGCCAGAGGTGTACAACCTTTTTCGCATTGTCATACTGCTACCCTTCAGGGGGCCATACTATTAACCAAAACCCTTGATGCGACAAACATCACAGTACAGAGCAACATTTTTTAAATCCAATTGTCGCATAGACCAAAAAAATTTTGTCTGGAGCTACAATTATAAAATATACAGTTCCGACTTACATACAAATTCAACTTAAGAACAAACCTACAGAACCTATCTTGTATGTAACCCGGGGACTGCCTGTATATGTACAACAAGTAACATAAACCCCAGAGCAGACTGCAATACATTGAACAAACGATAATCATGATAATGGAAATTGTATTAAACCATGCAGCAGGCAATAATCATGAATAACTGGCTGCACGCAGCCAGCCAGTTATTCATACTTATTATCTGCTGCACCGGAAAGATTCTTGCCATTTTGTGGCCTGAGGTGAAAAGAATATAACTACTATTATACTGCCCCCTATGTACAAGAATGTAACTTTTCTAATACTGCTCCTATGTACAAGAATGTAACTACTATAATACTGCCCCCTATGTACAACAAAATAACTACTATAAATTTTGTGAGTACCTACAATAAAAGAAGAAGTTTCTTATGAAAAACCCTATTGGACTATTGTGTGTTTTCTCTCCCCTTACCGGTGAATGGATTTGAAGTTTTCTCTTTCTGGACCAAAGCGGAACCAACATTGGAGGAGTTGAGTTTCCGAGTCGGAAGACCGGACACTTGCACCGCATTCCAGTTTTAGCCGCAGGATCCACGAGCACTTCAGGCTGAAAGAACGCCACACCAAGGGGGGATAACGCGCAAATAAGTAAACCATGTAGAGAGCTTCACCAGAGGTCAAGGTCTAAGGGTAGAGTGTCCTGTAGGTCAGGGACTGCCTATATTAATAATTATCATAAATTGGCATAATTTTACAAATTGATTTTAGAAGGAAGGAGGCCATTAAATGCTTGACTGCTCTACCCCAGACCCCGCTCCCCTGCTAGCTGCCTGTGAATATAAGTTGATATTTCAGCGTGATGCCGGCACACAATCATTAAGACATGCTGGACAACATTTACTACACCCTATAAGGTATTTTGGGGGTTTAACAGCTGTGCGGCTGTACTGATTGGAAAAGAGCTATAGACCCGAAAACTTAAAGCTCCAGCCATTTTTTGTTTGTACCTCATTCACAATAGGCTCGCCAAATGGAAACAAGCCTTAGACTAAAAAACAGAAGAGCCAACTGTGCTTGTCCTAGTAGAACACTAGATGGCGATATTATTGCACCGTCTCCTGCTCACTTCTATTATGTTTGTTGCTTTAGTAATGTTGATATAGAATAACAATTGTTTATGTTTAACGCCTTTACAGTTTATATTATCTAAGACCCCACAGGTGTTTCTACATATTATATTATTACATAATTAACTTAGGAGTGTGAATGAGGGTAATTATATTGTGCAACTAAATGTTCCAATTTAGAAATGGCAATCTTTTTCAATTGTCTGACAATAGAGAGACATTCTACTCAGGGAAAAATCTCTTCGCTGCATCTCTTCAACTCTTGCTACAACTCTAGCAATCCTTCTGGCTCATTAGCATAATTTTAAACGTTGATGTTAAAAGGAAGGAGGCCATGGATAACAAATTTAAGAAAGTTATCACAGCCACTGTGCCTGGATTGAGGAGTATCTGTGCCTGGTTTATCTTTCTTCATTTTTATGGTAAAATTCCTTTAGCACCTTTTGGGGGTGTCCTTTCACAAGCTATATCTTTTTGATTTTACCGTACATAGAGCTGTTTGAGGACTTCTTATTTGTGGAACAAATTGTACTTGGCACCATCTAATTTTCTGTGCCATGTAAACAAATCCAAAAACAAAGCTGGAAACAAATCCAAATGATGTGGAATTGGCAAAAAAACAAAGTAGCACCTTGTTGTTTTTTTTTTTTTGACGCACTATTTTTTAAAAGCTTTGGTTCAGTATGATCACATAGATACTAAATTTATATAGTCCTAATGACCTTTTTAAAACATTCTAAAACTGCATCAAAACAAGTTTGGAAAGAAAACGGACCCAATAACATCTGTAGATATCAATAAGGCAAATATAGGTAATTTTTATAAATATACAGTATACAGGTGGTCCCCTACTTAAGAGCGACGACCCCTAGTTACCAACGGACCGCTGCGTGTTGGTAGTTTACTGTACTTTAGTCCTAGGCTCCAATAAACAGCTATAACAGTTATCACAGGTGTCTGCAATAAAGCTTTCTTGTTGATCCTGGTTCTTATTACAAGCCAACATTTTTAAAATCCAATTTTCACAGACTCCAAATTCTGGCTTGGGTTACAATGATAAAATATACAATTCCAACTTACCGTAAAAGTATAAGCCGAATTTTTCAGCACAAAAAATGTGCTGAAAAAAACCTCGGCTTATACTCAAGTCAAGAAAAAAAACAGAGGTTCCCCCCCCACGACAGGTCGTCTTCTATACAGCGATGCTCCTGCATCGGATCTGTGTCCCAGCGCTTTCCCTTGCAGGCACCATGACGTCAGGCACTCTGCTGACATTCTACTATGTGCGCTGGCATTGGCACACACTATAATGTCATCGAGCAAACTGAGGTCATGGTGCCTGCGACGGACAGCGCAGGGACACGGAGCCGATACCGGAGCATCGCTGTATAGAAGAGGACCTGCCGGGGGAGCATCTGAAGGTTAGTACACTGTTTGTTTTTTTCTTACAGGCATTATATTGGGGGCAGGGGCTGCAGGCTATATACTACAGGGGGTAGCAGTCTATATACTCCAGGGGGCTGGCAGGCTATATACTCCAGGGGGCTGGCTGGCGGCTTTATACTACAGGGGGCTGGCTGGCTATATACTACTGGGGGCTGGTAGGCTGTATACTAGAGGGGTGGGCAGGTTATATACTAGAGGGACTGGCAGGCTATATACTACAGGGGGCTAACAGGCTGTATACTACAGGGGGCTTGTTGGCTATATACTGTGGAGGGTGTGACCAATGCATTTCCAACTCTTGGCTTATACTCGAGTCAATATGTTTTTCCAGTTTTTTTGTTAAAATTAGGGGTCTCACTTATACTGGGGTTGGCTTATACTCGAGTATATAAGCTACATACAATTTCAACTTAAGTGTAAACCTACAGAAACTATCTTGTACGTAACCTGTATTACTGATAAGACTTTGAGGGGCAGAAGTAATATTACTACTTACCAACACACTTAGAGAGCTTCATTTAAAAAAAACTGGGATGATTTGGATAGAAATGGCTTTGACACTGACGATTAACTGACAATAAGAGATGAGCAGATCCGACCTTCAAGTTTGAGTTTGGCATCAGGGTGTTCCTCTGGCCAATCATAGCCATGGCTTGTTGCTAGGGCCGTCCATTGGCCAGATTTGGCTGTTCGGCTGTCAATCCATAAATATGTACGGTCAGACGGAAAAACCCAAACTTGAAAGTAGGGTCTGCTCATCTCTACTGACAATTAACGGATACTTTCATCTGGTTTTTAATAAAGAAATAATTGGGCAGAAGGAAAGGTTTGTGGACTCAGGGAACATGAAGCATTTATAGATATTCTTTACGTAAGCAAAATTTTAAATTTATGTACACGGAATCAGTAAACAGTATGGGATTTACTTTTTGTGTAGAAGACCACAGATCAAAACATACACAGAGGAAACAATTTACATCAGGCTGCTGTACATTTCCTATCTATGTCTTATCACAGCCAATCTCTCTAAAATTCATCAGCCCTTTTACATTGTAAAGTGTTTGCTTTAGTCAAATTTTAAAGTAATAGTAAAGGCGTTACCCTGATTAAATATAATATATATATGTGTGTATATATCGTATTCTGCTACCCTGTTTCCCCTAAAATAAGACATCCCCCGAAAGTAAGACCTAGTACAATTTTGTTGAGGCTTAGAAATATAAGGCCTCCTCTGAAAATAAGACCTAACGGCCGCCATTACAGCAGCTCCCCACACGCCAGACATTAGCATTAGGAAATCTTTTAGATGCTGCAGAAGGTTGTGACATGGGGAAGAATTCATGGAATTAAATCACTGGCTGCTGTGCTGCAAATGTGATATCAGCAGCTACCAGGATAAGAAGGGCTCATTTATGGAATGTGCTTTTACTAAACATGAGAGATTGGGGCCAATTATTCTAAGAAATACACCATGAAATTCATAAGGAAGTTAGATAAGTTGATTTTTTTGTTCAACGATAAATGTTAATTCTTGTTCATGGAAAAATAACACATCCCCTGAAAATAAGACCTAGTGCCTCTTTAGGAGCAAAATTTAAGATAAGACACTGGGGCACATTTACTAAGGGTCCGTCAGACGCATTTCCGTGGGGTTTTGCTAATTTTTTCAGATTTGCCCTGAATTGCCCCGGGTTTTTGGCGCACGCTATGGGATTGGGGCGCATCGGCGCCGGCTTTCATGCGACACAAAGCGGGGGGTGTGACTGATTCGGACAAACCGCGGAATTTAAAAAAAGAATTGTGTCGCAAGATCAGCACTCACATGCACCGGGAAGCGACTCATGCAGGAAATTGGAAGCACGATCTTAGTGAATCGCGGCAGCTCCGAATCCTCGTCGGACATTCCAGATCGGCAGCGTCAACGGGATGGGTAAGTAAATGTGCCCCATTGTCTTATTTTCGGGGAAACAGGGTAGCAGCAGCAGAAGTAAATAGATTGTTTAGCCTTCCTTATTGTCTAATGTCAAAAAGAAACCTTGGAAGAAAACAGGTATTTGTGGTCTCATTTTCTTGTTTGCATTTTTTCTTTGTCAATAATGATGACTGCAACTAGTGTGTGATATAAAATAATTACTGTACAAAATATTTTCCTCTCCTATAGTTACCAAGGAAACTATACTTAAATAATGTCCTGATGAAACGTGGAGAGCAAGGCTAAAGAAATTTGTCTATTACTAGGGCTCATCTGTACCCAAGGCCATGGTAAAAAAATGCAAATATGTTTTCCAAGGTGGGAAATAGAAAACAATGCCTCCTTTTGCTATCTTAAAAGGCAGTCCCCTCAACAGCCCACCAAGCATTACTTAGAAGAAGCCTAACAACATTATGTGGGATTAAGCCAAACCAGGAACAGATTCCCAACTGTAGACTGTTTCGACCTGGTTGGGTCTCTTTAGTACAGTGTAGGGAACTGGTTTGGAGTGAGAGGCTATAGACTAGGGTCCGGAATTAAGAGTTATCCTTAAGGGTTTGGCATTGTTTTCCATTTCATACCTTGGAAAACAATTTTGCATATTTCCCAGAATCCCCTAGTGGATCATCAATGGCTATAAGTCTCCATAAAGAGAACTATTGCTTCCTGACCAAAGACTAAGGTAGTGGAGTTGGTATTCAGCAGTTTTCTAGCCTCTAGGTATTTCATTCACTTACATTCTACCATATACATATAATTATGAAGCAGTTCATGCTCCGTAAACCTGGGATCACACTGCGTCTTTTGGACAAGTTTTGTGTGTACACTAGGAAAGCTTTCAACATATGCACTGAACATGTCCATAGACATACACTGTTCAGAAAGAGGCATCCTTTTTGCAGGTGTTTTCTCCAGCTAGCTGCGGTTTTTCGTCCTGCTTTCTGCTGTAGAGCACAGTATACGCTCAGCAGACACTATTAGAGGCTATAGGGAATGGATGCAACTTTATGGCATCCATTAGGAACCCTTTATTGATATAACCTTTTCTTCACATTGTCACTAAGGTTCCATGAACAGTATTCCTGAGCTGGGCTCTCTGCATACAGCGCCAGTATCTGCTGTTATCTTCCTCGAAGATGCTGACCCCATTCGTGTGCAGTTATCCTATTCATTGCACATAAAATGACCAGACCTGTGAAGTCATTTGGGGCTGTGGTTGGTTTTTAACACAGCTAGGAGCCTAAAATATCCTACTTGACTTGAAAAAAAATCAACTTTAATAAAATCATACTAATGAGACTGAAGGGTTATGGCCCGCTGTGCTGTTGTTACACTGCAGCAGCACATCTCAGTCTCACCCTCCCCCCTGCACAGCAGCAGTGAGCACACAGTATGTGAGCACACAAAATGTAACAAAGCCTGTGAATCTGCAGCACCTAGAGGCTCTGGTGACACCCATAGCTTTTCAGGCTCATTAGCATAATTTTAAAGTTTCACTTTAGAAGGAAGGAGGCCAACAAATATAGGAGGATAACAAATATAATTACGTCAAAGTGCCTTGATCTATGAGTAAGTGTCCGTGTGCTTGATTTTGATGGTAGACTTTCTTAAAGGACACCTGTCATCAGGTCTGTGTCACTATTCCTGTCACCTCTACCTGTTGGAGCAGCTCACAAGGATCCCATCCCAGCCTTTATCTAGTTATTTTATACATTAATCATTATAAAATCATCATGTCTTTATTATGTAAATGAGGCTGGTCACATGGTCAGAGGCAGTGATGTCACCCCTGTTCCCTCTCCCCTCTCCTCCCCCTGCTCAAGTCTGTGTGTAATGTATAGTGAAGCATTGCTACTGTGTGTGCTGCATCTGCTGACATGCTGCATCCTCCTAATACACAGAGACAGACATCAGCTACACAAGTACCTGACATGTTCTGCTATAACATGGCTGCCTGGAGCTGTTGTATCTCTCCTATACACACACAGGCTGCAGGGGGCGCCAGCACCAGGAAGCACATCATTATATAGCCTCACATCATTATACAGGCTGTCAGTCAAGCACTGGGGTGGGGCTGTGCCTCCCACTCATGAATAAGATGGACAGCTTGAATATGCTAATGACTCATTGGACATTTCACAGGTCATTTGCATACAGCTTTAGGACCTCATATCTCAGTCTCACCCTCCCCCCTGCACAGCAGCAGTGAGCACACAGTGGAAGGGGGAAGTGCTCCTCCAAAATGTAACAGCCTGTAAATCTGGCTCAGGCTCATTAGCATAATTTTAATTTTAAAGTTTCACTTTAGAAGGAAGGAGGCCAACAAATATAGGAGGATAACAAATATGATTACGTCAAAGTGCCCTGATCTATGAGTAAGTGTCCCTGTGCTTGATTTTGATGGTAGACTTTCTTAAAGGACACCTGTCATCAGGTCTGTCACTATTCCTGTCACCTCTACCTGTTGGAGCAGCTCACAAGGATCCCATCCCAGCCTTTATCTAGTTATTTCATACATTAATCATTATAAAATCATCATTTCTTTATTATGTAAATGAGGCTGGTCACGTGGTCAGAGGCAGTGATGTCACCCCTGATCCCTCTCCCCCCCCTGCTCAAGTCTGTGTGTAATGTATAGTGAAGCATTGCTAGTGTGTGTGCTACATCTGCTGACATGCTGCATCCTCCTAATACACAGAGACGGACATCAGCTACACAAGTACCTGACATGTTCTGCTATAACATGGCTGCCTGGAGCTTTTGTATCTCTCCTATACACACACAGGCTGCAGGGGGCACCAGCACCAGGAAGCACATCATTATACAGCCTCACAGCATTATACAGGCTGCAGGGGGCGCCAGCACCAGGAAGCACCTCATTATACAGCCTCACATCATTATACAGGCTGTCAGTCAAGCACTGGGGGTGGGGCTGTGCCTCCTACTCATGAATAAGCTGGACAGCTTGAATATGCTAATGACTCATTGGACATTTCACAGGTCATTTGCATACAGCTTTAGGACCTCATTGCTTAGGTTTACAGGCATGTAGAGGGACAATGAAGGCATAGAGACATTGCTCTCTAATGGCAGTTTATGAAAATATACTCAGTTTAGGGGGGTTATTTTGCCTGACGGGTTCTCTTTTAAAGGGTGATATTTTTTGCCTATACATTTTTAATGTGATATTTGTTTTTGGATATTTGAATTTGGTAGAAAAAGGGAAGAAAACCAAAAAGAAGTTAGTGCTCTACTCCAATATGCAAATCCATCCGTATTTGATCCACAGAACAGTCTCACCAGCTTTCGAAATGGTTAAAAATAGAGGAGTTCTTCGGTAATTCCTCCTGGCTTTCTGTGGATTTCCTGCAGTACTATCAACAGTGGACCTCGTTCCATGAAGATCCTGTGCTGGAAATTTGGTACAGATAGTGCAGATTACCGGGGTAAACAAGTAAAAGTGCTTTATTGTCTTATATTCACAAAAATACGTGTATAAAAGCGCGCATCACATAAAAGTCCATACGGACGCCAAACAGCTTGCCCGACCTAGGTTTTGCTCCTCTGTTTCTATTTCCCTTGGTCTGAGCATCAAGCTACTAGATTAGAAATAGGGAATGTTTGATTTTTTTTAACAAGGGAAGTCTCGCATTGATTCAAGCAGACTAGATTGAAATTATAATTCAAGTTTTATTGCTCCGTAATCTGCAGTAAATGTTAAGACTTTGAAATAACTATTCCTCCGTTGTAAAGCATCAATCACCAAAATCACAACAAAAACCCTTTTCCCTTTTCAGACCCTTTTTTCTGAACAAGTACATCCTTGATTACATACAAATTCTGGAAAATCTTTGTGTCGTAAAGGCACCTGTTTGGCCGGAAGCCACATTCTTCTTTCTGAGACAACACTGAGAAGTATGTAGGCTTTAATTGCAGGTTAATGTTGTATGTTTAATGTTCGGTGAGATTTTGGTCACACTATTGAGAAATGAAGCAAATGGTTGAAATGTATATTTATGCAATTGATGAGAGATATGTTTCAGATGTAAGTTTTTTCTTTGTTGTCTTTTAATACAGTGAGAATTTATACAGTTTTGCATGGTGTACTTCAAGGTCCTCTCGCACATAAAAACAGCATAACCATCCACAATAAGATACATGTATTAATATTAGAAATGTATTCTTAAAATAACAAAAATAATATTTTCTTCTGTAAGACTGGCGATGTGAGCTCCTAATCTATAGTGGAGCTGGGTACGGTCATGATTTACTGATACTTTTCACATAGTAGATGCCAAAATTTGGCTAATATATTAAAATATGTGGTTTTAGTTTTAGACCATGTTTTTAATGAGTGTGGAAAAAGGGATTGGCTCCTCATGGAAACTTTGGCAATTAGGACATGTGGAGACTTGACATATCTGACAGTTATATTGGACTGGAGGTTCTGAGGATCCAGTGTAGGGACAGTGCAGCTGTCAGGGACAGCGCAGGAGCAATTACCTCCTGGGGATGAGGTGCAGCTTATGCTAGGGACCCCATAGGTATCCTGACATTTGGACCTACACACTGGCCGTATACCTCTGGATTCAAGTACCTAGAACTACGTGACTGGGTGAGATTGTGCCATTTTTTCACTTTTCTAACTAGTTACATCCAATATGACTAAATACTTGCTATGTAACATTTGATGGAAGAGGTTGTGTGGATTGCTGTTTTTTTTTCTTGCTTTTCTTCTTGCTGTATGTGAGTTAGTGGATGTGTACTGTACCCCCTCTAATCCAATTGTATGTATTTGTAACCAATTGTAAGTATACTTAGATGTTGCTGGCTTGGTTAGCCTTGATACGCTTTCCACCAATTATTTTATTGAAAGTTTTATGTTTCCATCTTGTTTAACTATAATCTAATATGGGACGGACAGTGTTTGGTCATTATTGTTCCACCACGTGGAAGAACTTACTAGGTTAGTCGCAGTTTCCTTAGGACTCACTGGAGTATTCGGCAGTTGGTGGTTCTATGTGTATGGCGGGTGATTTGGGACTGTCACACGGTGGGGCAGATTCACTTACCCGGTCCTGTTGCAATCCAGCGGCGCGTTCTCCATCGAGGATTCGGGTCTTCTGGCGATTCACTATGGTAGTGCGACACCGGAGTTTGCTGGAGTTCACCATCAGTTGCTGGGTGCAGGTAAGCGCATGTCGAGCGACACATTTTTCAAAAAATATGGCGGTTTTTCAGAATCCGTCGGGTTTTCCGACGGCCACGCCCCCCATTTTCCATCCCGTGCATGCCGGCGCCGATGCGCCACAATCCGATCGTGTGCGCCAAAAACCCGGGGCAATTCGACGCAAAACAGTAATTTTCAGGAAACAAATAGCGACAAATAGCGATTTGGGCCCTTAGTAAATGACTCCCATTCTATGACCATCTATATGTATACTCTGACCAGTATTTTCTTATTTATTATTTATGTGGTGACAACCTTCAAAGCTTTTAACATATCCAGGTGATTTTGAGATTCTATTCTCATGACACATTGTACTTCGTCATAAATTTCAGCGATATGACTTTGTCTTTATTTAAATAAACTGAAATTTGGCAAAAATTCTTAAAATCTCTCTCTTTATTTTTAAAAAGACACATTTTCTGCTTCTAAGACAAAACACCAAAATAACTTGATATCTAAAATTTCCTGTGTGTCTACTTTATTCTACGGGTCACTACAATTATCAGATACCTAATTTATATAGTATATTTTTATTTTACCTATTTTGATAAATAAAGGCAAAAATTGAGAAAATCTCATTTGTTTTTGCATTGCCCAAGGTATAACTTCTGTATTTTTCTGTAGACGGGGAATAGAGTGGCGTGCAGTAGCCTTGGCGCTTTAACTCTTGTTAAAGTTAATTTACATAAATAAAAGATAAGGTTTTTATTTAGTTAGTTTAGATAAATACAGAGTTTGGTCTTAGGAATCTACCATCAGGCATTCCTGTTTTTTGTTGATTTTTTTTTTTTTACATTCACATTCCCTTGCTTTTATGTAAATGTTATACATTACCTTGCTTTCATACGTGGACTTCATGCACAAATACTATAAAATCTGAAAATCCTAATTACTGACTAAAAAAAGACTTTAGCGAAGGAATGCAGAACTGTTAACCAGTTGCAATTATTCATTCATTAAACATTATTCTGTTTCTGCCCTACGTCAACTTCTAATCTATTACGACAACAAGATATTTATATTCTTGGACTCTTTCAATTTGTCTGCCCTCCACCAGTAGGGATTCCATTGGTTCCCTCTTGATTCTACTAAAATAAATTATAATCTCTCTAGTCTTTGACTAGAGAGCAACAGTGTTCTTATCCGCCATGTCAGCTCCATTTCACAAAAGGTCTATTACAATGGTGTCATCGAAGTAAAAAACAACAGTACAGGAACAATACAGTTAAAAGCATCGCCGAGGTCGAAAAAAGTTAATCAGACAGATGATAACCAATGATATCAAGTTATTAAAGACACTGTCAGTGAATACTTTGCTGTACTTAATACCTGGATTACAGGTACCTGGTGCTGTTGTCAGTGAATAAAGTCCAGTAATACCTACATCAAACGTTTGCATTCCATTTTCTTCACCTGAATATTATTCATTGGTGACCAATAATTTTCTTTAAGTTCTACAGTACGTCTACAGTACGTTTATTATATGGATCTGTTTTGATTATACATGGTCGGGTTGAAGACCATCTGATGGAACTTGAGGCGTTCTTTCCTATTTAATTAACCAATGCTTTAACTTCTGGCCTCTACATTTTGGGAATACACACAAAGTACTTCACACTGCCTTGAAAAGCCAATTATTTAACATTTCTAGCTGAGCCTCACTATTCTTCTAGCTGCCTCCTCTCCTATCAATAGTGCTGTTGGGGTCCATCTATACAGTCTTCTAACATATGTTATGTTATTATTTTAAGTACATTGTTTAGCCTACTGCTTATTACCTCCATGTTTCAGCCCTGTAGCCTTTACTACCTTCATTTACAGCTATTATTGGGTGTTAAAACCCAAGTGCAGGTCCTGAATTTTGTCATCCAGACAAACCCACTGAATATGAATTTCGACCAACTCAATCATCTCTACTGACAATCTTGGTACCTTGTGGAGTTTTAGCCACATTATTGGATTAGACCATAAACTAAAAAAGGAGGAAGAGGGGGAGAAAAGGGTATGAGAAAGGAAGGAGAGGATAGGTAGGGGAAAATCCTATGCCACACATGGCCATCCAGAATATTCCAAGTGATCTCAGCAGGGATCAGTAATTGGTTCAATAGACTGCATCACAAAAATAAGTTTTGGAAATCTACAGAATTTTGGAAGTAATTGTCTTTCCAGGGTCCACAGAGTCGCCACCCACAAATTCATCTATGTGTTGTATACACCTAATTTCTTGTAGCTATTCAATTACTGTAGGCGGGTAAGGGTTCTTCCACTGTCTAGGTATTACAGTTCACACAGCCACCAGACAATGGCAAAGCAGATCTTTCTTGACCGAGGAGATGGTGCCCAGCAGAACCGAGAGTAATGCCTACTGAAAAGTGACCTGGACAGACTTACCAGTGACTGTCCTATAGGTGTCAAATACCATGGTCCAAAATGGTTGAAGCAAAGGAGAGCTCAACCATATATGGAGGATCAAGCCCACCTCCACATCGCAACTCCAGCAGATCTCGGGGACATCTGGGCATATTTTATTGATCATGAGGGGACACCTGTACCTGGAATTTTTCTCTTGGGTGCTGCTTGGCAGGGGCATCTTGTGGGAGAAAAGGAAGAACTTCTCCCAGTTGTCATCAGTGATGTCAGTCAACAGTTCAGTCTATGTCGGTCTACAAACCAAATAGGCCCCTAAATCCGTGAGGATCAGTTCTCACAAATGAGGCCAATTACTAGTATCTAGGCCAGGATAAGGTCATGTCAGGATTCAAAGCTTTTAGCGAGTCCCAAGGTGATAAAGGTGTGTCGCCAACTATCTGACCCATCGTAATGTCAATTACTGCCTCCCAGCAAAGGAACCAGTATCTGCCAGTCGCTGGAAGGAAGGCTGGATTATTAAGCAACGGGGTGAGGGGGCCAGCAGTCTTGTCAGAGTTCCCAGTAAAAATATTGTTAGGCTTAAAAAAAATGAGATAAAAAAGAGAGAATAAAGAGTGTGTCTGGCGGTGTGTGAGCAGGCAAAAGCAATGGTATGGGGCTAAGAGAGAGGTGAGTAAGAATGATTTCCAGCTGTAAGCACTGTTTAGACAACTTTTATTTATGAACATAATAGAGATAAGTATTTTTAGAAATTTACATAAGAGGTGATTTCAAGTAATGAAATTGGTGAGATGATACCTACTAAGGGAAAAGCAAACAAGGTACTAGAATTTGTGAAATTATTTATACTTTTTACTGTTAGCTTGTGACTTTCTTATTTTGTTATGTATTCTCTGTTATGTAAATACATATTTTTAATAGCAGAAATGTCCATTTGGATTATAAAAGGATGTAGGATGTTAAAGTATAATCTTTATTTCCAGAACACAAACATATAGGTAATTAATTGCCTTTGCAGGCATCTATTTTATATTATACAGAATACATTGGTTATAAATAATATCTGTGTATCATCATCATCATTATTATTATTATTATTATTATTATTACCAAACAAATTCTCTTAATGGGGCCATAGTTATTTACTGTAGTATTTTTTTTTTTTTTTTTTAACTTACTGTGTATGTATATTAACTGGACACTCCGACAAGTAGTGACACACTGGCAGATGTGTTTGTAATTTCTACATTGTGTTTTTTTACAGCTCACCAGTCTCTCAAAATTATTACATGCATTTTGCAGTTAGTAACTATTCTTAAAAAGTATAATATTTTCCTTTTTTATGACAAAAAAAAAAACACCTTTGTAAGTCAAGGAACATTGCCCTGCATAGATGTGTTTCCTTGACTGCCTAATGTTTTTTATCCCACGTCAGCTTCCGTAGATGTAGCCTGGATATTTTGTGGAAAAGTCTTGGTTGCCTATTACCTCCTGCCTTTAACAGCTCAAAACTCCACCCCCACCTTAAAGGATAAGTCGAGAGTTGTGGAAGTATTCTGTACGAAACATTTAGTTTGAACCTGAAATGCATAGTTCTCATCCATTTTTATCCATTAATTTATTTTTTCATTTTAAACATACATCTACATTGATTCTGGAAAAGGAGCTTCCCTAGCCCCATAAGTACCTACCCACATAGAGATTAAATGTGTGCATTACTTATGATTTACAGATTTGTGTGCCTGATGGCTCACTATTCGCTTAATACTATATAATCTTAGAATAGCTGCACTAAAGAGCACCCTTTTTTTGATGCAAGTATAAATGGGAGATGCTGGATAGGCTGCACAAGAAAGAGTGCACTGGACCTCATAATCGCGCGGTTATATTAATAACCGCAGTTTGCCAGTGCAGGGTCCACCAGGTTCATGAATCTTTCTTGAATCGCGAATCTGGACTGCTGCACTGCTCTGACAAAATGCAGCTGCCACAGGTTCCCCTGCGACCCATATCCCGGGTCGCAGGCGCACCTGTGTACCTCCGTGTGCACCAGCGAGGAACTCACCTTTCCTGGCTCCAGCAGCGGTCTCTGTTATACCCGTGCGTTCCCATCTCCTAGGGCGCGCCCCAGCTCTGTAAAATTTAAAGGGCCAGTGTGCCGGTGATCGGCGCTGGCCAGCCGTCTGCCCTGATAAATTCCAGCCCCTTCCTGTGTCCCCTGCCCGATTTTTATGCTTCATAGCCTTAGAGGAAGCTTGTTCCTGATACCCTGTGCGATTATCCTGATTTCCCTTTGTGACCTCGATTCCATTCCTGACCTCGCTCCTGTGCTGTCCGCCCTGACCTTACCTCCTGCCTGTCCCCGAATATGATGTTGCCTTACGATTCTGTACTTCACCTTGGCTGCCACCGCAGACAAAGTTGCGCCTGTGGAACGACCTGATGGTACCACGCCGCAGCAAGTTCAACCCACTTTGCGGCAGGCTCTGGTGAAAAACGGGTGCCACTTAAACTCTGGTCCCAGGTGTCGGCTTACGACAGCGGATCCACTACCACTGATCCTGACAGCACCAACTTTTTTTGATGCACCTTTAACATAGGGAACATGTTTGGTGCACCTTTAACCTGTTTTGTCCGACACTGCATGATAAATGTGACACAAAGTCGGACACAAATATGTAGCAGACACTTTATAAATACATGTGCAAGCAGTTTGCACTAAAAAAGAATGTCATACAAAAAGCTTTAATAAATCTGGCCCATAAACTGACAAATTCCCTTTAAGAATAATGGAAAGCTATGATTTAATTTTTTGGTTTCAATATAATTTACTGTGTTTGACTAATGAAATTTGCCTAAAGGTTATAAATCTTCTAAATAACCCAACAATTTATTTCCATCTTACGTAACCATGTGGAGAAGGTTAAAGTATCTCTTTTAATTTTCTCTGTCTCCCTCCCCCCAGATGTTTTGCCACATGTTCACATTAATATTTCAATTTTATGTCATATTGACTGTTAATGTGAAATCTTATTTCCAGCTGCTGGAGTCGGGAAACAGGGAGGAGTTAGACATCAATGCACCACGATAACCAATTAACCAAGATTAGTTTATGATGAGTTCTGGTATGACGTGAGTGATTAAATGAAGATAAAAGAATACAGTATGTAACACATTTACAACACATCAAACAATTCTAACAGTATGAACAATATATTACTGTGCTTACATAAAATGATTGTCCTGTCTAAAATTCAAGGTTGTGATATAAAGCTATTTAATATTTCCTTTTGTGTAATAGTCTTTTGCAAAATAAAAAGATTATGTAAAGCGTTCTCATGTAAATCTAATTTATAATCACTGTAATGTCATAAAGGCAGGAAGATTAAAACTTAGGAAATGAAAATCTGTGACCTACAATTCTGTGATTGATGGAACTTATATGAAATGTTCTTATATATGTGCAACATCCCCCACCGGGGCCTAGCCTTTTCTCGGGGCCTGGAGTCAGCCGGGGCCCGCAGTACCTGAGTGGCTGGCGATTGCGGCCTAGGCACGCTAGTGTCACGGTGCTTGGTATGGGGAACCGGAGGGCTGTCCTACAGCCTGGCAGGTCTCCAGCAGGGTGGTGTTGGCAAGAAATGATGAGGGAAAGGCTGCTATAGCGGTTCTCCCTGGGGCAACCCTTTGGTGTCTAGAGTAAAAGTCTCTGTGTAGTGGACAGGGTGCCTGTGATGATGGCAGCCGTAGTAGCAGGGACCAGACGGAGGCAGAGGTTGAACAAAAACAACTTAGAGTTCTTTATTGGAACCGACAGGAACCGCAGCAACGTGCCTTAACAAAATGGTGGAGTGCTGAGATCCAGTTGGAGGGAGCCACAGGAGGGATCATCAGCCTGGATGCAATGGCAGGCTGGGAGATAGCTGTGTCCTAAAAGGCTGCTTCAGCTTGTCCTGGGTTGCTTCAGGTATCACCGTGGAAGGTAGGATGATACCCCTTTCCTCTCTCTGTCTAACTCACTACACTCTACTGTCTCACTGCTTAGTCTGACTGGCTAGTCTTTCTGACTGAATCCTGTCAGACTCACCTCTCTGACTGAACTGACTGTTGGAAATCTCCAACCGTCACTTTTTCTCAGCTCTTGGTCATGTGGTGGTTACTCCTCCAATTACATCCCAGCTTACAATACATTAGGATAACACATGTGATTGGATGACACATCTTACATCACATCAAAGAATTAACTCCTGCCTTGCCAGGCAGGATCTACCACTGCAGTACTCATCTGTGTTATCTAGTGTTATGTAGTGACATGCTGTGGGGCTGATCAGACCCTACATAGGCTGCAAGCTACATGGTGGGACGTATTCGCAAACACAGCTCTGCCTTGCATCGGCGAGGGTGTTGCATATGTTTGTCTCTTTATAGTCCCCTATACTAAAAACATGTATATATCTTTATTATAGTATATTGTTAAAGTCTTATTCATCCACTATAATCATGAAAATTGCAATTTTGGGTTATTAGATTTTGCCATGTGGTTTAGCAACATTCTTCCACATAAATGATTGCTTCCCTGCTTAAAATGCATTGAACCTTTTGGTTCCGTATTACTATCACTTAGTTTGCGATTTTTTTTGTTGTTAGGGGGTATTCAAGAATTTAATCTGTTAAATTAAAATTTTGTACATATTTAACATTCTGACGTTAAGCCTGTTTGGAGAAGGCTCGCAGCCTGAGCCCCATCCATACAGGCCATGCGTCTTCTTTATTCACAGCAGACACCCCCCATTAACACCTTTGATTGGTGCTGATTGATTATGGGTGTTGAACATTTAAGTGCTGGGATTGAATGGTAGCACCTACATGGCACTGGTATATGAGTGTGACGTAACTTACAGGTCGCAATTCGGGAGGTTTTAATAAAGAAGCATTTTAGCAGCAATAAACTGCCATATAATTATATTACATTATATGTTATACATACTTCCCAACTTATTGGCTAGAGAAGGAGGGGCAAAAAGCCCCTCCCTGTTTCAGAAACTATGTTCATTGGCTTGCCCCTTGTTTCACCCCCAAACATAGTATAATATCAAACTTAATGGCCCCCACATAGTAGAATGCCCCCTTCCTGTGGCCAAACCCTCCCCCCAGGACCAATATAATACCCCTTAATGCAAATTAGCAACATATAGTGCCGCTCTTTAATTTTATCTTACCTTTACTTTTGTGGCCTCATATCCTCTTCCATCTCCCCTCATATAGTGGCCTCCTGTTCTCCATTTCTCCTCATATATTGGCCTTCTGTCCTCCATCTCCCCTCCATATAGTGGTCTCCTTGCCTCCTCCATCTCCCCTCTCTCTAGTGAGCTCTAGTGAGTCTAGGCAAGAATCAGGAGGCGGGACATGCCGGGAAATTCTTCCAACCGCCTGGGATGGCGGGACAGCCCCCAGAAATCGAGACTGTCCTGCAGCATATGGGACAGTTGGGAGCTATGTGTTCTGAGTGATGAGACCCTTGTAGAAGTAAAACAAACTACAATTAAATAAAAATTCTACTTGCTTACCAACTTTTAACCCCTTAAGGACGCAGCCAGTTTCCACGTTAAGGCTAAGCCCGTTTTTTTTAAGATCTGACCAGGGTATCTTCGAGTCATAATAACTTTTAAGACTTTAACATATCAAACTGATTTTGAGATTGTGTTTTCTCATGACACATTGGGGCACATTTTACTTACCCGGTCCTGTCGCGATCCAGCAGCGTGTTCTCCGACGAGGATTCGGGTCTTCCCATGATTCACTAAGGTCATGTGCCCGATGTCCACCAGGTATCGCTGCTGCACCGAGGTCCGCCAGAGTTCACCATCCTATTCCTGGTGCATGTAAGTGTGTGTCAAGCGACACTTTTTAAAAAAAAAAATAGTGCAATTTTTTTGAATCTCCTCCAAACACACATGTACTACTACATCCCCAGCATACGGCTTGCACTACTACCTCCTCCACACACAGCGTGCACTACTATCTCCTCCACACACGGCATGCACTACTACCTCCTCCACATACGGCGTGCACTACTACCTCCTCCACATACGGCGTGCACTACTACCTCCTCCACACACGGCGTGCACTACTACCTCCTCCACACACGGCGTGCACTACTACCTCCTCCACACACGCGTGTCACTACTACCTCCTCCACATCGGCGTGCACTACTACCTCCTCCACATACGGCGTGCACTACTACCTCCTCCACATACGGCGTGCACTACTACCCTACCCCCTCGCCACACGCGTGCACTACTACCCCTCCTCGACACCGGCGTGCCTACTACCTTCCTCCACACACGGCGTGCACTACTACCACCTCCACACACACGGCGTGCACTACTACCTCCTCCACACACGGCGTGCACTACTACCTCCTCCACACACGGCGTGCACTACTACCTCCTCCACACACGGCGTGCACTACTACATAGTGGGAGCGGAAAACAGACAATAGGAGTCATAACGCAAGGAAAAACAGACGGTGGTGGGAATAAAGCAAGGAAAAACGGATGATGTGTGTGTGGGGGTGTAATAGTAATTGTGCAGCATTACCTATAAGACAAATCACACGTATCTCTACAACACCACCAAATGCAGAATGGTGGTGTTGGAGAGTGGTGGATCTGTCCTGACTTACATCAGTGTATGCATTGACTGGCCAGTTTCAGCGATGGACATCGCATGACCAATCAAGTTGGTCCTGTGATGCCCGCGGGATGAGTATCGCCTTGCGATCCCCAATTGCCCCTAACACTCTTCACCCTGTCAGGGTGACGTCAAAGAAGCAGGAAGCGCTCGCATCCGATATAGCGGACGCTGAGCGCTAAGTCTATGGGAAGCATGGTCTTGTGATGAAGCCATGTGGTGGCTGTTAAAATAGTTACAACATGACCAAATGTAAAGTTTGTGTAAGTGTATGCTAAGAAGCATAATACTAAGAAGTAGCCATTGATAACCTTTTCGTAGGGCAGCAGTTATGTATTGAAGCATTTTTATGGTCTCTTGTGGAAATGTTCAGTGTCTAATGAGACCAGATATATCTACATGCCACAAAGGCTTGATGAAGGTGTCACACACCGAAACATCACCACTTGTTCAATAAAGTTCACCTTTTATTTTGAAATTTGAACCACGGAGTGCTGCCCGCTTTTTACTCTATTTATTTACATGCCACAAAAGATATGATCATACATTACTCAAGTCACTCACAAAGTGATGTATATAAAATGCTGGCTGTATGAGTAAAGATTATTCATCTCTTCCCTTAGACTGAGCATAATACTGAGAAAATATTAAGCCTGGAAACAATACTTAGCAGACAGTGGCGGATTACATCCACATATACTGTGTTATGAAATGAATCGGAAACATGGCTTAACACTGAAATATTCTCCATTACAATAAAGTGGAAACTATTTATGTTCGTTGTGTAGAAAGCTATGTGCTGGAAAAGATGAATGTTTATAGGAATAAATGTGATCTAAATTATTTGCTATTGAGGTTATAAAACATCTGCATTCCAGACTGTTGGCTTGGCCATTATAAGGCTTTGCGTTTCTACCCGTTTCGCTTTGCACAACTTATGCCATGTACTATGGTTGTGATTAGAAAGATTATGGGTAAATTTAGGGTATATGTTTTAATAGCTGCATATTACTTTTTCAGACTTTAAAGGTTACAGACTTTTAATGGCCAGAAGGTTGGAGGAATGTTTAAACTAGAGACCTGGGGGAAGGGCAACTACACTTGCACAGGGCAAATAGACAGTGTAGATAGAGAGCTGGGAAGAGTCATGGTACATGGGGGAGGAAGGGGGGCTGGAATGAGATTGGGGAATAAGAACAAAAGGTATACGGACAGGGAAAACCATATAAGGTGCATGTACACAAATGCCAGAAGCCTCACAAACAAAATGGAGGAACTGGAACTCTTGATGTTGGAGCGGAAATATGATATAGTGGGTATCAGCGAGATATGGCTGGACAGTAGCTATGACTGGGCTGTTACTATAGATGGTTATAGTCTTTTTTAGAAAGGATCGTATAAATTAAAAAGGGGGAGGGGTCTTGCCTCAAGCCTGTCCTGCGAGACGACATCGGTGACGCAAATGCAAATGTGGAGTCCCTATGGGTGGAGATAAGGGGAGGGAAAAAAGAATAATAAAATATTACTAGGGGTTTGTTATAAGGCTCCAAATATAATGGAGGCAGCAGAGGAAATGCTGATAAGTGAAATGGATGCGGCTTCAAAGCATGGTGAAGTACTTATCATGGAGGACTTCAATTACCCAGATATTGACTGGGGGGCAGAAACCTGCAGGTCCTTCAAGACCATGTTCTTGCTTGTCAACAACAAAGACTTACCTGTCAAACTAGTCCTGGAGCCAACAGAGGGGGGGCACTGCTGGACCTTTCCTTACCAACAGACCTGATAGGTATCAAAACTACAGGTTGGGGGAACCTGTGTATAGTGATCATAATATCATTGATTTTGTATTACGCTTTCTAAGAGCATTAGGGAAGGGACAACAAACATTCGAAACTCTTCAGAGGGCAATTTTCAGCAACTAAGGGACGACATTAAAGGCATAGACTGGGACAATGTTCTCAAAGACAAACCCCCCCCCCCCAAAAAATGGGACTTTTTCTCATATATTCTAAAAAAGTCCTGTGAGAAACGCATACCTTATGGGAAAAAGCATAAGAGGAACAAGAAAAACCAATGTGGCTAACTAGTCTTGTAAGGAAAGCAATAAGCGAGAAAGATAAAGCGTTTGAGGTGCTAAAACGTGAAGGTAGCGAAGAGGCATTACAGGATTATAAAGAGAAAAATAAATCCTGTAAAAAGCAGATAAAGGCTGCAAAAATAGAGGCTGAGAGAAAAATTGCCAGGGAGAGCAAAAATAATCCCAAATTATTTTTCAAGTATATAAATGATAAGAAACTAAAAACAGAGAGTGTGGGCCCCCTTAGGAATAATATGGGGGTCATGGTGGAAGGAGATGAGGAAAGGGCCAATATACTGAATGTCGCCTTCTCAACTGTCTTTACCCAGGAAAATCCTGTGGTGGAAGACACAATGAGGAATAATGTAAATTTTCTTTGGAATGTCAACAGTTTAACCCAGGAAGAGGTACGGCGGCGCCTCACAACCACTAAGATAGATAAATCACCGGAGCCAGATGGCATACACCCCCGAGTTCTGCATGAACTATGTACCATGATAGATAGACCATTATTTATAATATTTGAAGATTCACTGAGGACTGGTTATGTTCCACAGGACTGGCGCATAGCAAATGTGGTACCAATATACAAAAAAGGATCAAAAAGCGCATAAAAGGTTGGTATATAAAATGAGACTGCTGGGAATAGGGGAAAATCTGTGTATTTGGGTAAGTAATTGGCTTAGTGATAGAAAACAGAGGGCCGTCATTAATGGCACATTCTCAGATTGGGTTGACATTACCAGTGGAGTCCCACAGAGGTCAGTATTGGGGCCACTTCTTTTTAATATTTTTATTAATGACCTTGCAGTGGGTTTACACAGTCAAGTTTCAATATTTGCAGATGATACTAAGCTGTGTAAAGTAATAAATACTGAGGCCGATAGTTTAGCATTACAGAGGGATTTGTGGAACTTGAGGAGTGGGCAGAGAAATGGTTGATGAGGTTTAATGTAGATAAATGTAAAGTTATGCATTTGGGCCATGGAAACGAAAAGTATAATTATGTTCTAAACAGTCAATTCACAATCTATATGGAGGGTAGATGGAGACACAAGGTGAGGTCACAATCTATATGGGGGTAGATGGAGACACAAAGTGAGGTCACAATGTATATAGGGGCTAGATGGAAACATGAGGTGAAGTAGCAGAACAGCAGAACATTGTGTGATGTAGGTGATCCTGAACAGGTGGGGTTTCATGTTACATTTGAAGGTTTGGAAGTTTGGGGACAGTCTGACACATTTTGGTAGAGAGTTCCACAGTACGGGAACTCGCGATCCAGCGGCGCGTTCTCTGCGGTGGATTCAGGTTCGGCCGGGATTCATTAAGGTAGTTCCTCCGACGTCCACCAGGTGGCGCTCCTGCGCTGAAGAGGATCGGAACGCACTCAAGTTCACCGGCCTATTCCCAGTGAAGGTAAGTGCAAGCTCCGCGACACTTTTTTTGTTTTAAATGCGGCGGTTTTTCCGAATCCGTCGGGTTTTTGTTCTGCCGTGCCCCCCGATTTCCGTCGCATGCATGCCAGCGCTGATGCACCACAATCCGATCGCGTGCGCCAAAATCCCTGGGCAATTCAGAGGAAATCGCTGCAAATCGGAAATATTCGGGTAACACGTCGGGAAAACGCGAATCGGCCCTTAGTAAATGACCCCCATTGTCCCCATCACCAGACTTTGGGCCGGTATCCTCCCTCGAGGACTTTTCATCCTCCGAGGAGGGAGACTCGGCGCCCCCCACAGAACCTACCACCACTGACTCCGGATCCTTACCCTCAGGATCCTTAGAAAGAACAATCAAAGGGGAGTTGGTTTGGCCTTTCTTTGAAGCGGCTGAAGCTTTTACAGGTTTGCATTTTTACTTTTTGGCACCCTTCTTACAATTTCATCTAGCCACCTCTTATTGTCCTCATACATACTCTCATAAAGTGAAGAACCAGAGATGATGGCCTCTTCCTCTTTCTCCAGTCTCCTGACCTCTTCATCCAAGTCCTGTACCCCCAGGGCCTCAGCTGCAGCAGCACTTGTCTCCGGAACAGGGCTATGGCTCACCCAAACTGCAGTTGGCAGTTGGCTGCCCCTGGTAAAAGATTAGGATTCTGTCCCTCCCCAAGAAAGCTGAGGAGGGAATTTCCTCCTGAACACCTCAACTTAACCATGAATGTCCAGGCTCCTGACCAGATGGCAAACTCATTCAAGTTCTTTTTAGGAACTGCCACTACTTCACCATACCTGTTGACCTCATTCAGGCGGGACACCACTTGCACAGCGAAATCCCGCCAGTCGGGCTCATTGCGCCTTTGCTCATAATTCAACCAAAAGAGCTCAAGGCCCTCTGGCCGAACAAAGCTGATGTCAAAAATGGGGGTGACATAGGGATGTATCAAGGCAAAAATGTCAACTTCATTGAGGTTCATCATCAGAAGGAGCTCTTCTACCTTTGCCCTTGGAGGACACACATCACTGCCCCTCCAGTGAGCACTAATCACATTCCTACGAGCCCCCACTGGCCCGACTGTGGGGAGAGACCACACAGTCTCTTCCTCCCGGAAGGCTGACAGGCCAAGCCTGTCTATCCAAAAGGATAAATCAACCTCCTGGCCATCTACATTCAATGTTCTCTCTCCCCTTCTGAGGGCTTCCAGGAGCCGCCGTTGCAACATGCTGTCCCAAAAGTCTGGTGATGGGGAAGCGACACTTGCATAACTATGTGTCTGAGATGCCGCCACAGATGGACCAGTTCCTACTGACCCTACAGACCCATTACTTACAATAACAATAGTACTACCACCACCATTCACACAAGAAGCTACCTCAGCCTCCACACAAAGATTGGCTGAACCAGCTGCAGTCTTTACCACAGGGGATAGGACCATCTCCCCAGGACAGGCGGGAGGGGCACATACACCAGTCTTGCCTCCTCTCTGGCCGAGATCTTCTTAGCCTTGATCTTCATTTTCATCTCCAGTCCCAGATCATCACCAAACGACAAGTTCTGCATGTGAACCGGAGACTCAAGGAGGTGTATCTATCCCATCGGCCTCCCACCCTGGCCGCTATTGTCGTCTTCCCTCTCTGATGGTAAAGCCACCTGCTCTGCAGGGGGCCCGCTGTATGGAGTCTGCTGATGTTGTTGCAGATGGTCACAGCTGATGTTCCAGTGCAGTCTCTTCAATCATCTCCTCATCCATCTGTGACTGGAGCCCCTTCAGTCTCTTGGTTTTCTCCACCTCCATGGATCGGAACCCGTCATCATTCTCCATCTTCTCTCTAGGGGGTCGCTGTGGTGCAGGATGATGGTCTTCCTTCCAGAGAGTTGATGTCCATCTTGAGCCTTTTCACCAGCTCTGCAAGCTCCCCTTTGCTGGGCTTGGTAGCTGTAGCCATCTTTGCCCGGGTCTCTCACAGCGCCTCCTGGAGCCACCACAAGGTCTTACTCGCCTTCTCATACTCACAAAGGCTATTAACAGTATGGGTGCTGTAGCTGACATCAGGCTACCGGGCCATACACACCCACCAGTCCTGGTCACCCCTGTGAGTACTAAGCTGTGAGGCTGCCCCAGAAGGAGCACTGCTGGATCCTGCCACCTCACCTCCACATGGGGCCTTTCAGCGTCCACGGCTTTCTTGATGCGAGCTGCGTGGAGCTGCACTGCTGCAACTCTGCTCCGATCTCCACACCCGATCTACTGTGGAGGGGGATCTCTAGATATGAGGGGTCTCCGCTCCTGGGGATCCTCCTCTGGGTTAAGGTTCTGGAGATGTTTGGGCCATGTGATGCCTCTTTCTCCTTAGTTATTACCTATGGACAGGAGCTGCCACATTTCTAAACTCAGGGTGAAAATCTGTTCCTGCAGCTCCTCCTGGTGGCCACAGGAAGTATTGCAGCCAGGAAAACCATCATTCATTAAAGGGGTTTTCCCATGAAATAAAATTCTCAAATCTCAATCCCCTAGTGATGTTACACAATAAAGATTTGTAACTCCTTACATTACATTGTTATGTGGATGTCTGGGCACATGGCGGAAACCCCACATGCGGATGGAACCTGCTGTCTGTGCACATGGCGGACGCCCACATGTGGATGGAACCTGCTGTCAGGGCACATGGCGGGCACCCCACATGCGGATGGAACCTGCTGTCTGTGCACATGGCGGACACCCACATGTGGATGGAACCTGCTGTCAGGGCACATGGCGGGCACCCCACATGCGGATGGAACCTGCTGTCTGGGCACATGGCGGGCGCCAAATGTGGATGTAACCTGATGTCTGGGCACATGGTCTCCTCTTTCCCCAGCAAACCTGTCGGTCTAGCCCAATGACACTTAGTGACAGACATAGAAACCTGTATGGGTGGTCACTAAGGGGTTAATTCACCAGCACAAATAGAATGCTTCAAAGTTTGGAAACCCTGCTGGATTCTCTGTATTCTTGTAATGTATATAGATGAGGTCAAAACAATTTAAAATCAGAAAACAAGGTCTAGATCAGGGGTCAGGAACCTTTTTGGCTGATAGAGCCATGAACACCACATATTTTAAAATGTTATTCCATAAGAGCCGTACCAGTGTCAGTGGTGCTCCTGCAATCTACATCTCGGATCACAGGCACACCCGTGCCCCTCTCCACTTTCCGGCTCCTCTCGCGGCTGGCCAGCGCGCCTGCGCCGGCACTCACAGATTTAAAGGGCCAGTGCACCGCTGATTGGTGCTGCCCACTTCCCGGGTTCCTATAAAGACCACCAGACCACCAGGACCTGTTCCTGATTCTAGTCCTTAGCTGCCAGCAATGACCTCTTGCTCTGTCCCCGACCTCGCATCATTGCTGCCTGTCTTGACCGTCTCCTGTTCCTGACCACAAGCTGCTAGTGATCCTGTACCTCGACCTTGGCTGCCACTGTGGACAAGTTGCGCCTGTGGAACGACCTGGTAGTACCACGATGTAGCAAGACCATCCTGCTTTGTGGCGGGCTCTGGTGAAGACTAAGTACCACTTAGACTGCGGTCCCAGGTGTCTGCTTACACCATTGTCCACGGTGGTCCAGGGGGTTCACTACTCCAAATCCTGACACCCACCAGATGCCTCCCAGTAGATAGGTAGCCCCAGCACATGCCCTCAAGTAAATAGGTAGCCACAGCACATGCCCCAGTATATAGGTAGCCACCGCACATGGCCCCCAGTAGATAGATAGCCACCGCACATGCCTCCCAGTAGATAGGTAGCCACAGCGCATACTCCCAGGCTTAAACAATAGCAGTCATGGCACCTGGATCGTACAAAAGACTTTGACCAGTGATCAGACGCATAGTAGCCATCACTATTTATTAAAGATCTGTCTGAGAGCCAGATGCAGCCAACAAAAGAGCCATATCTGGCTCCCGAGCCATAGGTTCCCTACCCCTGGCCTAGTGTAATCCAACCCCCTCCTGCTCCATTACCCTACACTATGCTGTCTTAGAGACCACAGAGTACACTGCACATGTGATTTGCTAGTCACATGCATCAGGCAATGCAGCACAGAGTACTTGGCTACTGGGGAGCACTATGACTTGGCTGCTGCGAAGCACTGTGACTTGGCTGCTGCGAAGCACTGTGACTTGGCTGCTGCGAAGCACTGTGACTTGGCTACTATGAAGCTCTGTGACTTGGCTACTATGAAGCCGTGCTTGCTTCCCAGCATGCCAAGTCACAGTGCTTCGCAGCAGCCAAGTCATCGAGTGCTTCGCAGTCAGCCAAGGTTCCAATGTGCTTTCCCCAGGTAGCCAAGTACTCGTGCTGCATGTGCCTGATCATGGTGACTAGCAAATCACATGTGCAATGTACTCTGTGGTCTCCATAAATACAGCAAGTGTAGGGTAACGGAGCAGGGGGGTTGGATTACACTAGCCCAGGGGAGGGAACTATGGCTTCGGGGCCAGATATGGCTCTTTTGTTGGCTGCATCTGGCTCTCAGACAGATCTTTAATAAATAGTGATGGCTACTATGCGTCTGATCACTGGTCAAAGTCTTTTTGATACGATCCATCATGGCCATACGCTATTGTTTAAGCCTGGAGTATGCGCTGTGGCTACCTAGTCGGTCTACTCGTATAGAGGGAGGTCATTGTGCGGAATGGGCTACTGTGACTTGGCTACTATGAAGCTCTGTGACTTGGCTACTATGAAGCTCTGTGACTTGGCTACTATGAAGCTCTGTGACTTGGCTACTGGGGAGCACTGTGACTTGTCTGCTGGGGAGCACTGTGACTTGTCTGCTGGGGAGCATTGTGACTTGCCTGCTGGGGAGCATTGTGACTTGCCTGCTGGGGAGCATTGTGACTTGCCTGCTGGGGAGCATTTACGTGTCCGGCTTGGGATTTCATTGTGCTCGTGCCTGCTGGGAGGCTTGTGACTTGCCTGCTGGGGACATTGTGATTTGCCTGCGGGGAGCATTGTGACTTGCGGGGCGGAGGACTGAGCATTGTGACTTGCCTGCTGGGGAGCATTGTGACTTGCCTGCTGGGGAGCATTGTGACTTGCCTGCTGGGGAGCATTGTGACTTGCCTGCTGGGGAGCACTGTGACTTGCCTGCCGGGGAGCACTGTGACATATCAGCTCGGGAGCTCCGTGACTTGGCCGCTGGGGAGCACTTTGACTTTGGTCTCTCTAAGGCAGCCACGTGGATGATATGGCCCCTTGTAAAAATGAGTTTGCCACCCCTGGGTTACATAATAGGAAACTTGTAAACAGATATATTAAAAAGTCTTTTCATAAAAAAAATGATGTCATAAAGTAGATTGTTTAGTTAAAGTTAGTTAATATATAAGATTAATGGTGCTCTGGGATCCAGTACCCCAATCATATGTTTAAAGAGACCACAATGATCTAACCATTACATTATATGGCAGCTGGACTGGGCTGCAACTAGTTGTGACTGATGGATTAGCGTCACAGGCTGAGGGGAGGATGCAACATTCACAGGAGAGCCAAAACTCCTTCAAGCAGATCTGGCATCCCCAGATCTCATATTCATGAGCTATCCATAAAAGGGTTCTTTCACCCAATTGTTTTTAACTTGTGTCTTTAACTTAACTCTGATGCATTGTATTCAATGGGTTTTGTCAGACATGTAGTTTTTCTCATGCACATGTGTGTTTTGGACTAAGGGTTTTTTTACACGAGCCTTTTTCAAGCAAGTGTTTCTGCCGTTCTGGACTTGAATTGAACTCTGAACCATTGAGCTTAATGGCCTTTTCAATACATGTTTTTTTATGACCATGAAACTTGCAGAGATCTCTACTTCTGTAACAAAAATGCTCTAGTCTCGGAAGGTGCTTCAAAAATGCATTAAGCTTGGACAAACGTGTTATTTACTGATCCGTTGCCATAGAAAAGATAGACCACAGTCATCATAGTTTTTTTTTCACAGAGGTGGAAAACGCAGTTAAAACTGATCAAAAATGGACATGAAAACTGACACACCGAAAAAAAACTCTGACTGAAACCTGAAAGTCAGTTTTTCACTATCCAACACTGTGAAATGGGTGTAAAATATCATCCCTTGTCTACTAGGTGCTGAAAGTTCAGGTTTATATATTAGGTGATGGACTCCTATGGCTTCAACCTCCTGGTCCTGCATATAGTACTCATACCAAGTTTTTTAATTTACTTTTGCAAATATTGAAACAAAAATTAATTCCCAGCTTTTCAAAAACTCAAGAAAAAAAATGGATCTACAGTCATATGATTGCTAAGTTTGGTTTGCTAAGTTTTATTCAAGTGATTGGGGCTGAGCTGCAAAACCAGGGCCACTCACTACTCAATATAGGTTACTGTGCTTTGTGGACAATTAAGACAATTACTGGTTGGGGTGATGTATGTCATGGGCACAGGTGCTCCTCCCATATCCCGGGTCGCAGGCGCACCCGTGCTCTTCCCGATGCCTCCGGTTCCAGTCTTTAAGATAACTTACCTCTCCCGTCTCCAACGTCGGCCTCCACAGCTCCTACGGTCTGGTGACCGGTCCCAGGTGTCGACTTACGTCAACGTCCGCGATGGTCCAGTGGGCTCACTACTCCTGGAGCCTGACAATGTTTGTTAGACCTCCACTGATCTGATAACAATAAGGGCAGTTTCGGAGTATGCATAGTACGTTATTCATGGACCAACTATGCTCATCTGAAAGTACACCTACACAGACCCTAGTATAAGCCGACCCAAATAAATACTGAGGCAACTAATTTTACCACAAAAAAACGGACAACTTATTGACTTGAGTATAAGGGTGAGAAATGCATTGGTCACAGCCTCCCCTTACTAATGAAATGTCCAGCAACCTCCTCTCGCTAATGAAATGTCCAGCAACCTCCTCTCACTAATGAAATGTCCAGCAGTCTCCCTTCACTAATAAAATGCCCAGCAGCCTCCCCTCTCTAATGAAATGCCCAGCAGCCTCCGCTCTCTAATGAAATGCCCAGCTGCCACCCCTATCTAATGAAATGCCCAGCAACGACCCCTCTAATGAAATGCCCAGCAGCCTCCCCTCGCTAATGAAATGCCCAGCAGAATCCCCCACTAATGAAATGCCTAGCAGCCTCCTACACTCACTCTCTGCTGCCTCCCCCACAAATGAAATGTCAAGCAACCTCCCCTCGCTAATGAAATTCTCAGCAACCTCCCACAGTAATGAATTGCCTAACAGTCTCCCCCACTAAAGAAATGGCTAGCAGCCTTCCCCAATAATGAAATGCCTGGCAGCAACCCACTCTAATGAAATACCCAGCAGCAGCCCCCACTAAAGAAATGCCAGGCAGTTTCCTCCAGTAATAAAATGCCCAGCAGCGTTCCCGAGTAATTAAATGCCCAGTTGGAGCCCCTTATTATATAAAAAACATGAACTTAGTACTTACTTTGTGTAACAGTGCGGGTAGAGATGGTTCTACGCACTGTGCCCATGCACATGATGTTTAGGTGGCGACACCGCCATGTCACAGTGTGTGCGCAGGAAAGCGCATGGACTTTGCTACCCGCGCAGTTACACAGAAACCCGAGATGGTAGAGGAGCCGCAGGGAGTGCCAGAGATAAGAAATAAGTACAATTTTTTTTTAATATACTAGAGTAAAAACCCAGTGCGACTTTTTCTCTACAAAAATTGTGCTGAAAAACTCGGCTAATTCTCTAGTATATACAGTATATTGATAATGATAGATCATCAAAACCCACACCCTGAAAAAAGGAGCTGCTCAGTTCCATAGCATTCTAATAATCATAGATATTATGATACACAGTCTATGACCTGAAATAAATAAGCCCTGTGTCATCTTATTGTAAGACATAATTGCTCAAAACTGTTTTACTCGGATTTACTAAATAGTTCAATTCATGTGCGGTAGCTGACTGGTGCTCATTTGGGAACAAGAAATATTGTGGCATTCTGGCAATTAATGTTTAAGAGTAGACAATTATGCACCACGGCTATGCTCTAATGATCCGGCTCTATTGGGAGAGACACTTTCATTAGTAATGCCGTCCAAATGTGTTTAGTAAATGCAGAACAATAAAGTATAACTTCACCATGAAATCATCAAAAATTGCAGATAAATGAGCTTGGATAACAAGTTCAGTGTCCTCATGGATTTGGGAAATAAATACTCAGTCGATATTTCAAGTGTGGAATTGGGTTAGATGTCTAACAAGATGTGGAGGGGGAGTATTTAGTAAGTTGTGCATGAGAATTCTTCCATGAAATTTAGGGTTTTGCAACTTTTTTGATAATGTTAGATTAATATGGCTCAAATTGTGACAGCATAAATTCCAGAAAATCCCATCTACGCTGATGATACTAGAACCAAATACAATATCTAATACTCAAATATTAAAACTGAAAACAGGCGTACAACCCATAATTTAGTCACAATACCTGGCACAGAGGGGACAGTTTGGTTGGGGAGAGGGCGTGCCGAACCATTTAGTGGGTCGGTGTGGTGCTGGCCTGCTAACCTTTTCAGGCTCAAGCTACAGCACAATACTACACCAGCTCAGACCTGGCGGGTTGGAGCCTCCTGATAAATCCAGCACCTGCCAGGGTGGTGGATATCCTTAATCATACACACAGTGGGGGGCATTTATCAAAAACTGGCACAGAAGATATCTAATAATCAATTTTTTATGCGCTCTTCAAAAAATTGGTACTTCTACGCCAAGTGGTCGTGGAGGGTGCAGCTGGTGGAGTGGGTCATCAAGAGGCATTCCTGCCCTGTGCCCGTATTTTCTAAAAGCCTGCAAACTAATTTTACGAAAAAGTACGCCAGGTCGGACTTGGAATAGTTTTGCCCAGTGGTGCAGCTGCTGATTGGATACATCAAAAGACACATGCCTCTTGATGTATCTGCCACGGCAGATCTGCCTGGTGTACGATTAATTGCCCCCACTGTGTTGTTGCATTAGGCTATATGTACAAGTAGTGGAATGATTGCAAAATTTACCCAGTGGTAACTGCAGTCATTCTGCAAGCATCAGAAACCAACAAAAATTGTCTGTCTCTTGATGTAGCTTTATGCTGCAATTTTGTCATGGCAGAAGGGTAGAACTAAACCTTTGCACTATGAAGGCTAAAGTTGTTGCCCAGGTTTAAATATACACTCACCGGCCACTTTATTAGTTACACCATGCTAGTAACGGGTTGGACCCCCTTTTGCCTTCAGAACTGCCTGAATTCTTCGTGGCATAGATTCAACAAGGTGCTGGAAGCTCCTCAGAGATTTTGGTCCATATTGACATGATGGCATCACATAGTTGCCGCAAATTTGTTGGCTGCACATCCATGATGCGAATCTCCCGTTCCACCACATCCCAAAGATGCTCTATTGGATTGAGATCTGGTGACTGTGGAGGCCATTTGAGTACAGTGAACTCATTGTCATGTTCAAGAAACCAGTCTGAGATGATTCCATCTTTATGACATGGCGCATTATCCTGCTGAAAGTAGCCATCAGATGTTGGGTACATTGTGGTCATAAAGGGATGGACATGGTCAGCAACAATACTCAGGTAGGCTGTGGCGTTGCAACGATGCTCAATTGGTACCAAGGGGCCCAAAGAGTGCCAAGAAAATATTCCCCACACCATGACACCACCACCACCAGCCTGAACCGTTGATACAAGGCAGGATGGATCCATGCTTTCATGTTGTTGACGCCAAATTCTGACCCTACCATCCGAATGTCGCAGCAGAAATCGAGACTCATCAGACCAGGCAACGTTTTTCCAATCTTCTACTGTCCAATTTCGATGAGCTTGTGCAAATTGTAGCCTCAGTTTCCTGTTCTTAGCTGAAAGGAGTGGCACCCGGTGTGGTCTTCTGCTGCTGTAGCCCATCTGCCTCAAAGTTCGACGTACTGTGTGTTCAGAGATGCTCTTCTGCCTACCTTGGTTGTAACGGGTGGCGATTTGAGTCACTGTTACCTTTCTATCAGCTCGAACCAGTCTGCCCATTCTCCTCTGACCTCTGGCATTAACAAGGCATTTCCGCCCACAGAACTGTCGCTCACTGGATGTTTTTTTTTTTTCGGACCATTCTCTGTAAACCCTAGAGATGGTTGTGCGTGAAAATCCCAGTAGATCAGCAGTTTCTGAAATACTCAGACCAGCCCTTCTGGCACCAACAACCATGCCACGTTCAAAGGCACTCAAATCACCTTTCTTCCCCATACTGATGCTCGGTTTGAACTGCAGGAGATTGTCTTGACCATGTCTACATGCCTAAATGCACTGAGTTGCCACCATGTGATTGGCTGATTAGAAATTAAGTGTTAACGAGCAGTTGGACAGGTGTACCTAATAAAGTGGCCGGTGAGTGTATATAGATGAGTATGGGGGTGGTTTCAAAAATAATAAAGAACATGCCCTTCTCCCGTGGCGCTGCCCATCACTGCGGGGCTCTGTTTGCAAACATAGGCTAGCAGTGACATCACAACCACTGCCGTGCATTGGCTACAGTCTGAAAGTAAGCTGTAGAAGGTGGCTGGTAATATTCGGGATGGCACTGCCAGCCTATGTATACAAAGTCCTGGCAGTGATGGACAGCGCCGCAGGAAAATATTCTTTATTATTTTTAAGCCCCCTCAGTCATATATAAAAAATCTTTAAACCTGGACAACTTCTTTAAGTTCCACACAAATACATACATACAATACACACATGCACCCATACAATACACACAGATATATTCACTCACAGTATACCAGATATGTACATACATATACATACACATATAAAAATACATTTATCCATGTAAAAAAAAGGTCTTACTGTAGGACATTCATGAGATATTCAGTCATAAGCTGGTAAAAGCTTTCAACCTAATGTACAGTTATTTTAACTGACTGCAACATCAACTTGGCATTAATGGACTGGTAAATCTAGGTCATCCTACAATAAAGAGAGAAGAAAGCTTATATGTAAACTCATCCCATCAAAGAGGAATCTTCATTTACCACTGCCCACAATAAGATTCACTATAAAATATTTCATGCTCCATCCCTTGCCATTGGCATGTCATCCGCACATAAAAATGGGTTACTGTTCTAAAGGTACTAAGATCCGTAATAACACTCTGCCACACAAGGATTTACCATAAATTGAAATGGCTTAGCAGATTTTTGTACTGAAGACAGAAGCCTCTGTAGGAAAATAGCAGCTTGACATATAAATACAGTATATGCAGATGGCACCTAACATGCAGATCAGAGGTTGAAATATTTTTTTTCAGTGAATAATGGATTAAATGTAGAGAAAATAAAGAGGTTGAAATAAGAGAAATAAAATATATACATTATATTTACCGTATATACTCGAGTATAAGCCAAGACCCCTAATTTTACCACCGAAAACTGGGAAAACTTTTTGACTTGAGTATAAGCCAAGGATGTAGTATACAGCCAGCCAGTCCCCATGTAGTATGCAGCCAGCCATCCCCCTGTAGTATACAGCCCCCATCCCCTGTAGTTTAACAATCGCCAGCCATCCCCCTGTAGTATATACAGCCAGCCCCTGCGTATACAGCCAGCCCATAGGTCATACAGCCAGCCCCCTGCAGTATACAGCCAGCCCCCTGCAGTATACAGCCAGTCCCAAGTACTATACAGCCAGTCCCAAGTACTATACAGCCAGCCCCATGTAGTATACAGCCAGCCCCATGTTGTATACAGCCAGCCAGCTCCCTGTAATAAAAAGCCAGCCCGCCCCCTGTATGCCAAGCACATAAAAAAAAAAAAACCTTAATACTCACCCTCCGGAAAACATATATTGTTTTATATGCTCCTGATGTGCCCTAGTGATGGGAATGTCTGCTGCAACATAACCTGCTTCTTAGAATGATGTGAAATACAACACCCATACAATGTTTTTGGCCAACTTTCTTGTCCCTTTTGCCTGGGTGTGAGGATGTAAGCATCCAGCTCCTCACTAATTAAATTGTTTGACTTAAAACTATTTTTTACTTTCTCATTTCTGTTTCAGTGTCTTTCATTTTGTGGCTCCATTCACATCCTTGTTTTACGGTATTAGTTATAAATTTATTGGTTGTTTTTTTTTTAATTGTATCTAACTGATGCTAAACAAAACTAAACTGAAAGTTTACAAAACTTTTTACTTTCAGTTTATTTGTTTATCTGTTATTCTTCCATCTGTTTATGACTAAGCTGTTTTATTTTTTTTTAAAAATGCACAAAGGCAAACAATCTCAATATGAGAGACGATGGGGCAGATTTACTTACCCGTCCCTGCGCGATCCCTGAGGTGCGTTCCCCGACTCCAATGCACAGCTACTGCGATTCACTACAAGTGTGCCCCCGATATCCTGCATCTGTCGCCTCCCTGATCAGGTCCACCGGAGTTCACCTTTTTCCTCCCGGTGCATGTAAGTGCTTGATCTTGTGACAAAAAATGCAAAAGTCCCTCTGCATTAACGTCCTCCGTAAATATTAGATAAAAAATAATTAATAAATAATCAATAAGAAAAGACACAGTACCTCTCCATTTTCAAACATATGTACCCGAGTAGAGGCAAAAAACCTTATTTGTGCATTATCACTCCTTGGTGTAGTGTTCTTTTTAAGCTCGATGCGTCCGTGGATCCTGCGGCTCCCACTGGAGATGCGGTGCGAGTGTCCGGTCTTCCGACTCAGAAACTCAAACTCCTCCAACGTTAGTTCCGCTACGGTCCGGAAAGGGAACACTTCAAGTCCATTCACCAATAAGGAGAGAAAGAACACACAATGGTGCAATAGGGTTTTGCGTAAAACTTTTTCTTTTTATTTCGTATACTCCTCCAACAGGCGTGCACTCTAACCCCACCCTCCTCCCACCCGGCGTGCACTATCTACTACATAGTGGGAGCGGAAACAACAATAGGAATTCATCAACTCAAGTGAAAACAACGGTTGGTTTGTAATAAATCCATAAACACGATGATGTGTGTTGGGGTGTGATATTAATTGTCAGCCCTTTACCTATAAGACAAATCACACGTATCTCTACAGTAACCCACCACAGGCAGATGGTGGTGTTGTAGAGTGTGATCTGTCCTGACTTACATCAGTGTGGCATTGCCTGGCCATTTCGCGATTGGACAATCGCATGACCATCAAGTTTTGTCCTGTGATGCCCGCGGATGATATCTCCTTGCGATCCCCATTGCCCCTAACCCTCTTCACCCTGTCAGTGACGTCGAAGAATCAGGAAGCGCTGCATCCGATATAGCGGACTCTGAGCGTCTAAGTCTGGGCACCATGGTCTTGTATGAAGCCATGTGGTGGCTGTGGAACAGTTACAACCTACCCAAATGTAAGTTTGTGTAATTGTATGCTAAGAAGCCTAATACTAAGAAAGTCGCCATTGATCACCTTTTCGTAGGCAGCATTTATGTATTGAATCATTTCTATTTTCTCTTGTGAAATGTTCCAGTGTCGAATGAATAACCATATTATATCGAACATGCCACAAAGGTTGATAAGGTGTCACACACCGAAACGTCAACCACTTGTTCAATAAGTTTCACCTTTATTTTGAAATTTTGAACCAGGAGTGCTGCCCGCTTTTTTTTACTTTATGTATTTACATGCCACAAAATATATATCATACATTACTCAGTCACTCACAAAAGTGATGTATAGAAATGCTTCTTTTATGATAAGATTCTTCATCTCCTTCCCTTAACTGAGCCTAATACTGACACAAATATTAAGCCTGGAAACAATACTTGCAGACAGTGGCGGATTACAATCCACATATACTGTGTTGTTAAATGAATCCGGAACAGGCTTAACACGAAAATTCTCCAATTACAATAAAGTGGAACTATTTATGTTTTCGTTTGTGTAGAAAGCTATGGGCTGGAAAAAGTGATGTTTATAGAATAAATGTGATCTAATTAGTTTGCTATTTAGGGTTATAAACCATCTGCTTCCAGACTGTGGCCTTGGCCATTATAAGGCTTTGCGTTCTACTACCCGTTTCGCTTTGGGGGGGGGGGGGGGCACAACTTATGCCATGTACTATGGTTGTGATATAACGTATGGTAAATTTAGGGTATATGTTTTAATAGCTCATATACTTTTTTCAGACTTTTAAGGTTACATCTTTTTTTTGTTTAATGCCAGAGGTTGGAGGAAGTTAAACTAGAGACCTGGGGAAGGGCACTACACTGCACAGGGCAGATAGACAGGGTAGATATAGGGCTGGGAAGATCATGGTACATGGGGAGGAAGGGGGGCGAATGAAGATTGGGGAATAAGAACAAAGTTATACGGACCGGGCACCATATAAGGTTCATGTCACACAAATGCCAGAAGCCTCACAAACAAATGGAGGCACTGGAACTCTGGATGTTGGAGCGGAAATATATATAGTGGGGTTCAAGCGAGATATGGCTGGACAGTAGCTATGACTGGGCTGTTACTATAGATGGTTATAGTCTTTTTATAAGATCTTATAATTAAAAAGGGGGAGGGGTCTTGGCCTCAAGCCTGTCCCTCGAGACGACATGGTGACGCACATGCAAAATGTGTGAGTCCCATGGGGGTGGAGATAGGGGTAGGGAAAAAAGAATAATAAATATTACTAGGGGTTTGTTATAAAGTCTCCAATATAATGAGGCCAGCAGAGGAAATGCTGATAGTTGAAAATGGGATGCTGGCTTCAAAGCAGGTGAAGTACCTTATCAATTGAGGCACTTCAATTACCCAGATACTTGACTGGGGGGGCAGAAACCTGCGGTCCTTCAAGACCATGTTCTTGCTTGTCAACAACAAAGACCTTACCTGTCAAAACTAGTCCCTGGAGGCCAACAAGAGGGGGGTGCACGGGCTTGATCCTTTCCTTACCACATACCTGATAGTGTATCAAAACTACAGGTTTGGGGGAACCGTTACTAGTGATAAATATCATTGAATTTGTATTCGCTTGTCTAAGAACATAGGTTAAGGGACAGACAAACATTCGAACGTCTTCAGAGGGGCCAATTTTCAGCAACTAAGGTGACGACATTAAAGCATAGACTGGGACCATGTTTCTCAAGACAAACCCCCCCCCCCCAAAAAATGGGACTTTTTCTCTATATTCTAAAAAAGTCCCCCCCCCTGTTAAACGCATACCTTAATGGGAAAAGCATAAGAGGACAAGAAACCAATGTGGGCTACTAGTCTTGTAAGGAAAGCATAAGCGAAAAGATAAAGCGTTTGATGTGCTTAAACGTGAAGGTAGCGAAGAGGCTTACAGATTTAAAGAGGAAAAATCACTCCTGTTAACGCAGATAAGGCTGCAAAATGAGGCTGAGAGAAAAAAATTGCCAGAGACAAAATATCCAATTATTTTCAGTATATAAATGATCAGAAACTAAAAACAGAGAGTGTGGCCCCGTAGAATAATATTGGGGTCATGGTGGAAGGAGATGAGGACAGGGCCATATACTGAATGTCGCCTTCTCAACTAGTTCTTTTACCCTTACCCAGGAAAATCCTGTGGTGTAAGACACAATGAGGAATATGTAATTTTCTTTGGAATGTCCAACAGTTTAACCAGGAGAGGTACTGCACGCCTCACCACCACGAAGATAGTAATCACCGGAGCCTATATGGATACACCCCCGAGTTCTGGCTGAACTATGTTACCATGAAGATAGACCCATTATTTATAATATTTGAAGATTCACGGAGGAACTGGTGTAGGTTCCACAGGACTGGGCGCATAGCAACTGTGTTACCAATTACAAAAAAAGGACAAATCAATAGGCTCAAAAAGGTTGGTATCTAAAATTAGACTGCTGGGAATCGGGAAAATCTGTGTATTTGGGGTAAGTAATTGGCTTAGTGATAGAAAACAGAGGGCCGGCATTAATGGCACATTCTCAGATTGGGTTTGACATTACAGGGAGTCCCACAGGGGTCATATTGGGGCCACTTCTTTTTAATATTGTTTTATTAATGACCTTGCAGTGGGTGTTACACAGTCAAGTTTCAAATATTTGCAGATGATATAACTGTGTAAGTAATCAAACTGAGGCCCTATAGTTTAGCATTACAGAGGATTTGTGGAACTTGAGGAGTGGGCAGAGTAAATGGTTGATGATTTTAATGTGATAATGTTAAGTTATGCATTTGGGCCCATGGAAACGAAAGTATAATTCATGTTCTAAACAGTCAATTACTTGGTAAAACTGGCGCTGAAAAGGACTTGGGGGGATTGGTGGAATATTTGTACAGTGTGGGCACCAGTGTATAAAAAGGATCTATATTAGAGGCTGGACAGTGCAAGAGGAGAGCAACCAAGATTATTAGGGAATGGGGGTATTAGAAAACAATATGGATTACAAAATTTGGTATTATTCAGTTTTTAGAAAAAGACAACTAAGGGAGACCCTCATTAACGATGTACACATACCTGAACGGACAGTCAAAGGATCTCCTGCAAAAGATCTTTTTATACCTAGCCTAGTGACCGAGGACAAGTGTATCCTCTACACGCCTAATGATAGACATACTACCAACCAGTTCAGCCATAGACAAAGGTTCGGTACTGTAGAGTCAGTGAGGCTGGTGAACTCTCTCTTGCCACATCGTCGTTAGTTTTATGGCGCTCTATGTACATGTCAGAGAGCCTGGATGCCTTCTGGAGAGGAAAAATATCAACACGGTTATTGGGGATAAACTTGATTGAATTCTAAAAGTTTGGACTTGAATGGACTTTGGCGCTTTTTCCAGCCTTAGAATACTATGAATCCTATGCTCACAGGTGTCCAAAAAGGTACGGGGGAGAATTTGTCCCCATAGCCTAGTGCAGGGTCATGACCTTTTGCTGATCGACCATGACACCACCTATTTTAAAAATGTTATTCCAATAAAGATCTTACCAGTGTCATGGTGTGCTCCTGCAATCTACACTCGATCCAGGCACAACTCAACACCCGTGCCCCTCTCCACTTCCGGCTCCCTCTCGCGGCTGGCCAGCCGCGCCTTGCGCCGGCACTAAGATTTAAAGGGCCAGTGCAAACCGCTGATTGGTGCTGCCCACTTCCCGGTTCCTATAAGACGCACCAGACCACAGGACCTGTTTTCCTAATGCTAGTCTTACTGCCAGCAATGACCTCTTGCCTGAGTCCCGACCTCGCGCTCATTGCTGCCTGTCTGACCCGTCTGCCTGTTTCCCTGACCACAGGCTTGCCTATTATCCTGTACCTCGACTCTTGCTGCCACGGTGGACAAGTTGCGCCTCTGGAACGACCTGGTAGTACCACTATTGCAATACCTCCTTCTTTTTGTGCGGGCCCCTTCTGGTGAGACTAATTTACACTTGACTGGCGGTCCCCAGGTGGCTGCTTACAAAAACCATTGTCCCGGGGTCCCAGGGGTTCACTACTCAAATCCTGACACCACCATATGCCTCCATAGATAGTTATCCCCAGCACTACCCCCATTAATATAAGTAGCCACAGTGCACATGTGCCCCAGTAGATAGGTAGCCCACCGCACAGGGCCCCCAGTAGATAGATAAGCCACCGCACCCTATGCCTCCCAGTAGATGGTAGCCCACAGCGCATACTCGCCAGGCTTAACAATAGCCAGTCATGGCGACCTGGATCGACAAAAGACTTTGACCAGTGATCAGACGCATAGTACCATCACTATGTATAAAGATCTGTCTGAGAGCCAGATGCGCCAACAAAAATAAATCCATTATCTGGCTCCCGAGCCATCGTTCCTACCCCTGGCCTAGTGTAAAATCCCAACCCCTCCCTGGCTCCATTACCCTACAGCTATCGTCTTAGAGACACAGAGTACACCTTGCACATGTGATTTGCTAGTCACATCATCATGCAATGCCGCACGAGGTACTTACCCCCCCTTGGCTACTGGGAGCACTATTACTTGTGGCTGCTGCGAAGCACTATGCTTTGGCTGCTGCGAAGCCTGTGGATTTGGCTGCTGGGAGCACTGGTGACTTGGCTACTATGAAGCTCTTGTGACTTGCTACTATGAGCTCGGTTGTGACTTGGCTACTAAGGAGTCTGTGACTTGGCTACTGGGGATCAACTGTGACCTTGTCTGCTGGGGAGCACTGTGACTGCGCTGGGGAGCAGTGTGGACTTGCCTGCTGGGGAGCATTGTGATTGCCTTCTGGGGAGCATGTTACTTGCCTGCTGGGGGCATTGTGACATTTGCCTGCTGGGGAGCATTTGACTTGCCCTGCTGGGGAGCATTGTTGACTTGCCGCTGGGGAGCATTGTGATTTGGCCTGCTGGGGGAGCATTGTTACTTGCCCTGCTGGGGACATTGTGACTTGCCCTGCTGGGGAGCTTTGACTCCTGCTGGGAGCATTGAGACTGCCTGCTTGGAGCATTGTGACTTGCCTGCTGGGAGCACTGTGACTCCTGCGGGAGTCACTGGGACATAATCATCTCGGGGGCTTCCGTGACTCTTGCCGCGGGGAGCACTTTGACTTTGGTCTCTCTAGGCAGCCACGTGTGATGTTCCCCTTGTAAAAAATGAGTTTGCAGCGCCCTGGGTACATATTGAAAACTTTGTAAACAGAGATATTAAAAAGTCGTTTCATAAAAAATGATGTCATAAAGTAGATTGTTTAGTTAAGTTAGTTAATATATATATTAATGGTCCTCTGGGATCCAGTACCCCAATCATATGTTTAAAAGACCACAATATCTAACCATTACATAGCTTGGCAGCTGGACTGGTCCTGCAACTATTGGTACTGATGGTTAGCGTCACAGGCGATGGTGGATGCAACATTCACATGGGTTGAGCGCCAAAAATCCTTCAAAGCCGATCTGGGCATCCCAATCTCATATTCATGTCTTCCCTAAAAGGGTTTCTTTCAAACCCGTTTGTTTTTTAACTTGTGTCTCTCTTTAAACTTAACTCTGATGCTATTGTATTAATGGGTTTTGGTCAGCTGTTAGTTTTCTCTCATGCACATGTTGTTTTTGGACTAAAGGGTTTTTTTTTACAACACTAGCCTTTTTCAACAGCAAGTTTTTCTTCTGCCGTTCTGGGACTGAATTGAACTCGGAACCATTGAGCTTAATGGGCCTTTTCTCATACATGTTTTTTTATGACCAGCAAACTTGCAGCGATCCTACTTCTGTAACAAAAATTCTCACTCTCGGAAGGTGCTTCAAAAAATGCATTAATCTTTGGACAAACGTGTTATTTACTGATACCGTTGCCATAGAAAGATAGACCACAGTCACATAGTTTTTTTTTTTTCACATATGTTGAAACGCCAGTTAAAACTATCAATGGACATGAAAACTGACACAAACAAACCGCAAAATATACAAACGAAACACCGTGTCCAACAAAAAAACTCTGACTGAAACCTGAAGTCAGTTTTTCACTATCCAACTGTAATGAAACTCTGCAACACTTATGTGAAATGGGTAAAAATATCATCCCTTGTCCTACTAGGTGCTGAAAGTTCAAGTTTATATATTAGGTTGAGGGGACTCCTATGGGCTTCATTGCAACCCTCCGGGCCCTGCCTATAGTACTAATACCAGTTTTTTATTTACTTTTGCAATATTGAAAAAAAAAATATAATTCCCCAGCTTGTCAAAACTCAAGAAAAAAAATTGTATGGATCTACAGTCAGATGAGTGCTAAGTTTTGGTTTGCTAAGTTTTTATTCAAGTAGTGGGCTGACTGGCAAAACATGGCCACTCACTACCAATATCGGTTTTACGCTGTGTTTTGTGGACATTAAGGACAATCTGGTTAGGGGTGATGTATGTCTGGGCACAGTGCTCCTCCCAATCCCGGGTCGCAGGCGCACCCGTGTTCTTCCGAATCCATCCCTTTTTCCAGTCTTAAGAATAACATATAACCTCTCCCTTCTCCACCAAAACTTCGGTCCTCCAACACTCCTACGGTCTGGCCTGACCGTCCCAGGTGTCGCTGTACGTCAACTCCGCGAATGTCCAGTGGGTTCACTACCCCCCCTTGAGCCTGACATGGTTTGTTAAGACATCCACTGATTCGGATAACAAAAGGGCATTTCGAGTAAAAAAACTGACAACTTATTGACTTTAGTTAATGGTGAGATGCCTTGGGTCCACCCAGCCTCCCCTTACTAATGAAATGTCCAGCCCACCTCCTCCTCACTAATGAAAATGTCAGAAAACCTCCTCTCACAATGAAATGTCCAGAAGTCGCCCTTCACTACTAAAAATGTCCCAGCACCTCCCCTCTCTAATGAAATGCCCCGCAGCCTCCCCTCTCTCATGAAATGCCCAGCAGCCTCTCCCTCTCTAATGAATGCCCAGCTGCCTCCCCACCCCTATCCTGAAAATGCCCGCAACCACCCCTCCCGAATGAATGCCCATCACGACCCTCTAAGGAAATGCCCACAGCCCTCCCCTATCTAATGAAATTGCCCTGCAACTCCCCTCGCTAATGAATGCCACATCAGAATCCCCCCCCTAATGAATGCCCTATCAGCCTCCTCCCTCACTCTCTCTGCTCCCCCACCAAAGAAAATTCCAGCAACCTCCCCGCGCTAAGGAATTCTCAACAACCTCCCACGTAATGATTGCCCTACAGTGCTCCCCCACTAAATCAATGGGCTATCAGCCTTCCCCATACTGAATGCCTGGCAGCAAACCACTCGTATGAAATACCAGGCAGCAGAGCCCCACTAAAGAAATGCCAGGCATTTCCTCCTCCAGTAATAAAATGCCCATCACTTTTTCCGAGTAATAATTGCCAGGGGAGCCCCTTATTATATAAAAAACATGACTTAGTAATTACCACCCTCCACTTCTTATCAAAAATGACCAGAGGACGCCGCTCTCTTTTCTCTTGGCTTGTTAACAGTGCGGGTAAGAGATGGTTTCTACGCACTGTGCCCATGCAACATGATGTTTAGGTGGGACACCGCCATTTCAATGTTGTGCGCAGAAAGCCGGCATGGATTTTGCTACCCGCGCAGTTACACAGAAACCCGAGATGGTAAGAGCCGCATGGAGTGCCAGAATAAGAAATAAAGTACAATTTTTTTTAATACTTAGTAAACCCAGTGCGCCTTTTCGCTCCCAAATTGTGCTGAAAACTCGGCTAATTCTCTAGTAGAGACAGTAATTGATAATGATAGATCATCAAAACCCACAAAACACCTGAAAAAAGGATGCTGCTCGAGATTTTCCATAGCATTTCTAATAATCATAGATATTTGATCCAGTCTATGACCTGAATAAATAAGCCCCTGTGTCATCCTAACTGTAAGACATAATTGTTCAAGAACTGTTTTACTCTGAGTTACTAATTGTTCAATTCATGTGCGGAAGCTTAACTGGTGCTCATTTTGGAACAAGAAATGATTTGGCTTCTGGGCATTATTATGTTTAGAGTAGACAATTATGCCACCACGGCTATGCTCTAATATCCCGTCTCTATTGGAGAGACAAGACACTTTCATTAGTAATGCCGTCCAATGATGTGTTTATTAATGCAGAACATAGTATAACTCACCATGAATCATCAAATTGCATGATAAATAGCTTTGGATACAAGTCAGTGTACTCATGGATTTGGAAATAAATACTCATCGGAGATTTTCAGAAGTTGAATTGTGTTAGATGTCTAAAATATGTGGAGGGGGAGTCTTAGTAAGTTGACCATGAGATTCGTCCATGAAATTTAGGGTTTTGCAACTTTTTCATATGTTTTGTTATATGGCTTCAAATTCCGAGAAAATCCCATTACGCTGATGCTACTAAGAACCAAATACAATAGTCTAATACTCAAATATTACAACTGAACAACTCCATAATTTATACTCACACGCCTGAGCACAGAGGGACAGTTGTCGGGAGGGCGCGAACCTTAGTGGGTCCCGGTTGTGTTGTCTGGCCTGCGAACCTTTTTCAAGCTCAGCTACAGCACAATACTACACCAGCTCAGACCTGGCGGGTTTTGGAGCCACCGATAAATCCAGCACCTGCCAGGGTGGTGATATCCTTAACATACACAGAGTGGGGGGCATTTATCAAAAACGGCATCAGAGATTCAATAATCATTTTTTATTCGCTCTTCAACAAATTTGTACTTCTACGCCAAGTGGTCGTTGGAGGTGCAGCTGGTGGAGGTGGTCATCAAGGGGCATGCCCTGCCCTTTGCCCGTATTTTGCTAAAAGCCTGCATAACTCACTTTTACGAAAACGTACGCAGGATCTGACTTGGAAATAGTTTTTGCCCAGTGTTGCAGCTGCTGATTGGTACTCACAGACCATGCCTCTTGATGTATCTATCTGCCACGGCAGCTCGCCTGGTGTACGATTAATTGCCCCCACTGTGTTGTTTTGCATTAGGCTTATGTACAAGTAGTGGAATGATTGCTAAATTACCCAGTGGAAATCTGCAGTCATGCTGCAAGGCATCAGAAACCAACAAAAATTGTCTGTCTCTTGAAGGCTCATTCTTATTCTAACGCTTAGACCTGCTAGGCCCTCGCGTATCGTAGCAGTAGCGTGGTTTCCGCCATACCTTCATACAAAAATATAAAAAAAAATGCACTATGAAAAGGCTCAGTTGTTGCCCTCAGTGTTAAAATACCCTCACCGGCCACTTTATTAGGTACACCCATGCTAGTAACGGTTTGGACGCCCCTTTTGCCTTCATAACTGCTCAATCCTTTGTGGCTAGTTCCCCAATGGCTGGAAGTCTTCTTCAAGATTTTGGTCCTATTACATGAATGCAATCAACGTTGTGCAAATTTTTGTCGCTGCACATCCATTATGCAAATTCTCTCTCCCGTTCCACCACAATCCCAAGCCGCTATTGGTGAGATCTGGTTGACTGTTGGGAGGCCATTTTGAAGTACATTGACCTCATTGTCAGTCAAGAAACCATTCTAGATGATTCCAGCTTTATGACATGGCGCATTATCCTAGCTGAAGTAGCCATCAGATGTACAGGTACATTGTGGTCATAATGGATGGACTGGTCAGCAACAATTACTCAGGTAAGGCGGTGGCTTTGCAACGATGCTCAATTGGTACTCAAGGGGCCAAAGATGCCAAGAAAATATTTCCCCACACCAGTGACACCACCAACCACCACCTGAACCGGTGATACAAGCAGGATGGATCCATGCCTTTCATTTCATTTTCTTGATCGCCAAATTCTGACCCTACCATCCGAAGTCGCAGCCGAATCTAGACTCCATCAACCAGGCAACGTGTTTTCCAATCACCTCTGTACAATTTCCATGAACTTGTGCAATTGTACCTCAGTTTCCTGTTCTTAGCTTAAAGGAATGGCACCTGGTGGTGGTCTTTGCTGCTGTAGCCCATGCTGCTTCAAAGTTCAATGTACTGGTGCGTTCAGCAGATGCTCTTTGCCTACCCTTGGTTGTAACGGGTGGCGATTTGAGTCTCGGGTGCCTTTCTACATCGCGAACCAGTTCTGCCATTTCTCCCTCTGACCTCTGCCTCACAAGGCATTTCCGCCCACATAACTGCCGCTCACTGGATGTTTGTTTTTCTTTTTCGACCCATTCCTCTGAAACCCTAGAGATGGTTGGTGCGTGAAATTCCCAGTATATCAGCAGTTTTCTGAAATACTCAGCCCAGCCCTTCTGGCACCAACAAAACCCATGCCACTGTCAAAGCCCAATCACCTTCTTTCCTCTTGTCTTCCCCATACTGATGCCCCGTTTGAACTGCAGGAGATTGTCTTGACCATGCTACATCAAATGCACTGAGTTTGCCGCCATGTGATGGCTGATAGAACTTAACTGTTAACTAGCAGTTGGACAGGTGTCCTATAAGTGGCCGGTGGAAGTGTAATATAGAGTAGTATGGGGGTGGCCTTTCAAAAATAATAAAGAACATGCCCTTCTCGCCGGGGCGCTGGCCCTCCACTGCGGGGCTTTCCGTTTGCAAAATAGGGCTGCATGCCATCACAAACTACTACGTGCTACTGGCGACATCTGAAAAGTAAGATGTAGAAGGGCTGGTAATCTTCGGGAGGGCACGGCCACCTCCTGTAATACAAAGTTCTGGCAGTGGATGGCAGCGGCCACAGGAAAATATTCTTTCTTTCTTCTTTTTAAAGCCCCTGCTCAGTGCATTATAAAAATCTTTAATTAAACCTGGACAACTTCTTTAAGTGCCACCAAAGTACATACAATACATACACATCATATATATTCAACTTCACAGTATACTAGATATGTACATACATATAACATCCACATATAACAATACATTTTCCATGTAAAAAAAGGGCTTACTGTAGGACATTCATAGATATTCAGCCAAGCGGTAAAGCTTTCAACCTAATGTACAGTTATTTTAACTGACTGCACATCACCTTGGCATTAATGACGGGTAACTCTAGTCATCCTCTCATAAAGAGCGAAGACAGCTTATGTGTAAACTCATCCCAATCCAACAGGGACTCCTTCAGTACTACTGTACGCCCACAAAGAAGAGTCACTATAAATATTTCATGCTCCATCCTTGCCATTGCGCGGTCATCCGCACATAAAAATGGGTTACTGTTCGAAAGGTACTAAAGATCCGTAACACTCTCTGCCGGCACAAGGATTTACCATAAATTGACAATGGCTTAGCATAGGTTTTTTTGTACTGAACAGAATCCTCTGGTAGGACAAACAGCTTGACATATAAATACCAGTAAATATTCAGATGGCACCACTGCAGATCATGGTTTGAAATATTTTTTTTCAGTGTATGGCATTAAATGTAGAGAAATAAAGAGTTGGGAAAAAGAGAAAAAAAATATAACAATATCTTTACCGTATATACTCGAGTATAAGCCAAGACCCCTAATTTTACCACTGAAAACTGGGAAAACTTTTTTTGACTTGAGTATAAGCAAAGGGAAGTAGTATAAACAGCCAGCATCCCATGTTAGGATGCAGCCGCCATCCCCGTAGTATACAGCCAGCCATCCCCTGTAGTTCTAACAACGCCAGCCATCGGCCCCGAGTATATCAGCCACCCACCTGCGTAATACCAGCAGTCCCACTAGGCATACAGCCAGCCCCCTGAATCATGACAGCGGCCCCTGCCAGTCATACAGCCAGTCCCAAGTACTATACAGCCCAGTCCCATAGTACTATACAGCAGCCCCATGTCAGTTATACACGCCCCATGTTGATACAGCAGCGCAGCTCCCTGGTATAAAAAGCCAGCACGCCCACCTGTATGCCCAACACATAAAAAAAAAAAAAACTAATACTCACCGCCGGAAAACATATATGTTTTATTAATTGCTCCTGATGTGCCCTAGGTGAGTGGAATGTCGCTGCACCAACCTGCTGTCTTACGATGATGTGATAATACAACACCCATACAATGTTTTTGGCCAACTTTCTTTTCCCTTTTGCCCTGTGGTGTGAGAATGTACGCAATCCAGCTCCTCACTAATTTAAATTGTTTGACTTAAAAATTTTTTACTTCTCATTCTGTTTTCAGTGTCTTCAATTTTGGGGCGCTCCATTCACTCCTGTTTTACAGGCTATAGTTATAATTTTGGTTGTTTTTTTTGTTAATGGTGAGTTACATGATGCTAATAAAACAAACTGAAAGTGTACAAAACTTTTACTTTCAGTTTATGTTTATCTGTTTATTCTTCCTCTGTTATGACTAACGCTGTTTATTTTTTTAACAAAGCCAAGGCAAACACTCAATATGGAGACGATGGGCAGATTTACTTACCCTGAGGTGCGTCCCGACTCCAAATGCACAGCTGCGGCCGATCCTACCAGGTGCCCCCGATTCCTGGCATCTGTCCGCTTCCCCGATCAGGTTCCAACCGAGTTCCTCTTTTCCTCCGCCGTGCATGTAAGTAGTGATCTGGTGACACAAATTCAAAGTTTGGAATACAAAAAATGCAAAAGTCCTCTGCATTAACGTTCCTCTTAAATATTAAGATAAAAACATATTAATAAATAATCAATAAGAAAAGACACAGTACCTCTCCATTTTCAAACATATGTACCGAAGTAGAGTGCAAAACCGAATGTGTGCATATCACTCCTGGTGTGTGTTCTGTTTAAGCTGCTGACGTGTCGTGGATCGCTCATGCAGTTCCTAATGGAGATACGTGCGATGTCCGGTCTTCCGACTCAGAAACTCAAACTCCTCCAACGTTAGTTCCGCTACGGTCCGGAAAGGGAACACTTCAAGTCCATTCACCAATAAGGAGAGAAAGAACACACAATGGTGCAATAGGGTTTTGCGTAAAACTTTTTCTTTTTATTTCGTATACTCACAAAAAAACTTCTGATAAAAGGCCTTATAAGAATAAAATGGTTGCACGTCCGACATTAGCAGCCCCCGACGCCCCGACATTAGCAGCCCCCGACGCTCATCCGACGCCACCCCCCCCATCTCTGTGGCATGAAAGCCGACACCAATGTGCCAGAATCCGATCGCGTGTGACACAATCCCCCACGCAATCCCCGAAAAGTCAGAAAACCCAACTAAAAAAGTAGCCGCGCGACCCTTAGTAAATAAGCCCCAGTCTTGTTTGTTTCTTCAATGGATTGGAGGTTGGACTGACTGCATACTCTTCATTCAAGTCAATGGGAGTGCCTAAAATAGCTGAGGCTACATGCGGTTTTCATTTTCAATGTTGCCTCCATACCCACATCTGTTATTTAGACATTTAGGCAAGTGAGGACCATAGAATTCTGAACATGAATACCTCAACCTAAATAATTTAATCTTCACAAATAACCATTCCATTTTATGGAAATGGTAACAGTATGTTCCACCTCTTACAGTACACATCAATATCCTACTAAAATATAAGCAGCAGATTGCGTTCCAACTTGTTTTCTAGTATTAGAAGTAAGTATATATCCTTCGCCACTAGTGATTCAGTTTTACCAACACTGACATATGGTACATGAAGATAATTAATACCTAAAAGCAATTTACCATCTATCCACATTTGCCAATTTGTCGTGTAGACTGTATACATTACTTTGTACAATCTTGGAGCTATGGAGCTATAAGTTCTTTATAGATAAAGAATGGGTTTGAGTCTTTCAGGTCAGTTAAAATAATTTTCAAGGCTATGACAATGTATGACAATATGGCAACTGTAAGTACAAACAGCCAAAAGAATCGATTCTTCAAATCATACAAATATGCCAAATTTACTCCCTGACCCCGGAAGTAAAAAGCCACCATTGGTGGTGTCCCGATAAGCAACAATTCCCCGCAATATCAGAAATGAGATGCAAAAACAAGGACAGTACCTAAAGAAAGAAAAAATCAGGTGTATCATTCTTGAATGTGACAATTGAGGGGTTAAACTGAGATCTCCCTGACAGGCAGTGTGCTACCGATCACACTGGCACACTGGAAGTGCCAGCACCATCGGCAGGATGAGACAGATCATCCTAATGAGGGTTTTACTCTCTAATTAGTACAACCTATCTCATCTTGCATTCGGAAGTGGTTAAATGGGTATTTCTGGGTGTTTTTTCATTTAAAAAAGACATCATCTGTGTGAAGCAAATTTATATATGGCCTGTTGGTAGATCGGTTCCAGTTAAGAAAATGTGACTGTGCTGTAGTACCTTCTAAGCATGCCACAAAACAACAAACCATACCTTGCTTTTGCCAAGTCAAACTTTTTGCCAGAGTCCTGGAATCTTATAGGGAACCAGTCATAAGGTTTTCCATAGCTCAGATCTATAAAAAATCACTTTAGAAAAAAAAATTGCTTTCAGCTTACCAGCAGACGCACTGGCGGGAATTTATTATTGGCTTTTACATCTATTTGTGGTATTGTTTTGGAGCCCTTGTGGTATAAATGATGTTTTGGGACTTTCCATTACACAAAATGAACATAGGACAGTGTAAAGTCACTTAGACATAGACCTGGTTTGCACCACATTCATTATTTGCATAGACACATTTTCACAATACGGCTGAATTTATGATTTGTGACTTTCTGTTTAGGCCAAGTTTTGGCGCAAATCGACGCCAGTCCCTACCCTGGTCTATATTCTGAGACTTTTGATGTTTTTTGCGACTTTTTATGTGACTGTCACAAACGACCCACATACCATAAGACGCTGCCAACAGATTTATCAAGGGCCAAAGCCACTTTAATGAATATGACGACAGCGCAGCTTCAAAGACAAACAAAGAACCATTGCGAGGAGCCGAAAAAATGATAAATGACCCCCACTGAGCCACCAGAGGTGTCGAAAAAATGATAAATGACCCCCACTGAGCCACCAGAGGTGTGTCCACTGGAGCTACTATGTGAGTCATTATGTGCTAGCATCTCTCTCAGCTCCTTTGTACCCCTCCCTCAGGTTTCCACAGAAATCTTCATACTGGTTGACTCGCCTGAAGAGAATGCCTATCATTAGGTTTAATGGTAAAAACCTTAAGACAGGTTCCCTTTAAAGTAAACCTACCATTTCAAATGGTAGGTGTATATGCTGTAAGTACCGAGCACCAGCTCAGGGTGAGCTGGTGCTTACTTTCGTTAGTGTTATTAACCCCTACGGGACACAGCCTATTTTGGCCTTAAGGACGCGGTCCCATTTTTCAAATCTGACCTGTGTCACTATAAGTGGTTATAGCTTTGGAACGCTTCGTTAGTGTTATTAACCGCTGTATTGCGGTTTTAAAACTTTTTAAAGTTTATAGTTGTAGCTGCTTCGGCGCAGCGCAGCGCCGAAGCAGCTTCTGCTATAGACTTTAAAAAGTGTTAAAACCGCAATACAGCGGTTAATAACACTAACGAAACCAAGCACCGGCACCAGCTCACCCTGAGCTGGCGCTCGGTACTACCGGCACCAGCTCACCCTGAGCTGGCGCTCGGTACTTACAGCTTACACCTACCATTTGAAATGGTTGGTTTCCTTTAATGAAACCACTACTCCCAACAATAAATTTTGGCTGTGTATTCAATGGGCACACTTATATAGTTTGTATAAGTTATACACTGTGGAAAAACTCTGCACACACTTAAAATGTGTTTTTCTCTTGAATTTTATGCATTTTAAACATTAAATTATTTATGATTTAAAAATGTGTATGTAGATCAGCATCAGTAATTGAAAAGGGGGAATTTTTTCATTAACCATATACAAAAATATACGGACAGCACAGTGGCCAAACATGAGCAGGATTTTAATTTTAACCCTACTTTAAATAAAGCCCCTTCACATGCAAATGTTCTTTTTTTTTCTTAAATATTCAGGTGTTTTGCTCCACAGTGGAGACAGTTATATTATTGTGCAATTGATGAAGCTTCATAACATTTTTTAAAAGATTCGATTTCATATCTATTCTGTTTCAACACTTATTATCCCCTAGTCTGCTAAAACACTCCCCTTGTCTGCTAAAACACTCCCCTTGTCCGCTAAAACACTCCCCTTGTCCGCTAAAACACTCCCCTAGTCCGCTAAAACACTCCCCAAGTCAGCTAAAACACTCCCCTAGTCCGCTAAAACACTCCCCTAGTCCGCTAAAACACTCCTCTTGTCCGCTAAAACACTCCTCTTGTCCGCTAAAACACTCCCCTAGTCCGCTAAAACACTCCTCTTGTCCACTAAAACACTTCTCTTGTCCGCTAAAACACTCCTCTTGTCCGCTAAAACACTCCCCTTGTCCGCTAAAACACTCCCCTTGTCCGCTAAAACACTCCCCAAGTCAGCTAAAACACTCCCCTAGTCCGCTAAAACACTCCCCTTGTCCACTCAAACACTCCCCTTGTCCGCTCAAACACTCCCCTAATCTGCTATAACACTCCCCTATTCCGCTAAAACACACATTCGTCATTAAAAGCTCATAAATGAATGTCTGGTAGCTCCCTGTGATTTTAAATAATTTGAATATTGGTAGATTCGTACCCAATTTACGAAACCAACGAATAGATTCGCTATCCATGGATAACCTTATATTTTTGGAGATGATTTCCATGAATGTAGATGGATTATATTGGAGAGAATAGAGAATAGAACTTTTATTCTCTGCTATACTAAGAAGGTGGAAAACAAATGCAACATTAGAGGGTCATTTCCGAGCACTTGTGACTCATGCCGACTTGTTAAGCTTGAACTATTTGGTATTCTCCTTTTCACTGCATGACCTAAAGGGTTTGTGGATAAATGGTGTACAGTTTGTGTTGCATCGGCCACAGTGATCCTTGGTGTAGGTGACATTTACCTACTGTGTGCTGATGAATAATCATCCAGTGATTTCATGAGCAGCTGAGGCAAGCGCCGTATTCTTACAGCATCGTCCATTGGGGTTAGCAATAGATCATTGGATTAGTTCAGAGTCATCCATTAACCCTTTGGCGCCCATCTATAGAAAAGATCTAAAATATTGTGTCTGCCCCTGGAGGTCTCATAATTTTGGCTTGTATTTTTTTTTTTTGTATCTCTTTGTACTTGCTGCCTCAGTGCTTCTATTTCCCGTTCACAAATCTGTCTCTCGTGGAGAGCTTAAGTAATTCTCCTTTATTCTAAATGACAATGAATCCTTGGATATTGCAAAGTGCTTTTGTGCTTCAGTGAGCACAACTGTAAAACTGAACTGCATGTGGGAAGTGCCTGAGCATACAGGCAGGCAGTGGTATTCTTACCATCTTACGCTGCTCATACTTATCAGAGCAGGAGAATAGTTTAAACTGCAGAATTCTACGGGAGACAAAACAGTGGGATCACCCATTAAGTTGCGTTCCGTAAAAAAAAAAAAAGGAAGACTTTTCTTTTTTTTTTTTTAACCCTTCGCTTCATTCATGGAACAGGTTCTGTTTTTGATTTTTCTTACATGAATCGGTTTACTGGTATACAATGGACTGAGGAATGCTTTTTCTTGGTGGGAGTTATCGTCAATGTGACTTTTGCACCTTAAGGCGCCTATAATGGATTCCACAGCCTCTGAATCCCTGGAGAATCAGTATACTTCTTCAAAATTAAAAAAAAAGGAATCCAATGACAAAATGGTCCAACGTTTGCAAGGGATGTGAGTATCATATGCTTCTTTATTATTGACTGAATGTGATGTGTTCAGTACTATGACTCAAGTCTGTTAGAGGCGACACTGTGTTTGATATGAGGTGCTTCCGAATTTCTCAGTTTTCTTATTGGAGAATGTGGGCTGATCCTGTTGTAGTCTGTTGCTGGAGTTTTGTTTGATTTACATACCTATACAGTATCTTGCGACTTAGTTATACACTTTATGATGTGCTTTGCTCCATGAGTCCTGATTTGGATGAATATCGGGATAATCAGGTTTTTATATAGAAACATGTTTTGTACATTGATCACAAAGTATATTTATACATTGGTTTGTTCACACTGTTCTTATGTTTATTATATATATATATATATATATACATAAGTGTAAAGTTGGGAAAGAACTCAAACAACTATATGATGGGAGCTTAGCAATGCTAAGTAGTCATTCAAGCAAAATGTGCATTTCTCTATTGATTTCCTGGCTGATAACAGCCCTAGTTCCTAGTATTATTTGCAGCCTGAAGCACCTGTAAAATGAACAAAGAATGTCTGGATCAGAAAACTCTTCTAATTGCTTGATTAAATGTTCACACATACAAAAAAGTCATTTTCAGTAGAAAATTTGGACAGTAAGATTGAACTGGCATCAGAATCGATGACTTTTACAAATGGTAGATGACGTACACATTTATAATGTATTCTCTCATAATGAAAGCTAATATAATGCACATGACTTATTACTAGTTTTTATAATTAATATATTTTAAAATAAAAAAAATAAAGCAACTCTGCAAACAGTTTTGATTATTTTGTGTGTACAGTTTCTATTCAGACGTGTGGGTTTCCTGGGTAACAAACCTCAAACAAACCCTTGCGTAGTCTGGTCCTGCGGTCCTACCCCTTTCCTACTGCTTACTACCCTACCAAATGTACTGGAGCAAGAAGAAAAGGACAGATGGAGAGGAATATGACCGCAAGATCAGCTACCATACATTTGTTATTAAATTTGTGAACAGGGTTGGTTTTGTCAGACGAAGTATGGAGAGGATTTGTTGTATTTTTGTTTTAGTATTTACAATTGAGCTCTAACATTTCTATGTACTAAGTGATATTAGCATAGGACATTGTGGGAAATTTTATGTTGAGACTACAACAGGTAAAAACGAAAAAGACATTTTTGAAATTTTTTATGGGCACCAATTGTTATGAAAATTATTAACACCCTGTACTTACCCCTCTCAGGTGCTCTAGTCTTGCACGGCCTCTCCAGTTACTGACGGCCTTTCTTGGTTTACAGAGGCGCAGTGGTAATGTTCTCTGGACGCAGCCTGTATAAGCTATAGCGCATGCCACTGGAGAGGGGTAATTATAGGTTGTTTACCATGTATCACAGTATATATTATAGTATATAATGTTTATGATGACAGACACTTTACTTTATTTGCTGCAGTGTTCACATGGTTATAGAAAATCTCCTTAACATGACATTGATTTCTATGGGAGAGTGTTGTGGACATGCTTTGTGACCTGTGCAGAGGGATAGGAAGTGATCGAGAAGACACAGGGGGGTGGGTACATGTGTCCTGGAGTACAAGGCATAAAAACGTCGCAATTCTAGGCACATGGACAGAAAATTATCACTTTTTCATCCCTCACGTCACTTTCATGAAATGTAAGTGTGGTGGGGAGAGACACAAAGTGGGGCGGGTACGGCCTTAATGCCAATTGGTGGAGCCAGAATGCGGATTATTAAGAATGGCACACTATGTGCCAGTCTTAATAAATTCATCCTGCATCTCTTTAATTAATAACATGAACCTGTTTTATCTGCCTAGAACTTTATAATAGAGATGTTACTTTTTATATCATCCTGTTGTTAACGATAATTAGAACTGGGATGTTTACAGAGGAAGAGGAAGTGTCAGACTTTTATGAGACTTCGTGGCCATTGTACAAATTTTCAGCTAAATCTAAATCTATAAATTTCGCCAGGTGAACATATTCTGAAAGGTTATATATATTCCATACTCTGTTAGCAAAATTTACACTTTATAAACCACTCCCACTGCTGTATAATCAATATGAAATAATGTCTAAACATACATTCCTTAAAGAGAAAAAATTATTATCCTGTTTATGAAATTGGCAGACTAAGTGTCTGCTGGGTGTCACTTTATCATTGATATGCATTGGCTGTCCATCAGTAATTCCTCCCAAACCCTTCCCATTCATCTTCATTAATGGCCAGCGTACTGTAAATTAATCAAACCTAGTTTTTTACGGGGATGCTACTAATTTTAGCGGCAACATGCATGTTTAGAGTTGATTTCATGTCAACTGTTGCTAAAGCAGCGCTAGAGGTTTTCAATTATACTGATAATTATACTTCGCAAGAAATCACTGCCATACTGTCTATTGGTTTCAAATTTGTTCTAATTTTTAGAATGCTGAATGACAGCCTACTGTATGACTATGTCTTCATGTCGCCAAAAAGAAAAAAGTTGCATTGAGAGAGTGATTAAGGTTTTAGGAATAAGGAGAAGTCAAGTGGTATTCCTAGAAGGAGCGGTTTGTTGTTTTTGTTGATTTTTTTTACCCATTTTCTTTTTTTAAGAATAAACAAAAAGTAAATAACAGACAATTTATGTAGATTTCAGCACTCACAAGAACATTTAAAAAATGTATGAATAAAGGACAAGAGAGTTAACACTTTGTGAGTTGTCACTTTACTAGGACTTGGAGAAGTTGTGACCATCTGGGGAACGTTTCTCCAGCTGCACCACGCTTGATTGTGTTGGGTGAATGCCAACCAGAAATGTTCATTGTCTTAAAGAGAGAATGCACAAACACGGCAAGATCATTCTAAAATTATTTTGATTTTAGTGCTGTTAAATAAGAAATAAATCATTGTCATTTTTAACCCTGTACATATTATGGATTCTTTTCTCTGTTTAGGAAACTGTTCAAGGCACTAGAAACTGTACCCTATAGTCTACATCTTAACAAAATTCATGACAAATTCATAGTAATAGAAAGTGTTTTATGTCATCAGCTGTGTTTTATGGAGGAAGGAGAGTTGCAGTACAGGGGTATCTAGAAATGGTTTGGCCTCATAACAAACTTTTGGGCCCATCCAACCCCTGTATCTTTATGTTGTGTTCAGTGGATATAAAGGACACTGTGAAATACAGTTACCCCTCCATTAAAATGTATTTGGTGCCCTAACCCTAACTGCTATTGTGGCCACAGAAAATGATACTCCTTTCACTGGTCCCCACAAAATTGACTTTTCCTTGATGCTCTGTAACAGTCATCTCTTCTATGCGGCTGCTATGCTCGGCTAAAGCAACTATAAAAACGAGTCAGAGCTCCACTCGCTTCCGAAAAGACACAATGAAGCAGACAAAAGAAAATATTTCTCATTGTAGCAGAAATGTCTGAAAAAATGTGATCAATTCAAGGTATGCCCATGATTCTACCATCTCTTATTTCCGAGTCGTCAACACCAATTCTACCCACAATACAAGGAGAAGTCAGGTATCAAAGTTCCAGATGAAGATAAACACTTTATTGTATATACTCACAATTTGAGCTATAAAAATGAGTCATATCAGTGCCATAGACCGTGAATGGAGCGGCAGCGCTCGCGTCCATCCTGCTGCTCCATTCATTTGGGATACAACGGATGTTGTATGTTCTGTGATATGAAGATATATAAAGAATATTGTTTATACTGTATCTAGTTGTGGTGTCGGAGGCTTTGTATTATTATATGACTCTTCACCTTCCAACGGCTACAGCTATTTTATTTCTCCATTACCACAGCTGTATGAGGCTTGCTATCTGCAGAGGAGGTTGTGCTCTCTAATGACACCATGAAATATTCAGTGCCATGTACTGGGAAGGGGAAACAAATTCCATATGCATTAGAATTTCTATGAGATAGTTATTAAAATATTTTAATTAATCTGGCATTGGCACACGGGGACAGCTAACAAGTTTATGATGTTAGGGCTCTCTGCTTCTGTCGTGTGATGGTACATCATTAAAGTAAAACAAGGGAATACATTTATGTGTAACCTCATCTCTGGTACTTCTGATCCCCATGTTTCCCCTTCACCTCACAAAGCCACCCCATGTTCCCCATCTTCTCACACAGCCACCCCATGTTCCCCATCTCCTCACACAGCCACCCCATGTTTCTCCATCTCCTCACACAGCCACCCCATGTTCCCCATCTCTCACCGAGCCCTACAATGTTTCCCCTCTCCTCACGCAGCCCCCATGTTCCCCAATCTCCTCACGCAGCCACCCCATGTTCCCATTCCTCACCGCAGCCACCAGACATGTTCCCCATTCTCTCACACAAGCCAGCCCCATGCTTCCCCATCTCCTCAACAGCCACCCCATTCCCCTCTCCTCAAACAGCCACCCCCATGTTCCCCCTCTATCACACAGCCCATCCCATGTTCCCCTCTCCTCACACGAACCCATGTTCCCCCTCTCTCACACAGCCACCCCATGTTCCCCTCTCCTCACACAGACACCATGTTTCCCAATCTTCTCACACAAGCCATCCATGGTTCCCATTCCACACCACCCATGTTCCAATCTCCTCACACAGCCCCCCTGTTCCCCTTCTCCTCACAGAGCCCTCAATGTTTTCCCCCTATCCCTCACGCAGCCCACCCCAGTTCCCATCTCTCACACAGCCACACATGTTCCCATCTCCTCACGCCGCCACCCCATGTTCCCCATCTCACCTCACGCAGCACCCCCATGTTCCCCTCTCCTCACACACCCCACCATGTTCCCAATCTTTTCACACAGCCCACCATGTTTCCCAATCTTCTCCAACAGCCATCACAGTTCCCCCTCCTCTCAATAGCCATCCCATGTTCCCAATAATAATATAATAATATAATCTTTATTTATATAGCGCCATCAAATTCTGTAGCGCTTTACAAATCATAGGGGACATATACAACTATATTACATTACAAAGAACAAACAGTCATATGGAACAATAGGAGTTTCCCAATCTTCTCACACAGCCACCCCATGTTCCCAATCTCCTCACACAGCCACCCCATGTTCCCCTTCTCCTCACAGAGCCCTCCAATGTTTCCCCCTCTCCTCACGCAGCCACCCCATGTTCCCCATCTCCTCACGCAGCCACCCCATGTTCCCCATCTCCTCACACAGCCACCCCATGTTCCCCATCTCCTCACACAGCCACCCCATGTTCCCCATCTCCTCACACAGCCACCCCATGTTCCCCCTCTCCTCACACAGCCATCCCATGTTCCCCCTCTCCTCACACAGACACCCCATGTTCCCCCTCTCCTCACACAGCCACCCCATGTTCCCCCTCTCCTCACACAGCCACCCCATGTTTCCCAATCTTCTCACACAGCCATCCCATGTTTCCCAATCTTCTCACACAGCCACCCCATGTTTCCCAATCTTCTCACACAGCCACCCCATGTACCCAATCTTCTCACACAGCCACCCCATGTACCCCCTCTCCTCACACTGCCACCAAATATTTTCCCCTCTCCTCACACAGCCACCCCATGTTTTCCAATCTTCTCACACAGTCACCCCATGTTTTCCAATTTTCTCACACAGTCACCCCATGTCCACTGACCTATACTGACCTATAGAAAAAAACTAAAATGTTTATTGGGCTAGATGGTGAACACCTAAAAAACAAGTCAAAATCATTTACAGAATGTGATTTCTAATCCCCCCCACCCCAGACAAAAAAGTTAATATATTAAGTCATAGCTACCCCAAAAAAGCATCTTACCCTGCAAAAAAAGTCCTCACATGGCCTCGATAACAGAGCCCTTTAGTGAATACAGGCGCAGGACTGCCAGCGGAGTGAACTCCAGTATTAATGAGTAAAAAAGTTTCTTAATAAAGTTAAAGTTTCAAAAATTATAACCATGAATAGTGACTCATCTCGGATTAGCAAAAATAGGGCTGTGCATTAACCTGCATCCTATGGGGATAAAGTTTCCAATAAATTGAATTACATTAGTGCCTATATTTCTTCCTTCCGTATCAGATACATACATCAGCCATAGGCTACTATCACACTCTTCATAAGCCTTCCATCACATAATCAGAATAGGCCAATAGAACATTTTCTATAGCCAGAACATTACTATCCCTGCCTAAAAAGATCAAGCCAGCGGTCGCAATGACTTCACCACATTGTTATTCCACACAGAAGTGGTAAAGGCACAATGGTGGAGCGAGGAGAAGACGGCTCTCAGTGGTTTACAGCTGACCATTGAGGTCTATATAGAGTTTTCCTTGTATGCTTTCTGCAGATAAGAGATATAAATAATCCGTAACAATATCTGTTGTTAGTAGCCAAGGTGTCACGGCCGTACCAGCGCTCCGTTCCTTCCTGCCTGGGTCCTGTGCCAGCTCCTGCCTGCTTGCCTGCCATGAGCTCCAGCTCATCCTTCCAAGCCACATTCCTGCTGTCATCCCAGGCTTAGACTGCTTCTGCTACTCCCTGTTTCCCTGACCATCCCGCTTAGCGACGGGCTCTGGGGAAGACCAGGTACCACTTAGTCCGGGTTGCGGCTAGCACCATCATCATTATCTCCCGCGGTGGTCCAGAACTTCCACCGGTCCACAGACTCCTCCTTCTGGACTCTTCCCATATAGGATTTAGTTCTGTAGTTCTGTGAGGGACACGGGTGTGCCCGCATCCGACCCATGACAAAACGCCAGTGGGAAACCACCCTAATACACAGAAATCAGCTACAGAATTTGCCACTGTGAGTCCTTTCATGAAGCCCAGTGACCAGGGAAAAAGAAATTTTTGGCATAAAATGCGTTTATGAAATATAAATAGGGACAAGGAAACATTTTTCAAAACTCATCAAAAATTCCTAAAAGCTATGGTTAACAGAAAAATTTAGTTAACAAAATAGGTCATTTATTGATGCCACCTTCCCTTTAAGTAAGATTTCTCTCTTGTCCTAGTCTACATGGCAATGTGAACTGTAGAAACATGAAAATTTAATGTGAGTGCTACACAGGCTTGTGGGAATACTGGATGATTTCAGGATTTTATACGTATTATCACAGTAAAAAGTAAAATATTATGTAGTTAAACCCAGCTTAAAAAGAATATAAATTCCTGATAATGCATATTGTTTTAATGCAGAGTTCAGTGTATAAAATTCTGAAGCATCTTTTTATGATTTGCTCCGTGCTGTTCCTCTGTAATATTGTTATTAATGAGTATTGTGATATGAGTCTAAACATAATATAAAGACATCCGAGTTAAAGTCTCATAAATAAATAAATAAATAAATAGAAAAACCGATGTCCCATTAAAATCCAAATATAAATTACATATTTATTAATTTATCAAATACATAAAAACACTTAAAACAGCACACAAAAGTGCCTCAAGCAAACAAATGACCCCCGTATCCAACAATATACACACATATGGTGGTAACCAGGTAAGATAAGTACTGTAAATAACAGATCCACAAGTGTGGTATACATACGGTCAGTATATAATCAATAAAAGCACCATAGTTACCTAGGTAGTCACCATATCAATTCTGGGTATTGGGGGCAAGTAGAGCCCCACACGTTTCGCCCGTTTGCACAGGCTTCCTCAGGGGTAATGTGTAAACAAAAGGGGAAAGAATATATAGTGTGCTTACACTCAGAGTTCGATACGAAACAGCCGCGTTATGCGGTTCAAACACACGGCGTGTGTGTCATGTGCCGAATACACATCTATGCGTTCCAAATACCAGAAGTGACTATTCTGTCACTTCCGGTTAAGTGATCCTGAATTACTACAGCGCTTGCATAAGCCAGCTAGCAACCCGTATGCATACCAAATACCGGAAGTAGCTATAATGTCACTTCCGGTTTGGCGATCCTAGAATAATACAGCGCCTGGGCAAGCAAAATAGCAACCATAGGTAAATAGAAATAACTCATTCAGGCCAATAAATAAGTATTTTGCATAAATATTAAAGTGCCACAAATTATTAATATATACCAAGTGCTGAGTATAGATGCAAATAAAGTGCTGTGCAGTATTGGTGAAGAATAAATATAAATGAAAAAGATTTTTTATAAAGCAAAAAAGTGGGAGAACAGACAATTAAAAATGAAAATTAAAAAATATATGCATACATAGTAAAGGAAATGTATACACCGTGAGATTCGTATTCAGAATATCTGAGGGTAGGAAAAAGAACCAACAATAGTACTCAGGACTGTATTTACCAAAAGATCACGATACATAAGACAATAAGATGCATTATTCAAATTTTATTCCCACAAGGTACCAAAAAGGACAAAACAATTTAAAAACATCACTAAAATACACAACAACAAACACACATAAGCGGTGGTGGTAAATCAATAAATACACAATTTCATCTATACAGGTATAGGAGTAGATATAGAGAGTACAATACACGTATCTGTTAGAGTACCAGGGCCCAATGGTCAATTCGCCCCAAAAGGGCATTACATATATAAAGGCCTACCACTCTACCAAAAAGGCTCTCAAGATCACCACTGCAGCACCCCGACGTACGTTTCGCTGTCGCTTCCTCAAGGGGGTGTGCTGCAGTAGGGCAGGAGGAGAGTATATATGACCAGGGAACCACCCACAGAATGTACGAGGGCCAATGGTGTATTAGTGAAAGTTACCTTAATAACCAGGGATTGGATCGGCTGTGGGTATAAATAATATAACAGTGAGGTAGTAATATGCATATTTAGAAGTCCAAGGCAAATGGAGAGGAACACGATCAGGTCTTTTATAAAAAGTTGGTAGTCAGTATCTTAGACACAGTACAAACTTTTTCAGGTACATTACAGGTAAGTTCATTCAAAAATATAGCTGAAATTAACAGGTGATTAACATTATCAATACTGGGTTGCTGGACAATGCAGGAGGAGCATGGAACTTGACAGGCAGGGTAGTACAAAGGACACAGGTACTATGAAAGTGAATTTCCTATAGTAAAAAAACAAACAAATATTATTATATAAGCAATTGATATCAAACTACAAAGTGAGTGAAGAAAGTACGCTAATTTAAGTGATTAAGAACATGGAGATCTGGAAATGCTGATGCAATCTGAGCCAGACGACATTACGGCAGGCTCAGAAAACATGCAGCAAGCACAGAGTCCATGTAAGGAAAAGGTCCAAAAGTAAAAATACAGGTAATTAATCAGTACAATCCCAGAAGAGGACCAAGGTGCAAAGTCACAAGGGAAAAGAAAAAGAATAAGTAAATAAATAAGGAGGTAAAAAAGAACATCTGATAAGAAGAAAAAATCTAATCCTTATAAAAACCTGTGAAAAATAAGTCCTCGTTCAATCCTGTGGGGGCCAGAGAATCAAGGTGGTATATCCGTTTGGACTCTAATCTTAGAAGTTTGTTCCCACGGTTGCCTCCCCTATTATTCCAATGCACCCTCTCTATGCCGCATACCCGGAGACTGTGGTTCCTTCCCTGGTGTGTCTGTAAAAAATGAACAGCCATTTTGGATAATGTCTTACCCTTTGAGAGATCACTTGCGTCCGTCGTGATGGAGGAGAGGTGTTGTTGCGCTCATTTCCTCAGTTCCTGTCCCGTCTGTCCCACGTAAATTATCGGGCATGAGTATATTGGGACGTATACCACATCCTTCGTTTTGCAATAAATGTAGTTATGCAACCTAAATGAAGATTGATTGTTAGGGGGAACAAAAGTGTTGATAGCCATCATACGTGGGCAGACGGAGCAGTCCCCACAGGTGAATGATCCCCTTAGCCGATGACCTCTGCCCAGAGATACCGTCGGTCTCTGAAAGTGACTGGATATAAGTACATCCTTTAGGTCACGAGCTCTTCTGTAAATCAGCTTGGGTTTGTTTGGAATATGTATATGGAGTCTGGAGTCGCTTAGAAGAATGTTCCAATTATTTTTAAGAATTCAGTAGATAAACGTCCACTGATTGTTAAATGTTGTTATGAAACATGAATTAAATTCTGTATCCTGTACCTGTGGTGATAATAAGGTTTTTTGGTCACTGTCCCTAGCCCTGATAAAGACTTTTCTTGGATACCCTCGGGCCCTGAAGCATTCTGTGAGTTCTTTCGCATGTATATGGAAATCGGCAGTGTTGCTGCAGTTTCGCCTGACACGAAGGAATTTTCCTACAGTGATACTTTCTCGTAGATGTTTTGGTTGAAAACTGGTGAAAGATAATAGGCTATTAGTAGCAGTTTGTTTTCTGAAAAGAGTAGTGATGAGACAAGTTCCCTCTATACTGATTTAAAGGTCCAGAAATTCCACAGATGTCGCAGAAATGTGGGAACTAAGCAGAATTTTCCATGGGTTTGTATTCAAGTGTTGGATGAATTCCAAGCACTCGTCCTATGTTCCCTTCCAAATCAAAAGTATATCGTCGATATACCTATACCAACCCACTGCTTGTGCCCTGAAAGCAGCCAACTGGTGCACAATGCGCTCCTCCCACCAACTCAAAAATAAGTTGGCATACAAAGGAGCGTACCGTGGACCCATGGCAGTTCCCAACACCTGCTTGAAGAAAGAGTTAAAATAGTTTTCACGTATAATCAGGGACAATAAATCCAGGACAAAAAGAGTCATGACGACGGTCCAGTGAACCCTCCTTGTTTAGGAAATACTCCACAGCCTAAAGACCGAACCTGGTGGCCAATGATAGTATAAAGGGACTCGACGTCCAATGTAACCAAGAGTGCATTGGCTGGGATAAATTGGTTTTCGATCTGTTGTATCTAATGCGTAGTGTCCCGTACATATGCTGGAAGCTTGATAACCAATGGCTGTAAGAAAAAATCGTGCCCAATGCTGGACACTATGGGCCTTCCTGGGAAGCATATAAAAAGTCAGCAATTTGTGATCACCGACAGTCAAGAATTTGTGTTCCTTATTAATGATACCGCAGTGTAATGCTGCCTTCAGGGTACGGTCCACCTTATTCTTGAAGACCTGTGACAGATCAGAGGGTAACAAAACATAGAAATCTTTGTTATTCAGTTTTCGCCTGGCTTCCTTTCAATTGGCCAGACTACAATATTGCCCCCTTTGTCGGCTTCTTTAATTAGGAAGGCAGTTTTGCTAAAGCCAGACGTTCCTGTTTGGATAAATTCTACATCTTGTTCCTATCTTCCCTAAGTTTTTTAATATCTGTGTTTTGAGTGTTTTGAAAGGGAACTCTCAAGGGGAAAGGCTTCCTACTTGTAGGTGTTTTATTTTCATCCAACAGATCCGGTAAATCCCTAAGAATGTGTCTGTCATTATCAGGAAGGACGTCAATCAGCGATAGTTGGTGATAATAATTTAAACATTAGCTGTCGACAGAAAAGATAAAATCCTGGATTCTGTTTCAGTAAATTGATAATTAGACAAATTAATGATTTCTAAATCACCTGGGGTACCTTTCTTCCCTTGTGCTGGTCTATCCCTTTTATATTATGGTGACCAATCCCGATGTCTGGGTCCCCTTTTCTTATTTGTGGATCTAGTGCTTTCATCTTGAGAGGTGTCTTGTTCGCTAGTATCAGAGGAAAGTTGTTCACTGGAAGCAGATTGCACATGAGTGGTATTTGGACGGAGACGTTGGTGGAAACGTCTTCTATTGCCTTTATGGTTCCACTTATAAATACGCCCATTTTCATAGTCCCTTTTATCCCTGGCGAACTTTTCTTTCTTACCTCTAATTCTTACCTCCTTTTTATATGCATCGATAGTCTCTTTTAATTTTGTTTGAAAGGGAATGACTTGTGTCTCCCGATCAAATTTTTCAAGGTTAACCTCAGGTTAACCTTTGATTTGTTCACGAATTTGGCTTAATTTGGCATCATGATCCAGGAGCATATTAATCAAGATCAAAGAACACTGATGCAGACTTTTTTCCCATCGCTCCTTTTCAGTTGATTAGACTTCCCAGGAGGGAAAAATATGTTGAAAAAGTATGGATCCAGCTCATGGACATCTTGTGAATTGGTATTTCTTTATTTGCGCTCAGGTGACAGCCAGGTATACAGAGATAAAAGTCTACACGTTTCCAGTGGTTCACCCACTCTTATTCATGACATGAATACGGTGAGGCCCGTGAGCCCTCTCCAAGCACCCGCATCTGATGCGGGACGTACTATTACGGTGCGCGTCAGGAAGGGGTTGAATACCTGTGCAAGCCTTTTACACTAAAAAAGAACTGCAAAGTCCGACAGAAAACTGGCGCAAAGCACTTAGTAAATGTGCCCCAATGTGTTGCAGACACATGAAAAATTACATAAAAACGTATCAAAGCTCTGCGCTTTATATTAATCATACATTAAGAACATTCTTTCTGTTAGACTTATTTTCCCTCCTTAGATAGCAGGAAGCGATACATTTATGTAAAACATATAGCTATGGTGCTTGACAGATCAACAAATGAGCACATGGTTGTGGTCATTGTATGGGAAATTTGCTTTCAGACACAATACTATCGATAGTGTCCTCATCCATTGTATAACAAAGTTGTAATTTCCACTTTTTTGGATTATAAGGCGCACCATCAATAAATGCCTGCTAAAACGCCTAGGTTCATATATAAGGCGCCCTGGATTATAAGGCGCACCTGATTATAAGGATGAATGACCAGCAGGTGGCAGACCTGTGCACAGTTCATCGTGTGTTGTCTGTAAGTATGGTTCATATATAAGGCGCACTGGACTATAAGGCACACCTTTGATTTCTGAGACAATCAAAGGATTTTTTGTGCGCCTTATAGTCCGAAAAATACGGTAGTTATTCATGGGTTACACTAATTCTGTTAAAGATCCCAGGCTTTTAGTTTCTTGTACTGCACGTATCCATGGTAATGAATTGTCTGGAAAATGTATTCTTTCTAAACTCAGACAAATTAACTTTTAAGTTTGTTTTTTCTTCCAATAGTTCAACAACTTGATCCAGCCAAATCATTACCATAGTTACTAACCTATACTATAAATTGCTTTAGCAGATTAGTCTACATTGTGCTCTTTGTTTTCTCCTTTCTTGGGAGCATTTGAGGGTAGCTGAGCATGGATATAAACTTTCGGCACCCATTGTGCCCACAATTTTCAGCTAGATTAGGCTGCAGATTCCTCATAGGTTTTCTTCAATAAAATACAGTTCATATGTCCTTATTTTTTCCCTTCCTTTCTGGCTTATTTAGGCAGTTTGTTTAAAACAGCTTTCTTTCCTGTGTCCACCAAGGTCTGGGAGATAAGATGACCTGATAAAGTGTCTCTTTTCAGTCTAATCTGCTTGCTGATCATTAGAGGAAATCTACTGTCATAATCAAGCATGACAGTACTTACTCATGGATCCTAGCACCATGTTTGGTAGTTGTCTTATATTTGTTATTTATTGCCTCGTTCCTTCTGAAATTAACTTCTTAAATGTGCCTGAAGGACTCCGAGGAGGGGTGTTACCAGAGCCCCTTCATGCTTTAGCTTCACAGGCTGTAACACTGTCTCCCCCTCTGCACTTATTCCTCCGTCTGCCTGATTTAATCTCGCTGCAGCACGGTGCCTGGATCTATGAGTAAGTACCCATGATTTATCATGCTTGATTTTTAAAGGGAACCTGTTACCACATTTTCACAAATACAGCTAGTGACAGGTTCCCATAGAGCCGTATTAACTAACTGACATGCTTCTTTTAGCTAAATAATGTTTCCTTACATCTATATAAAATCATCTTTATGTGATATTATAGGGCATCAGAGGTGGTCCTGCTAAGCCAGCCCCTCCTATCTACTACTCCCCATGTACCATGCCTCTTCTCAGCATTCAGCACTTAATGTCATCTAAGGTCCTTTAACAAGTTACATTTGCAATGTCTAACCCATGTATGTATCTGATCCATGGTATTATACTCCTCCCCATGCCTCCATGGAGGCTGCTGTGATTTCATGTGATCAGATACGTACATGTGGTAGACCATGGAAATTTAACTGGGAAAGAACCTTAGATGACATCACCCTGGTCACATGACTGGAAGTACCCAAGTAGGTAACAGAGCTCTTTTTCAAGATTCCACACCGTAGCATGTTCTAGCAGTGAGACATATCAATGAGGAATAAGGGGGCAGGGCAATGCATTTAAAATTTTATATGAAGGACTCACTTACTGTTATTGGACTTGCCAGGTGAGTTGCATGTAAGTTTAAAAACTGAATTTAACATTACAGCCATGTAGAGGAACCATTCAGGGATAAGGGTAATGCTTTTAAATCATAGTTTTTAATGAAGTATTTATTTTGGGTGGGTTAATTTAAATGGCAGGTTCCCTTTCAGCCTCCTTATCTTTCTGAGGTGAATGGAGCTCAGAGGGCACTACTCATTGCAGGAGAAAGAAAGCATAAAATAAAAAACCTATGGAAATAGCAACAAACATCAGAATGAATGCCATTAAAGGGGCCCTGTCATCAGACACTGGCCTAATAAACCACTACCAGTATGATGTAAAGCAGCTGAACACCTTCCAGATCATATTTTTTCATGACCCAGTGTGGTGGCATCATCCAGAAAATCAACTTCTAAGTTAGTTGTATAAAGTCAAGGAGGTGGAGAGTTTAAAATTTAAAGTCAAGTTCTTACAGACTTTGTACACCTCCTCCCGTGTGATTGATATCATGCATTAGACTTTAGGAAATCTGATCAATGATGTCGCTGGATGCAGGACCATCAATTACAGTGAAGGGGGCACTTTAAAATACTGATTTCAGTGTTAAAATCTCCGCCTCCCTGACTTCATAAAACCAATTTACATCTCACTTCAAAGTTGATTTTCTAGATGATGCCACCGCACTGGACCACGAAAGAAACATCATATAGAACAGTGGTCAGCAACCTTTTTGGCTGAGAGAGCCATGAACGCCACATATTTTAAAATGTTATTCCGTAAGAGCCGTACAATATGCACATGCCCCCCAGTAGGTAGGTAGTCCCAGTTCCATGGGTGCCCCTGCGATCTACGTCTCATAGAACTATGTCTGCGATATACCCATGCCCCTCTCCGTGGCGGCCTCCCTTTCCGAGCTCATTCTCCTCTCCATGTTCCTGCTCCCGTCCCGGATGGCCAGCAAGCTGATTTAGAGAGCCAGTGTGCCGCTGATTGGCGCTACCCACTTCCCGGGTTCCTATAAAGACCGGCGGCTCCCAGCATTCCTCGCCGGAACTTAGTGCTTCATGCCTATGAGGAAGCTTTCCACAGTGTTTCCTTCCCATGTGTTGACCTCCCGTTGTGACCCCGGACCTTTTCCTGATTCTGCTCCATCGCTGCCTGCCCTGACCTGACCTCTTGCTCCGTCCCCCAACCTCACATCATTGCCGCCTGCCTTGACCGTCTGCCTGTTCCTGACCACGAGACTGCCTAGTGATCCTGTACCTCGATCTTGGCTGCCACCGTGGAGAAGTGGCGCCTGTGGAATGACCTGGTGGTGCCACGCTGCAGCAAGACCATCCTGCTCTGCGGCGGGCTCTGGTGAATACCACTTAGATTCCGGTCCCAGGTGTCTGCTTACATCATTGTCCGCGGTGGTCCAGGGGGTTCACTACTCCAAATCCTGACACACAGCACATGCCCCCCAGTAGATAGGTAGCCACAGCACATTCACTTACCAGCGCTCCCTGCAGCCAGCTCCTCATTGCTCCCACACTCTTCTCTTTGACCCAGGCTTAAAGGGGTTATCCGGCTATTAAAAATTACTTATGGCTGGGCTGGGGTGGGCTAGTTAAACATAATAAACGTGTACTTACCTCCTCCGGCGCCGCTGATGTCCCGCTCCGCAGTCCGTTTGATCTGTGTGCTTAGAGGGGCACAGAAGCCGCGCAGAGGGAACTTCCTGTCCGTGATGGTGCCGCCCCTCCCATCCGTCCCCATCTCTCAGCGTTGTTGGTTGGGAGCTTACTGTGCGCACTTGTATACAAACTGGTGCACAGAAGAGACTGACTGCGGCGTGGGACATCAGCAGTGCCGGACAAGGTAAGTGCATGTTTATTAGGTTTATCTAGGCCACCCCAGCCAGGCGCTCAGTATTTTTTAACACCTGGATAACCCCTTTAAGCGATGGTACCTGGATCGTACAAAGGACGTAGGCAGCAGTAACATCGCTGCCTGTGTCCAGTGATCAGTCTAAGACACACAGCAGCCATCACTATTTATTAAAGATCTGTCTGAGAGCCACATGCAGCCAACAAAAGAGCCACATCTGGCTCCCGGGCCATAGGTTCCCTACCTCTGATATAGAAGCTGCTCAGCTGCTTAACAACAGGCTGCTAGTGGTTTATGAGGAAAATTTCTGATGACAGATTCCCTTTAATTTGTATAACACTATTAAATGTCTCCATGTACACCTGTCATTGTTTACTATGCAATGTTTCCTATTTGGCTAAAATTACATCTTATCTCATTTTTATCAAAAGGAAAACATTTACCATGGATGGATAATGGCTACCTGCAACCGAACATGTGCAGCCAGTGGAAACAGACCCATATGTTGGTCTGATCCCACAGACGAAACACATACCCTTGAATCTAAAAACAATTTACCCAATCCACCCTTGTTACAAGTCTGCACACGAAACCGGAAGACCAGGATTAGAGATTAGATCAAATGACTTAAAAACTGCTGAAAATTCATAATCATAAATATGTTTATAATTTAATTATTTACTTATCTTTTTGAAATGAATGAACTTGTAGCAGAACAAAGAGTAGTAAGATCCATAGAAGAATGCCATTGTAATAGCCCGGTGAATCATGGCTAATAGATTAGTTTAACTTTTCACCAACATTTACTTGAAGCTATTTTACAAATCATTTTCAGTCACTTAAGGAGGTCTTCCTTACGTCAGCCCACACAGTTCAGTAATTAATTGCAAACAGGTGCACATTAGCTTGATAAACGGCTTGTATTCTGGAGGATTTTGATGTGACATGACTGTGTGCCCCGTGGTAATTTGTGTCAATGTGTATAATGAATCATAGATGTTTTACACATTTAGAATCGAGCGTCTCCACTTAGTCATACTTCCTTGTGAACGCGTACGACTCGTATTGTATGTACAATGCAGTGAATGAACTTTAACAATGTATCAGCTTCATTATTTCCCAAGATTATTAAGTTGTAAAACAAAATATCTTGTCTCTAGTGCTTACTTATAAATCAAAAGGAGTTAGGAAAATCAGCGATGATCCAAAAGGACTGAAAAAATTAAATGCTGCGGGTCTGAAATACTTATAAATAGATTTGATATTTTTCCAGGTGGCGTCTTGTTACAGAATGTCTTCATTTAATTTAGTTGTATACTTTCATCATTTACAATTCATGTTTGTGAATTCCTTCTAAATAGCACAGGTGTATAATCACTACCTCCGACAGTCTTACACCTACACTTGCTAACAGATTTATTTCAGCCCATTTGACTTCAATTTACTTAGAGATCTTATAGTCCATCATCCAAAGCTTTGCTTCTGTGTCTAAACAATGACTCAATCATTTTGTACCATCAAATAATATTGCCTTTGTGGTCTGTGGTAACTAGCGAGCACTAAAATGCTCGGGTACTTTTTTGGGGGGGGGGGGCCTTTGGGGGTGTGAGAGATCAAACATTTACTTGAAGCTATTTTACAATCATTTTCAGTTCACTGAAGGAGGTCTTCCTTACGTCAGCCCCCACAGTCAGTAAACTTAATTGCAAACAGGGCACATAGCTGATAAACGGCTTGTATTCTGGAGGATTTTGATGTGACATGATGTGTGGCCCCGTGGAATTGTGTCAATGTGATAATGAACATAGATGTTTTACATTTACACATTTAGAATCGAGCGTCTCCATAGTCATACTTCCTTGTGAACGCCGTAACTCGTATTGTATGTACAATGCAGTGAAGTTGAACTTTAACAATGTACTCAGCTTCTCATTATTATTTCCAAGATGTATTAAGTTGTAAAAACAAATATCTTGTCTCCTAGTGCTTACTTATAAAATCAAAAGGAGTTTAGGAAAATCAAGCGATATCCAAAAGGACTGAAAAAATAAATGGTGCGTGCGGGTCTGAAAAACTTATAAATAGATTTGAATTTTTCCAGGTGGCGTCTTGTTACAGATCTTTTTAAATGTTTCATTTAATTTCGTTGTATTACTTTCATCATTTACAATTCATTGTTTGTGAATATCCTTCTAAATAGCACAGTGTATAATCATACCCTCCGACGTCTTACACCTACACTTGCTAACAGTTTTTCAGCCCATTGTGACTTCAATTTATTAAGAGTCTTATAGTCCATCATCCAAGGCTTTGCTTCTGTTCTAAACCAATGACTTCACATCATTTTGTACCATCAAATAAATTGCCTTTGTGTCTGTGGTAAACTAGCGAGCACTAAAATGCCGGGTACTTGTGTTATTCGAGACAAACGTTTTCCCGATCTCGAGTGCTCGTCGCGAATAACGAGACCCAATGTAGTCAATGGGAGACTCGAGCATTTTTCAAGGGGACCAAGGCATCTGCACAGGAAAGCTTGGCCAACACATGGAACCTCAGAAAGGATGGAAAACACCAAGGACATGGACATGAAACAAGCAGGGCAGCATGCATGATTTGCCTCTGATGGCCTGGTTAATGTACCATTATGCCAAAATTAGGGGCAACAGGGCGAAGGACAGAGGGTATGGTGTTCCTTCAATCCGAATGAGGCTAGATATCATCTTAAAACATCCAATAATTGGACCCTGACTGCACGACGGCAGCGGCAGCGTGGGGACGGCATGCAGAGGCCGCGGCAAGCAGTGGCAAGCTAGAGAGTGGTCATGGTGACATACCCTAAATGGACTCAGGTTTTCACCCAAAGGAGGTGAAATGATTTCCCTATGTGAAACAAGGTGACGGTAATTTATGGATAAACGCAGCATGGTTGGCGACATAGTGACCAAGTATCCATGAACAGTATCTGGGTGACACCCGAAAAATGAGCTCTTTTGATGGAGGGGACGGACAGTGGAGGCTGCTATGATTGCAATTCATTCTCTTCCAGGCCATGGCGGCGGACAGATAGACCGAGCCACTATGTATCTGTGTGAAACCACCTGAAATTCTGCCTGAACAGCTCGTTGATAAGGGGTGATGGGCTTGCATATCCTCTCGTCTCCCAACGTCTGGGGTATAGAGAGTTGAAATGAGACATTGGTTGGATGCGCTGTGGAGATCGTGAGCGGCAAAATGGACAGGAAACAGCAGGAGGAAGCATCATGGATGACCTCTAGGCTGACTAATCTGGATGGATGGCAGTCCACTGCCGGCAGCTTTCGCCTGTCCCAACCCCTGTCTCTCGGCTCCTCCCCACCCAAAATGGGCCTGGGTGCCAAGTGTTTTACTTTGAAAAATTATACTTTCAAAGCAGGGCCGGTGTCGTTTGAATATTTTCACTAGGAATAATGGAATAGCATAGTGGTTCTATTTTTATTGTTGTTTTACGGAAATGTTTCCATGCTTAAGAGCGACAGTATGGGGCATCCATATTGGCGCTGGCATGATTGCACTTCAGGTTCGTCCAGCATGGCGGCGGACAGATGCCGAGTTCCATTATGTATCTGGGAAAACAACTGAAAATTCTGCCTGACACAGCCGTTTGATAGGGGCACGATGTATGGAGGCAGTGAACTAGTAGTAGATTAAAGGTGCTGCCGTTAAAACTATGTTAGTTGGATTTGGGATGGAGTTGGCGCTCCGCTGGCCAGGCGAGCTTTCGCCTATCCAAGCCCCTGTCTCTCGGTACTCCCAACAGCACTTCTAAAACTTTTGTGTAAGATCAATGTAGTAGCGTTCTTTTATAAAGTTTGGATTATGGCGGGTGAGGGGAAGTTAAACAGATGCGCATGAAGCGCGTGAAATAATATCCGTAAATGATAAAAGTTTGCCAGTATATTTTGGGATTACACAGCAGGGTGGCGAAAAGTTAACAGTTTGGATGTGGAAGCCATGAAAACAACCCAAAATTCTGCCGACACAGTTCTTTGATAAGAGACCATGTCTGGAGGCAGCTATATGGACGACTTTGGAGGCAGCTATGGCGATGATGTTGGAGGTAGCAATGGAGAAAACGTGTGGAGCCAGCTAAAAAGACGACATGTGTGAGGCTGCTATGGAGACAAATTTAATTGGATAGTGCCTGTATGTGGCAGTCCAAAAAAGTTTTCAAACACAGGAGAGGTAGGTGGTCCTCCAGAAAAATTAAATAAATTGAGTGCCTGTATGTGGCAGTCCAAAAAGTTTTCAACAGAGGAGCAGGTAGGTGGTCCTCCTGAAAAATTAAATACGATTGAGTGCCTGTATGTGGCACTCCCAAAATGATTATTAAAACAGAGGACCGGTGGTAGGTGGCCCTCAGAAAATTAAATACATAGAGCACTATAGCTAGAGCCAGTTGGCCTGGCAAAAAATAGCCAGTTTCCTCTGCTTTAGTGTACAAAGAGGAGAGAAGGAGGACAATGAGGAGGAGGGTGCATACATTATTAGGTTGAGCTTCTTCACCTGGTGGGGATGAAAATCGGCGAGAAATCCAGGCTTTTCATCTTTGATAAGCGTCAGCCTGTCAGCGCTGTCAGTCGACAGGCGTGTACGCTTATTCGGTGTGATGCCACCAGCTGCAAGAAACCCCGCTCGGACAACACGCTAGCGGCAGGGCAGGCAAGAACCTCCAAGGTGTCAGCGCGTTTGTGCACATGTCCAGTTTGAAACCCAGTAATTGTAGGGAGCTGTGTGATCATTTAGGACGATGTATGGTCAGCTACGTACTCCCTCACCATCTTCTGTAAAGATCAGCCCTACTCTGCGAGACTGGGGACAGGTGACAGGTCTTGCTGGGGTGACCTAAAAACGGCAAAGGCCTTGTAAGCGTACCCCTGCCGTTGCTGGAAAAGCTGCCTGCTGGCGCCTACTCTCCCTCGCTACTCTGTCCCGCAGAAGTACGCCCTCTGCCGCTAGCGCTGTCAGAAGGGAAATACTGTTTCAGCTTGTTGCACCAGGGCCTGCTGGTATTCATGTATTCTCACACTCCTTCTCTCCAGGGATGAGAGTGGAAAGATTGCTTGTACCGTGGATCCAGGAGAGTGAATGCCCAGTAATCGGTGCTGGAATAAATTCTTTGACGCGAGGGTCACGGATAGGCAGCCTAGCATGAATCTGCCATATGCGCCAGAGTCCCCAAGCGCAAGAATTCACTCCCCTCACTGGCCTGACTGCCCATTTCCTCCTCCCTCCAACTCCTCTTCTTCTGCCCATACACGCTGACAGTGAAGGACAGAACATGGTCCCCTCTTCTGTCTCGCCAACTTCTCCTCCTCCACCTCCTCCGATATGGCTGAGAACAGACCTAGGGTGTGCTTGGCAATCAACAAGGAATCTTCTTCCCCCGTCTCTTGTGACGAGCGCAAAGCTTCCGACTTCATGCTGATCAGAGAGTTTTTCAACAGGCCAAGCAGCGGGATGGTGGGATGTGATGATGGCGCATCGCCACTGACCATCGTTGTGTTGACTCCTCAAAGTTACTCAGCACCTGACAAGATATCAGACATCCACGTCCACTCCTCATTGTAGACTTGGAAGCTGACTGACCTGACTACCAGTTCTGGTGGAAGTTGACATCTGGCAGTCTACAATCGCTCTGCGCTGCTGGTAAACTCGGATAACATGGTTAATGTTGAATTCCACCTGTGGGCACGTCGCACAACAGTCGGTGAGGAGGCGTGGGCAGTTGGAGGCAGCGCTGCGCTGCCCTGAGTGGCAGCATCTGTGCTGGACTTCCTGAAATGCGCACAGATGCGGCGCACCTTCGTGAGCAAATCAGACAGATTGGGGTATGTCTTGAGGAAACGCTGAACTATGAGATTTAACACATGGGCCAGGCATAGTAGGCCTTTGAGACCTGGACCGAGGTAGGCCCCGCAATCCTCGGCGTCGGCAGTATATGAGCAGCCCCAGGGTCAGACTCGGTCCCAGCCTCCACCAAGTTAACCCAAGTGCCTCAGCGATATATAGTGCCCTGCCGGCAGCACTCGTCCACGTGTCCGTGGTCAGGTGGACCTTGTCAGAAACGGCATTGGTCAGGCACGGATGATGTCTCTGACACGTGCTTGTGCAGGCTGGGACGGCACATCGGAAAAAGTAGTGGGCTGGGGACTGATACCGAGGGGCGGCCGCCGCCATGAGGTTTCGAAAGGCCTCCGGTCTCTACCGCAGCTTAGGGCAGCATCTCCAGGCTAAGCAACTTGGAGATGTGGACGTTGAGAGGTTGGGCGTGTGTGGGTGGGTTGCGCTATACTTCCTTTTGCGCTCTAGCGTCTGGGGTATGGAGAGCTGAACGCTGGTGGATGCTGTGGAGGATCGTGGAGGCAAAGGTTGCACACCACAGTCCGTCGGTCATCTGGTGTTTCTTTAAAGAACCTCCAGACTTCTGAAAATCTAGCCCTCGCCACGGGAGCTTGAACTACGGGCAACATTTGGCGCTGATGCACCAGCTCTGGCCCTGCCTCTCCGTCTGGCCCCACCACTGCTCTTTCAATCTGTTCTGCTATAGGACTCGCCTCCGTCTCAGAAGCACTGTGTTCACCCGGCCTATCAACCGAGCTTGGGTCTGTCACCTCATCATCCTCCGATCCCTCAGTCTGTCCCCCCCTCGGACTTCCTGCCCTGACAACAACTTCACCACTGTCTGACAACCGTGTCTCCTCATCGTCCGACACCCTCTTTACACACTTCTTCCACTAACGTCAATAATGTCATCATCACCCACAGACTGCGACCGGTGGAAAACCTGGGCATCGGAAAATTGCTCAGCAGCAACCGGACAAGTGGTTTGTGACTGTGGGAGGGTCCAGAAAACAGTTCCTCAGAGTATGCCGGTTCAAATGCCAAATTTTGCTGGGAGGGGGCAGACTGGGGGGAAGGAGGCTGAGGTGTAGGAGCTGGAGGAGTGGTGATTTCGGTGACATGGGTGGACTGCGTGGAAGACTGACTGGTGGACAAATGGCTAGAAGCATTGTCCACAATCGACGACATCACCTCTTCGCACTGTTCTGGCCTCAACAGTGCTCTACCACGAGTCCCAGTAACTTGAGACATGATGAAACTAGGGAGTGTAGCTCTGTGGCGTTCCCCTGCTCCCTCATCAGCAGGTGGTGTCTCACCCCGCCCAGGACCACGGCTTCTGACCCCTGCAGTAGTTGGACGTCCACGTCCACGCCCTCGTCCTCTACCCCTAGCCCTCGGGTTAAACATTTTCAAAATTAAAATTTTTTGTGTTTTATTTTTAAACAAAACGATGCTATCCTATTGCTATGGCTAGTTTCTATCCTACACTGACAGCACACAACTGGATTTTGTGCTGTGCCAGATGACTTTGAGTTATAAGAGAAATAAACGTAAAAAATAAATAAATCAGCAGACTGTGCCTAATTCAAATCAAACCCCTAATAAATTGTCCCACTTCGGTGTTTGAGGTGGATATGTGTGTCACTAAGAGCTAAACACAAGTCTCCCTGCAAATTACTCACAATATGGTACTAGCTGCACTACTAATGCCAGCAAGCCCAGCCAACGCAAACCAAAAAAAAAAATAAATATAACGCTATTGTAGGCCTAAATAGCCGTTGGGGTTCTCCTATGGCATTTTCTAGCCCACACTCAAGCACACTGCTTTGGCAGATTACGACTGTGAGTTCTAAAAAGAAATAAATGTAAAAAAAAATAAATCAGCAGACTCTGCCTAATACAAATCAAACCCCTAATAATTGTCCCACTTCATGTTTTGAGTTGGATATGTGTGTCACTAGAGCTAAACACAAGTCTCCCCTGCACATTACTCACAATAATGGTACTAGCTGCACTACTAATGCCAGCAAGCCCAGCCACAAGCAAACCAAAAAAAAAAAGGAAAATATAACGCTATTGTAGGCCTAAATAAGCCGTTGGGGTTCTCCTATGGCTATTTTCTAGCCCACACTCAAAGCACACTGCTTTGGCAGATTACTGTGAGTTCTAAAAAGAAATAAATGTAAAAAAAAATAAATCAGCAGACTCTGCCTAATACAAATCAAACCCCTAATAAATTGTCCCACTTCAGTGTTTGAGGTGGATATGTGTGTCACTAAGAGCTAAACACAAGTCTCCCTGCACATTACTCACAATATGGTACTAGCTGCACTACTAATGCCAGCAAGCCCGCCACAAGCAAACAAAAAAAAAAGAATATAACGCTATTGTAGGCCTAATAAGCCGTTGGGGGTTCTCCTATGGCTATTTTCTAGCCCACACTCAAAGCACACTGCTTTGGCAGATTACTTTATTTCTAAAAAGAATAAATGTTAAAAAAAAATAAATCAGCAGACTCTGCCTAATACAAATCAAACCCCTAATTAATTGTCCCACTTCAGTGTTTGAGTGGATAGTTGTTTCACTAAGAGCTACACAAGTCTCCCTGCACATTCACTCCAATATGGTACTAGCTGCACTACTAAGCAGCAAGCCCAGCCACAAGCAAACCAAAAAAAAAGGAAATAAAACGTTTGTAGCCCTAAAAGGACTGTTGGGTTCTTGTAGAATCACTCCTGCCTAACACTATTCTAATAGAACACCCTAAGCTTCCCTGACCAGCAGCAGCTCTCTCCTAGCGGCATCCAGACAGAGAATGACGCGAGCAGCGCGGCGCGGGGCTATTCTATTCCAGGGTCACCTGATCTGGCCAGCCAACCACTGCTATCGACGTGTAAGGGTACCACGTCATGCTGGGTGGAGTGCAGATTCTCCTGGCTTGTGATTGGCTCTGTTTCTGGCCGCCAAAAAGCAAACGGCGGAGATGCCATTTCTCTCGAGCTGGCGAAATACTCGTCCGAGCAACGAGCAGTTTCGAGTACGCTAATGCTCGAACGAGCATCAAGCTCGGACGAGTATGTTCGCTCATCTCTAGTGGTAACCTAACTGGGTCTAAGGTTTTTGTTTATATAACAGTAGTTTTTTAGTAAAGCATATTACAATCCAAAAGGGCAAAAACAATAATGTACCCACAGGGGGAAAAGTAGGAGAACAGGGCTGATCATCTTGGTTGCAAGTTAAACTTTATTGGTTTTGAAACATTAATGGGTTTCCAGTCCCTTTCTTATTTTATCCATGTTCATCTAAAGAAAGGGCTGACGTTCCTTAATGGGTGATGTTTGCAATAGAGTTGAGCAGACCCTCCACCATTTTGCTCTTTGATGACGTCATGGGGGGTAACAATCCTCCCCCATGATGGCAGAACACTGCACAGCACTGGTTGCGCTACATTGCTTTAAATGCCACCGATCATGGGTGTTTACTGGTGGGGCTTTGGGCCGAGTTCGGGCTTGGTTCCCAGACCATGAACCCAAACAGAATTTTAAAGTTCAGATTCAGCCGAACCTGAACTTTCTCAGGTCAGAACTTTTTTTTTAAGCTCATCACTAGGTTAGAATCCAATAATGTTCTTCTGTCCTTGTTTTTTGCCCCGTATGGGTACATTTTTGTTGTTACACCACTTGTCTTGAACCCTGTTTCCGGTGTTTCCAAGGGCTGATGACAGTTATCATATCAAATATCATATCAAATATTCGCATGCAAACATTCATTGTTAATACAAATGTCATATGTTGTTACTTTCTCCTATCCAATCCTATCAATTAAAAGGTAAGCAAAAGATTCGGCACTCGGAGGAAGCCACCAGGATAAATAAAATGTAGTTTCTCTTTATTTCAGTCTCAGGAACATAACAGCTTTAGTGCATACATACAATTAACATGTTTCAACGCAGCTCGTCTTAGTCATGATCATGACTAAGATGCGCTGCGTCATAACGCATTGATCGTATGCACTAAAGCTGTTATGTTATGAGACAACCAATCACAGCTCCTTTTTAAAATATTCATGAGAACTAGTAAAATGAAAGCTGAGCTGTAATTGGTTGCCACGGAGAACTAAGAATATTCAGATTTTTAGACAGCTTGATAAATCTGCCCCATTATATATGGAAATGACCATCACACAGTAGAGAATTTATTGACCATTTTGAGTTAATTCGAAAAAAAAAAAAAAAACATGTGCAATATATTTTTTCCACATTTTGTAACTTTAACCCTAAATAAGAATAAAAAAATCCTTTCACATCTGTATATTTTTAAGTAACCATACTTTCATGAAAAAAATGTTGCAAAAGTTTTTAAGGTAGCACATGAAAATGAAAGTACATCTACCACCAAGATCAAGGATTGTAAGCTGCCAAGCACGCTTACATGTTAGTGTGTGCCCCCTCTGCCAGGATCCACTTTTCTTTTTGGTTCTAATGCCTTGTTTTTATGAAAAAAGGCTTTAAAATTATGCAAATGAGCCTAAAGGGGCTCCAGGCTCTGTTAACACCTATGGAGCCCAGAGCTTCTCAGGTTCACTTGCATAATTTTAAAGCCTTTTTTTTAAGAAGCCAAGAGAAGAGCAGATCCTGCCAGAGGGGGCACACACCAAAATGTCAGTGCATGGTTTACAATGCTTTATCCTGGTGGTAGATGTCCTTTAAGTTATGAACAAGTGCTTCCACAACTTCGATAAAAATGCCTGGTCATTAACAAGTTTTCATCATTATTGGTTAAAGATAATTCCCCTGAACCACATATGGAGCATGCTGAATTCCAGAGGACCATATATATATATATATATATATATATATATATATATATGGCAGTATACCTATATAGAGCTTATATTATATTATATAGAGTATATCAATTATAACAAATCACGTATTTCCAATGCTTCCACTTACATTTGGACATGTAATTTTGAATCAATTATAAATATAAAATTGGAGCTGCAAATAGAAAAAATATATAACTTATTTATTTTCTTATTTATTTAAATTCTGTTCATGAAAAATATATAACATGCTGGGTATAATTACATACCAGAACATTATTGGAAATTTTGAACACGTTGAAATTGTTTAACTGCCAAGAAAAGACAAAATCTATAAAGTCAAGTTGCCAAGACAACCAGCTTATTTTTTTCTGGAAAATTACTGTTTTGTTGGATTTAATATAAAGCTGTGTTTAATGGCAATTAGCTCTCTGCTACTATTGTTCTCAACCAACATGTACTGTGTTCCTTTTCCTTTGGTTTGGAATTTTCTCTGTTTGTACACAGATGGAAAATGTGGGATCACTTAGAACTATCACTTATTATCATAGAGATGATTAATATTCTCGGAAAATATATTACCCATTGTAAGTCAAATATACCGTATGTATAATTCAGCGATGACATGGCGGCCATTCTGCGTATATCCTGAGGTGGCAGGTAGAAATTCATATCAGTGATATAAAACTAGTTGAGTATGTCTATATTTATTGGCTTGTACACACTGGTTGGTGTGCAAGAAGTAAGGAACCAAAAAGTGCAGCCAAGTGAATGTAGGTGAATATCACCAAGTTGCTATACCCTGCGTAGCCGTTAATACATGTATGGCGCACAGATGTTGTCATTGATGTAAGTAAGTACTGGGCATGTTCATCACAGAGACCCCCACAGATCACAAAAACTAAGGGTTCCGATGGGGTCCCACGTACCTTCATTGGACCCCTCTTTGCTCCATCAGAGTAATGGAGCAGATGGCCGTGCTCCATCTGCTCCATTAATCTCTACGGAGCTGACGGAGATTGCCAAGCTAAGGTCCTAACTTGTGTTTGTGGGAAAACCCCTTTAAGGAAGCAGTAATATGGCAACATTTGTACAAACTGTCATGTTTAGACTGTAAGGGGCAGTCCAAGGATTTTCACTATGAATAAAGTCATTTAGATCCTCTGAGTGAAGTGGAGCAGTAAGACAACATGTGTCACCTGTCTTTCTTGCGGTTGTTGGTCCTATTCACTCGTCTCTCTGTTTGTCTTAATTTTCACACCCACAGACAACTGGTCAAATCCTTTGCGACAATATTTGTAAAATCAATTTTTGTATTTATGCTAATGAGCCTGAAGGGCTCTGATGGATGTTTTCAGAGCCCCTCTGTGCTGTTAAAATGAGCAGAGCAGGTCTCTCCACCTCCTGTATTTCCTGTTGCTAGATTACACAATGTCAGGATCAGTGAATCCTCTGGACCACCGTGGGAGGTGGTACTAGCCGACACCTGGGACCGGAGTCTAAGTGACACCTGGTCTTCATCAGAACCCACCGCAAAGCGGGATGGACTTTCTGCGGCCGGGTACCACCAGGTCGTTCCACAGGTGCAACTAACTCGCGGTGGCAGTTGAGGTAACGTAGCTGAAGACTCGTGTCAGGTTCAGGCTCAGGGTCAGGGCAAGCAGCAGAGATGCAAGGTCAAGACCAATCCGGGGTCAGCAACAGGAGGTCAGACAGATGGGAATGGAACACAGGCACACAGGAGCAGGAACACAGGACTCAGGAGCAGGAACACACAGAAACACAGGAATTCCTCAGGAAAGTCGCAGGGAAGCTTTCTTAATGGTGCTGGCACACAAAGATCTGGTGAGGAAAGAAGGGAGGTGCCGGATTATAAAGTGGAGGTGTTCAACCAGCGCACCAATCAGTGGTGCGCTGGCCCTTTAAATTTTTGACAGCAGGTGCACGTGTGCCCTAGGAGGCAAAGCCAGGACAGGTGAGTCCGGGGGAGCGGAGGCACAAAGAGGGAGACGGGTATGCCCGTGATCTGCAGCACTTAGGGGCTCTGGTAACAACCCCAAATCCCTTCAGGCATAATTATTAGCATAATAATTAGCCTCATTAAAAAGTTGATTTTAGAAGGAAGAAGGCCATGGATAACACATATAAGAAGATTACCACAGTCACAGTGCCTGGATCTATGAGTAATTGTCCCTGGTTTATAATGGTTGAATTTGTTTGTAAATTTTCTTTTATATGTACAGGCGGTCCCCTACTTAAGGACACCCGACTTACAGACAACCCATAGTTACAGACAGACCCATCTGACCTCTGGTGAAGCTCTCTGGAGGCTTTACTATAGTCCCAGACTGCAATGATCAGCTGTAAGGTGTCTGTACTGAAGCTTTATTGATAATCCTTGGTCCCATTACAGCAAAAAATGTTTAAACTCCAATTGTCACTGGAGCCAAATTTTTTTTTGTCTGGATCTACAATTATAAAATATACAGTTTCGACTTACATACAAATTCAACTTAAGAACAAACCTCCGGACCCTATCTTGTACGGAACCCGAGGACTGCCTGTATATGGCATTGGCTTTATGTAAGGGTTGCTTTTCTGCTTTAAAGCAATTCTGCTTTTTGAGTGTATATAGCATTTTTTAATTCCTGGTGAAAACCTTTTCACAATTCACATGGAAGAGGTATGACCAGTGGGTTACTTTACCGTCTCCTATGACATGTGAATGATGGGGGGAGTTGTACAGTGGAATTTTTAGTACAATAATTACATAGAAATCACTAAGAACATACATACTGCTGATCACCTACTGTAGATGGATACATCATGCTAATGTTGTCGGCTTCTATGGACTTGTGGAGGACGTTTTCTGATTGTTCTCTGCTGGGGAAGTTATATTTCCTAAAATAATTGCACTTTATTACATTTGAGCTGTTTCCTCTGTTGAATAGAAAGAAGAATACAGTTGTTAGCAATGTACTTTGATACTACACTAAAATCAAACGTATATGTGGGTGGGAAAACAGGGTTTGTTGCTTTGCTTTGTTCTAACTGGAGGAAACAATTATGACTTGACAGCTAATTTTTTTTGCGGATCGTGTTGATGTCAATCACTTATACAAATGGGAGCATATTTATTTGCTGTCAAGGCTAAGTATAAAAGTACAGGACAAAAATTAATCTGGTTAAACTGTGAACAATGAAATGTTTAGCTACAACCGGTGGCATTTAAAAGGAATGGACTGGTACGAGGGGCACAAATGTTTTTGTATTTGTAAGGGTTTGGTCACACTCACATCCAGTATGCTCTTTAGAACAGTTTTTAATGTTTTCATGATTTTTGGGAATCCCTGTGCATATGGTACATTTAGCAGAACTATAGCATTGGTGCGCTTTGTGCTGATAACATTTTGGCACACTTTGCATACCAAGGTTGTCCTAAGGTTCACATGTTCTACATGTACTACAGTCAGACCCCAGGTTACATACAAGATAGGTTCCATAGGTTTGTTCTTAAGTTGATTTTGTATGTAAGTCGAAACTGTATATTTTATCATTGTAGTTCCAGACAAAAAATGTTTTTGCCCCAGTGACATTTGGAGTTTCAAAATTTTTTGCTGTAATTGGACCAAGGATTATCAGTAAAGCTTCATTGCAGACACCTTACAGCTGATTATTGCAGTCTGGGACTACAGTAACATCCAGAGAGCTTCACCAGAGATCACAGGGGGCAGAGGGGTCTGTCTGTTACTAGGGGTCATCTGTAAGTCAAGTGTTCTTAAGTAGGGGACCACCTGTACAGTACTCTTGGCAATCTAAAAAGAATGTTACCAGTTACCAGCGTCTTTGCCCCTTATCAGTTTAGAGTAGGTTCACTGCATGGCTTTAAATAAAAGCTTTAGATACATGGCACTTATTTTTCAGGGTGCAATTCATTGATGAAATTTTTTTTCATAGCAGCCAAACCAGAGGCACCCCTTAGCAGGCAACAGGGTTTCAAGGCAGGGCAGGCACCAGCATCGGGCATACCAGGGCAAGTTCCAGGGCCCAGAGCTGCTGGGGGAGGACCACATAAGGCTGTACATAAGAAATCCATGGGGGTGAGAGGGACTTGTATAAAATAACCATGAGGGGGCAGTTTGGTATGATGAACTAGGGAATATTTTAGGGAACAGGAGACTGTTTTAGTTTATGAATTTTTAATGCTGCCAAAGGGGCCCACTTAGGCTTTGTGGCCCAGGGGCCTACTGAAACCTGGATAATATGCCTAAAATGCAGCTCAGAAGGGGTACTGCTGCCAATGAAAGAGATAGATTATATATAGATGAAACATTGCCAGAAAAATCTTCTTCCAAAAGTGTGCTAACTGCCAAAAAAACACTTTTCTCATAGGATGCAATTAATTTTGACATTTCCTCTGACAGCAGGAAATGTTCTCTATCCTGTTTGACCAGAGACAGACCTTTCTTAGCACTCACACTGCCCCGAGATACCTGTAAATATTGCAGCCAATTTTGAGATAATTTCTAGTGCACCAAATTTCTGGCATGCACGGCACAAAAAAGTTGCAATTTCGGGGACACAACATGGATTTTGCGACTTTTTGCACCACATGTACCACTTTTTTTTTTTTTTTTTAAAGTTGCTATGGGTCAGAATTGGGACACCCTGGCAAACCAAATTTACTATAATTTACCCCAAAGAACTATCACTGTTTAGATAAATTCTACACCAATTCTAACGTAGTCGGAACCTCTTAACCTCTATGACTTGTGACATAATAGTACAGAGTAGAGGACGTAGAGTACAGACAGGACTCTCTGGCTGAGCCAAAGTAATCAATGTAGTACAACATTCAGTTTGGCACAGGCCAGTAGTAAACTTACAGGTAGACGGGTACACATGGTCAAAATCCAGTTGTCAGAATCCCAAATGGTACAATGAGGAAGAAAGGCCAGCAGCACTCCGAAAGGAGTTCAATCCATTAACTTTATTCATCAGTGGTATGATGCAACATTTCGACCCACAAGTCAACTGGTTGTCTGTAATTTGGATAGTAAAAGCTAGTTCTCATTCTATTCTTTGGGAGCAGTTCCTAAAAATTAATTCTCAAAACACCATTATGTCAGATCTGATATTAAAGAAGCATTTTTTCCATATCCGTGCAGATAAGACAGATTGAGGCAAATTTATCTGTGTGGGGCGGGGGGCGGAGCAGTGAGCCAACACCAGACATTCGTGCGACACACACCCATTAAGCCCCTGCCTAGTGTAGAATTGCCTGGTAGCGCAACCACCGCCATATCTTTCAGTAGGCTGCAGCCTCCCAATAAATCCAATGCAGCATTGGGGGGCTGATAATACATCGTGATAAATTTCCCCCACTGTATATCACTTGAAAACATGTACTTTAACTTTTTTTATTTTGTTTTTTTTTTCAAATTCTCATACATGTAATTCTCTTTACAGAGTAATTTCTTTTTCTTAGTATGAAAAAGAAATTTGTACATTTTCATCAAAATTGCCAAACAGTGAAGTCAATATTTCCTTTTCAATCATCTTCATTGGTACTTTGCTACGAAGGCTTGAGAAATTCAAATTTTCCATTTTATGTACATCATTTATTAGATATGGAAATGTTCCATTGGCCATACCAAAGATTTACTGAACAGCTGTGAGAAGAAAAAAAAATTCTCTAGGGGGAACTTTTTGAGGTCATGTGGAGGTCATTTGCTAAAAAAGGCAAACTTTTACATTCAACACAGTCGGTCCATTCGCGATCCAGCTGCGCGTTCTCTGCAGGGGAATCGGGTCCGGCCGGGATTCACTAAGGTAGTTCCGCCGATGTCCACCAGGGGGCGCTGCTGCGGTGAAGTCCGCTGAAATGCACTCAAGTACACCGGCCTATTCCTGGTGAAGGTAAGTGCAAGCTCCACGACACTTCTTGTTTTTTAAATGCGGCGTTTTTATCGAATCTGTTGGGTTTTCGTTCGGCCACGCCCCCCGATTTCCGTCGCGTGCATGCCAGCGCCGATGCGCCACAATCCGATCGCGTGCGCCAAAATCACGGGGCAATTCAGGGAAAATCGGCGCAGATCGGAAATATTCGGGTAAAACGTCGGGAAAACGCGGATCGGGCCCTTAGTAAATGACCCCCAGTATGTTATTTCACAGCACTTTATATAGAAGGAGGTACTGTCAAGATATGGGGGATATATCCAGTCTTGCACTCCAGAATCCTTTCTTTAAAAAGTCAAAAAATGGGAATTTTCAACATTTTTGGCCTCTCTACCCATCTGTTCACAAACATGCATTTTTTCTGGTAACACACGACCATATTTTCTGGTTGTGTGCTAGTCGTACAGCAACTTTTTTCACAGCTAGCACATGGCTGCATTGTTTTTAATTGAAAATACAGTCATCTATTTAATTAACTGTATTTGTAGAGAACCGTAATTCGGATTAGCAGCCGTGTTGTATTTTGTATAGGACATGTCCAATGTTTGGACAGATTTGCTAAGTGGCTGCTCTTCTTTCAATGGAGAGTGGAGGGAGAGAAGTGCTCACTCCCCCTCCCTTCTCCACCTGGCCCATAGCTATGCCCAGGTTCCAACCTCATGAGCACAGGGTTGTGTACATGTAACCTAAAACTTATATTTTATGAAATTTAACCCTATTCTTGTCTTTGCACTATTCAGTTATGTAATTTTATTAAACGTTTAGTTATGCATTAATGTTTTGTTCTTTTTTTAATTTCACCTATGTTTTTTTTTACTTATGTGCGTATGTATTTCCATGAGTAAGGAATGAAACCTGAAATGCATAGGCTAGCTTGAAATATATTTTTTATTTTGCTTTTTTTTATTCCAAAATGTTTGATATATATGTAACCATGTTCTTGATAAAGTAACCATGGATTTGTAACTATACTATGAGGATTAGCTTTACAACATTTATATATACTATATGTTACATAGCATGTCTGACATGATGTAAAATCATTTACCATAATGACTATGAACCCATTCTGTATTTTTATTATAACCATAAATTAAATCAAAAGCGATATTATTCAAATTAAAGGGAATCTGTCAGTAAAGTAACCTAACAAAACATATCTTTGATACAGTAGTACTATCCCTATATTCTTCCTACCCATGCTTCAAAATTTTCACAGACCATTTGTTAATTTGATTTGCCATCAATGCAAATGACCCCAAGTGAGTCTGGTCATTGTCTTTCCTTAGAGCAGTGTCAGGCATATTTATGTCCTTTCTGCTCAGCCACACCTCCATCCATCAGGCATGAGAGAGATGCTGGCTGTGTGATGGGTGAATGAGGGAGCTGATTTCTCTTCAGCGAGTCACACACAGCCAACGTCTTTCTCTTGCTCTTCCTTGCAGAGGCATAGCCGAGCTAGAAAAACATAAATATCTATAGATGGTGAGACAACTTTATGAACCGACTGTGGAAATTTTAAGGCATGAGGAGGAACAATCTAGAAAAGGGGTCAGCTGAGAACATGGACCGCTCTAAAGTCCTCATTTTAAGTTAGAGCAAGGTAATAGTATAATAGGAGCATGCCATCCATGTTCTCACCTGACCTCTTTTCTAATATGGTGTTTGCCACACTACCCTATTGTACCACGCATATGCAGTTTGAGAACGAGGCTTGGTGCTGAAATTGGTATCTAGGGACATGCGCATTAGGGCTATATAACAACCAATGGCCAAGGAATAGGAGCCATTATGATCTATAGAAGGTATATATGTTTTATGCTTGATCTGCCTAGGAGGTTGGACACTTTGGGGCAGATTTATCAGCTGTCTGAAAGTCAGAATATTTCTAGTTGCCCATGGCAACCAATCACAGCTCAGCTTTCATTTTACCAGTGCTCATGAATATTTTAAAGGGGAGCTGTGATTGGTTTCCATGGGCAACTAGAAATATTCTGACTTTCAGACATCTTGATAAATATGCCCCTCTAAGTTATAATGATGATTGTTAAGAATATAGATTACATTTATTTTGTTTTTTAATTGTTTATAAGCGGTAGATCACTGTTTTTTGAAACATAAGATATGTTTGATTGTATATTTACACATAAGCATACATTTTTTGAAATTATGAACTTTATTACTGTAATGATGTCATCAATATGCACCCATAAATATTGGGGCACATTTACTTACCCATCCGGAGGAGTTTACAGAAAGTGCATTGTCCGATGATCATGCACTCTGCCGGGATTCACTAAGATTGTGCGCCTGATATCCTGCATGTGTCGCTTCCCCGCTCAGGTCCGACAGAGTTTACCTTCTTCTTCCTGGTGCATGTAAGTGCTTGGTCTTGCAACACAATTTGAAAGTTAAATCCCGCGCTCAGTCCAAATCTTTTGGTTTGTCTGACAGCACCATCCCCCTCGCCCGATTTCTGTTGCATGAAAGCCAGCGGAGCTGCACCAAAATCCGATCACGTGCAACACAATCCCCTACTAAATACCTGCCACAGCCGTGCAAAACCCGAAAAAGTCAGAAAGTCCACCGAAAGTGCATCTGCGGACCCTTAGTAAATTAGCCCCATTCTGTTGTTCACTTTGTTCATTAATAGAGAAAGGCTGACACTACAGCCAAAACGTCGCTCACATGAGATGAATTAAAATTCCCAATCTATTGGAGTGCTGCCTACTATTCTTTGTGTTCTACACTTTATGGGATAGCACCCGTCTTCTCTTATTATCAGGTCTGTGCTGCTTTAATTTTTCTTTTTTCAATAATGAAAAAAGGATATCATAGAAGAATCAAATAACAGCAGTTTTTATTAGTCTTTAACCCTCTTACAATGTACTCATGTGAACTGAACTGTATTATCAGAAGTAATCTTGTCCAGTGCTTTATAAAACCATTAAATATGGTACATTTACTTATCTCTAATTGAAGCAATCTGATCTCAGGTTTTTTCCCCCTAAAACTAAGTTTTCTATCTTATATAAACATCTAACACATTAAAACACATCCATTTTATACTTGGCTGGTTACCAACTCCGGCTGCCAAAAAAGGCATGAGAAAAAAACAGAAGGGCAACTATGTGACTATAAAATTCCGTCATCTTCGTAAACACTTAAAAGGAGTAACTTTTTTACATCTATTTGCTTATGTAAGAAGTCGTAAAAAATTCTTCAGTTTTTTTTTTTCCTTTTTGGAAAATGACTTTTTTTTTAATAGGTTACAGCCAGTATGTTCACTATCAAACATTTATCTCTGAAGTTGATGCAGTCCAGATGTCTAGCCAAGAGAAATGCACTGAGAGATTTTGAAGGGACATGTGCAACAAGTTAAGCAGGAGGAAGTGTAAGATCTGTAGATCTCAATAAGGGATATCTAAATGAATTAGAAATCTGTTTTGTCTCCACACAATTAGCATTAATTTATGTTGAAATGTGAGAAATTTCTCTTTCTATTTCCAACCTCTTTCTTAAAGGTCCATGGTATTCAGGGAAAGATTGTTCTTTGCTTTTTTCGGGACAATGCTAAAGTAAACCAGAAACAAACTTACAGTTGTGAAGAGTCCAAAAATAGTCCAAAAAATGTTAAAATTTATTGAACAGAATATGAATGGTGTTTTTTCCTCAGACTTCCACCACCTCCATGTAAGTGAGCGTGGAGTGAGCTGTCCCAGGCCGCTTATTTGCTATAGGCTGTGCTAGGACTAGTGTGGAAACCGGACGTACAGAATGGAGCTGGATACACTGAAGCCTCTTAGTGTATCCAACGCTATCTGATGGTATGGATAACATCATGGGTATATTTAACAAGCACTGGTGCATCATGTATCAGCGCTTGTTAAATTTCCCCCCATAGTATTTTACAGAAATTGTGCCCTAAAGGTCAATTAATATTCCCCTGTGTATTCATTCAGGGCCTGATATTGGATCTTTTGGCTCAGTTAAATTCTGCTGGCTCCTGTTGTTTCTTTGCTTTATAGTTACCCTAACTATTGCTTCTTTCATTACTATTCTCTTTCTTGCTGATTTTGTACCCCACAGCCGTCTTGGTATTTTGTAGACATTCCCTTATAGTTGTGTTTTCTATAAGTTGTGTATAGGAACTGCAAGTGCTACCCAGTTGCCATGTGCAATTTAGGTTGTATCAAGATAATAAATAACAATCTGGTCGGGGTAGGATCGACTACTGGTAAGCCTACTGATCATGAGCGTGAGAATGTATAGGAGTGTCGGAGATAGCTGTGCTCAGCAATTTCTGATGCTCCCATAGTATTGGACGCAGTAGGATAAATGCTCGTTCTGTGGCTTCATTCAATTAGTGAGAACGGGACCACTGTTTTAGTGATGAACGGGGATTCCAGCAGTCAGACCCCATCAATCAGATTGTTATCTAATATGATAATACTTAGTACAACCCCTTTAAAGTAGCCTTTCTATACCACCAGCTGTTGGATTTGACATATGTCAAGTTGACTTACCTACCAAATATCAAATATAAAATATATTGTGCGCTACTCAGGACGGAAGTCATTTCCAATTATCAACAGGGAACGTTAAAACGTCTGACTGTTGAATAATATGTTTCAACTTTGACTGTACTATATGGCTGTATTTTTAGTTTCCTGAACTGCGCTTTTGAAGCTTAACACACAATTTATGTTGTCAGTTATTTATTTCTATATTTTTCTGTACCATCTGCTACTGTACTTTGTGCTGTTTCAAGTACAATCAGATTGCTAGTAAATCTGAATATTTTACCAAGAGATTAGTCATTTCACTATATTATATATGGAAAGAGATTATGGGTATTTCATTTTATATAATACTAGCTGTCGCTCCCGGCGTTGCTCGGGATAGTAGATAACTGCTCTTATCTACAACAAAATAGAATAGGTTAAAAACTGTCTCTGACCGTCTCTGTCACTGATGGTCCCTTTTTTATATAAACTTTCATAAACTGGCTGTCCCTGACTCTCTCTTTCCAATGACTGTGTATGGGGAGAATTATCAGAAGTTTTTGAGAGTAGTACTGTCTAGTTGACAACTGCAACCAGTCAGAGCCCAGCTTTCATTTTTGCACAGCTGTTTATCAAATTGCAGCTGATCTCTGAATGGTTTTTCATGGGCAACTGGAACAGTTTTACCTCAAACATTTTTGATAAATCTCCCCCTGTCTCTGTATCCCTATCCAGCTCACTTCACTCATAAGCGTCATATACTCATTGCCTATAGTAACCAATCACAGCTCAGAGCTCATATTAATGACCTGTGGCAGCACAGCAACCAATCACGGCTCAGCTTCCAACTGCACACTAGCAGCAGCAGCAGCAGACAATGGCTCCTGTATACGGTGGTTAATAAGTGGATTTTGGAAAGTGTGGGTTGAAAAAAAAACCGAGTCTTTGATGTTTCCTGAGTCACAGAGAAAGCGACTGCCGAATTTGGTGAATGTAAATGCGATGGTACAGATTCCTTTAACAGATGTTTAGCAGAGTGCCCTGCTTACAAAAATGTCCAGCAGAGTGCCCCCCTTAAAAAAATAAAGTTAGTACTCACCCTCCGGCGCTGACCTCCATTGTCCTCTTCACCCCGCAGCATGACTTTGGGATTCTCATAAATTGATGGAGACGCGAATGAACATGCATCGTTTTGCTCAATTCCCTTTCTATTGGCATGACTGAAATTGCTGAGCACAGCGTTTAGCTATCACTGGCGTTCTCATAAACAGTGGATGGGGTTAAGAAGATAAGAGAGCACTGTGCTCAACAGTTTCTGATGCTCTCCTAATGTTGAATAGAGCAGCAGCAGAACACAATCCTTTACCTGCCGCTCCATCAGTTAGAGAAAACAGGATGTCTCATCCACGGGGGATGTCTTTATCCTTTCCTTCTAATCTGTCAATATAGTGAAAATTCAGTTAGCATCTTGATGCAAATGAAATTCCTGATGCACCAAAGGCAGACTATTTCTTCTAGTGCCATGAGGGGGGGGCATGATAGGGGGGTGCTGGGCAGCGTAGAAAGAAGAAGATAGGTACCAGCAGTCATGAACGTGACCATATAGCTAGTTTTCATAGATAAAACTGTACTTCCTGCCACATGACAGATCACTATCAAACATGTTTAGCTCCTTATAAATCCTTACTTCATATACAAATGTAAAATTAATGTCAGTGAAGATTTTGATGAAATCAGTTCCATCTTATAATATCCAAGAGTGACTTGACTTGATGTTTAAATAATGTAACACAGAGTGGGTTTATTTTAGATTGTGTCCTATTTATTCTGACTTCCCATCTGTCTCCCAAGATGACAGATGGCCAAGCAAACCATAACCTCAATTATATTTTCTTTGTTTTATGTTTATGATGCCTTTGTAGTATTTAAAGGGGTTTTCCAAGAGTTTAAGACATATAAGAGTTTGCAGTGCTGCTACATGTGACTGCTGAGGCTGTGCTGGCCATGTTATATCATCTCTCAGGAAAAATGAAGAAAGTAGGGTGGTTGAAACTGTAGCACGGGCAACAGAGCATTGGTGGGTTTAAAAGGGCTGCATGAATTATGCAGAAAATATGTAATCAGCATGTGATCAACAATGGTCTGACAGCCCCCAACTGATCTTTCAAACAGAAGTACCGCACTCTCAGTAATGGGTGGTGCTCACTGTAGGGATCTCATTCCCATAAGTAGTAGATTCGAGACAAGATGCCTTGTTTCTAATCTACAAGCCCTCAGGGCACTGGAAGCATAATGACCCCCCTCCACATAGGGATGACTTATTATAATAAACCTTCAAATCCTCCACTGTAGTTTACTTTTCCCAAATGTTAACTGCATAACTCATGGTTCCGCCAATTATTTGTTGACTTCACGGCAGTTATCGACACGCACCATTCCCAAATCTGGGTAAACCAAACCTTGTGTGAAACCAGGGCAGATCATTTCTGATTTGAGATGATTTGAGAGCTAAGGCTAATTCTTGGGCTTTTTCATATCACTTTGAGCTAATTAAAGAAAAACCTTTTGAAATTGCTTTTGGAGTCATTGGGGCACATTTACTTACCCGGTCCCACGTGATCCAAGATCGTGCGCCCAATATCCTGCATGTGTCGCTTCCGCTGAGGTCAGCCGGAGTTCACCTTCTTCTTCCCGGTGCATGTGAGTGCATGTCTTGCGACACAATTTGAATTTTAAATCCTGCGCTTAGTCCTAATCAGTCCGTCTGTCCGACGCCCACACCCTTGATTTGTGTCGCATGAAAGTCGCAATTGCGCCAAAATCCGATCGCATGCGCCAAAAACCCCTGTTAAATGTGGCACAAATCAGAAATCGTCAGGAAACCCGACAGAAATGCGGTCCTTGGACCCTTAGTAAATGTGCCCCTTTGTGTTCATAATAATTGGCACCAGATCGACCAAACAAGGAATTCTTCACACTACTTTTAACCTTTAAAGGAAACCTACCACCATGGATCTACCTATTGTAGTAGATTGGGTGCCTCTTTTAAGGGCTAATCCTCACGTCCCCTGTATCTTTTTATAACTTTTATTGCCCTAATATGCTAATTTTCAACAGTAGCCACGCCCCAGTAGCCTCTTTCATCCTCCTTCCGGCATATCTTCGCCGCGCAACTACAAGGAGCTGCGCGCTCTCGTCTGCGAAGTCAGAGTTCTGCGCATGCGCAGTAGCTTCCAGTTTCGGAGCAGTGACCCTGCAGCCGTGGGCCTGCTGTTCTGCGCATGCGCAGAATGCCTCCTTGTAGCTGCACGCCGAAGATATGCCGGTAGGAGGATCAAAGAGGCAACTGGGGCGTGGAGTTGACGCATCATGTAGCCTCGGCTCCGGCTACTTCACGCTCCAGTAGCCTCTTCAGAAAATTAGCATGTTAAGGCAATAAAAGTTATTAAAAGATACAGGGGACATGAGGATTATCCCTTAAAAGGGCTATCCTCACGTACAATTGAGGCACCTACCACCAGATCTACCTTCATAGGTACATCTGTGGTGGTAGGTTTTCTTTAATGACATGACCTCAGGAACATAAAGGATTGCATGAATGCAAGTATGTTACCTACCGGCTAAATCTAGATAAAACATTTTTGCTCTTTTTTTCTTGACGTTTGTGACTATTTTTGTGACGTATGCTTTATTATGTTATCAATATAAAGAATTTAGTCTTTACTAACCTAATGTTTGAGTAAGAGGATAGGGCGTAAAATACAAATAATTCTAGTTAGTTGAAATGTAGGGAGGAGTTATTTGGCCCATAGCCCAATGTTCTGAGTTCCTTGTCATGAGTCAATAAATACTTATTATACACAAACTGATGTAAGTTCCATTGAGCAGTCTATACTCATAGTAAACTTTAAACATATTACATTATATTTTTGGGATATTTATGTTTTCTGTCTGTTTTAGTGGAAATATGAATTTGTACATAACATATAAAGGTATAAAAATCTAGTGCACTAATAGATTTGTTCAGACAAAGCTCATTTTGAACATTCAACCACAATATTTACAAAGGAAGAAAAGGAGGAAAGTTCCCAGGGGTTTTCCCAATTCTGTTACAAGGTTTTCAATGAATTACTATTGATGGTCCACTGGTGATCAAGTAAAGATGGACCAACACCTGGCCACCATATCTATCAGTTGTTAGCCAAAAATAGAGGCACAAGCCTCTCACTCAGCCAAACGAGTTCCCTACGCTGTACTGAACAAAAACCCAACCAGGTCAACCAAGCTGGGGAAAAGGTTAAAATGATCTCTAGTTGGGTGCACTATGGGTGCACTAATAAGATTTTTAAAAAGTTTGCCAAAATTTGAAGTACTGCATCAAATCCATGACTGGTGGACTTTGCATCTGTATGGTGCTTCAATGAAACCAGTGAGGTACACCTCAGCCAGGGTTCACTGCACCAGCCATCCATAAAAGCCTGTGGGTTAATAAGTCTCTCAGACTACTGTAACGGGATTAGCTCTGGGATCGCCGTCTCCTGGGATAGACGAGCACTTTTTGGCACTTCACAGTCACAGTCCACTCCAGACAAGTTGGGTGCAACTGGCCGCAACCAGTTTTATTAACTTCTTTCAAGCAGGAACAATGGCAAAACAAATACAATGCAGAAATAAAATCCTAGGCCGTCTGGCCACTAACTATACAATACAGTAGTTTCCTCACTACCAAGAAACTGTACCTACTGTACAGCTTCCCAACCACAGCATACAGCAATTAGCAACTCACATGTAAAGTTTTTCCCAGGAGCAGAGAGAGAGCGGCTCCTCTTGTGCAGCTTCTGACTTTTAAAGCAACATCTCAGAGTTGCTGGGGATTAGCCCCAATCACCTGGAGTGGCTAGTATAAGGTATAAGTATAAGATCATTAATATGGGCGCTGAGCTTTGATCGGCTACTACAGGCAATGAGTGGAAGACAACTTATGTGTGCCGTTAGATGGATAGGGATCCAGAGATAGAGGGAGATTTATCAGATGTGTCTGAGGTAAAACTGTTCCAGTTGCCCATGGAAACCAATCAGAGATCAGCTGTAACTTTATAAACAGCTGTGGGAAAATGAAATTTATGTTCAGAGACTGCCGGTCACAGACAGGCATTCACTTAATGAGACTGCCGCCCACACACAGGAAGTCACTAAAAGAGGCTGCCGACCACAGACAGGAAGTCACTGAAAGAGACTGCCGACCACAGACAGGCAGTCACTGAAAGAGACTGCCGGCCACAGACAGGCAAACACTGAAAGAGCCTGCCGGCCACAGACAGGAAGTCACTGAAAGAGACTGCCTGCCACAGACAGGAAGTCACTGAAAGAGACTGCCGACCACAGACAGGAAGTCACTAAAAGAGACTGCCGACCACAGACAGGAAGTCACTAAAAGAGACTGCCAGCCACAGACAGGAAGTCACTAAAAGAGACTGCCGACCACAGACAGGAAGTCACTAAAAGAGACTGCCGACCACAGACAGGCAGTCACTGAAAGAGACTGCCAGCCACAGACAGGAAGTCACTAAAAGAGACTGCCGACCACAGACAGGAAGTCACTAAAAGAGACTGCCGGCCACAGACAGGAAGTCACTGAAAGAGACTGCCGACCACAGACAGGCAGTCACTGAAAGAGACTGCCGACCACAGACAGGCAGTCACTGAAAGAGACTGCTGGCCACAGACAGGCTGTCACTGAAAGAGACTGCCGGCCACAGACAGGAAGTCACTGAAAAAGACTGCCGGCCACAGACAGGCAGTCACTGAAAGAGACTGCCGGCCACAGACAGGCAGTCACTGAAAGAGACAGTCTGAGACAGTGTATAGATACATATAAAACATTTTTTGTTAATCCATTCTATTTTGTTGAAGCCAAGAGCTACAACTAGTTCAAAATAAAACATTGAAAAGCATGGGTTATTTCATAGCAAAAACATGAGTGCTGGGCAGCGAACACATCACATAACATATAATACATTGGTTTATCAAAGTGCACAGTGCAAGGCCTAAAGAATCAAATGAATCAAAAACAATAATGCACAGATACAGTAATCAGTGATGGTATATACCTGGAATCAAGTTATATCAGTGCGCATGGAAGGATCGCTGCTCAGCACCTCCCCTACATGTGTTTCGATCCCAAAAGGACTTTGTCAAGGGGTCGGGCTAGGAGAGTAGGGGGAGATTGTATAGTCTAAGCTAAACAGTTACAGGTAAATGAGGACAAACCTACATATGATAATGAAAGGTGTGGGATGAAGGACCACATGGCGCACATGGTGCCCAGAAGTAAAGTGACCACCGAGTATGCGCACATCCTTCCGAAATACCCGGAGCGCCATATTGGAAGAGGGCAGTGAGTGAATATAGTATAGGAAATACCTATAAAAGATATTGATACTCATTAAACAAAATGAAAATATATCAGAATATGCAAAAAGTACAACTGTGGAATGCAGAATGGCTATTGAGGTGGCCAAAAAAATTGCTATCTATAAAGTAGTAGTAATGGTAGTTTCCTACTAAAACCCTAACACTAAACTATATTTTTGAGTCACATAACACTTCTCAGCCTGATTTAAACATTATCTAACTAACATGCAAATTTTCAGAAGAGGCTACTGGGGCATAGGGCTTAGGGTTTTAATAGGAACCTATTATTTTATTTACCACCCCTGGAAGAAGGCAACGCCTAAACATGTGTAGGGTCAGGTCTGTACTGTGCACAAATTTCTTTTGTGATTACTGCAATGTGATCTGCACTTTGCTATCATATATTTTCTGTCTCCTGGGTATCCTCGTGACATACTAATGAACTAATGAACTACTTTATTTAGTGCACCATTTTTTGTACCCATGGAGGACCCCAGGCACACTTACAGTTTAGAGACATCTAACACCTCCCACATTAGTCATTTGTGGGAGTACATTTGGATTTTTCCTGTCAGTCTGGTTTTCACTGTGGATCTCTTTCCTCTTTTTTTTTATATGTGTTTTTATATTTATTAGATCCATAAGGTACAGGCAGTCCCCGGGTTACGTACAAGATAGGTTCCATATGTTTGTTCTTAAGTTGAATTTGTATGCAAGTCGAAACTGTATATTTTATAATTGTAGATCCAGACAATTTTTTTTTCCCCAAGTGACAATTGGAGTTTCAAAATTTTTTGCCGTAATTGGACCTAGGATTATCAATAAAGCTTCATTACAGATACCTTACAGCTGATCATTGCAGCCTGGGACTATAGTAAAGCATCCAGAGAGCTTCACCAGAGGTCACAGTAGGCAGAGGGGTTTGTCTTTAACTAGGGGTCGTCTGTAAGTCCAGTGACCTTAGGTGTATATTTGGTATGACTTTGTATTAGTTTGGCTTTTGTATCCACTTTAATAAGTAGAGTCTTGATTGTAGGATTCCTTAAATTAATAACAACATCAGATACAGTTAGACATGCTCACATTCTCATGTGGATATGATTACAATTGTACTAACTATAATACATTTTGCTTTGATCTTGTCCTAACGCTGTGTGTGAATCCTGCCTAGTTACCCACCTGCTGATGACTGCAGTTTATTGATGTGTATTTGTTTTCATACAACTTTGTCCGTATGTTAAAATCCATTGCATAATATTTGTCTTTTAATACGTCAATAGAACTTTGTTTCTTCTTCGCTCCCTAGAGAGTGACTGTAAGATTCTTTCAAGTCCTAAGTAAATCCCGCAAACAACTAGTGGTAAATGACATTGACATTTATATAATAGGAGGACAATATACAGTAGAAAATAATACACATTTCTGGACCTGAATTTGAGTTGTATGTAACTAAATATCCTCCAACCCTTTTTGTAACCTTACTTATAAAATGATGCTTGTCCACTACCTTCTTCCATATGATACTTGAGTTGCCCTAAGACTTTTCAATATGGACGTATACTTTAGTAAATAGATAAACACAATAAAAACTATTAAAGGGAACCTGTCACCAGGGACCTCATTTTCACTACAGACAGGTTACAGAAGCCCATTACAGCTGCATTGCAAATATGTATTTCTGCTTTCTCTAAGCAATTGCATTACAATACAAGTGTGTGTTATAACTTACCTTGCACCCTGACAGAATCAGCTGTGTAGTCCCAGGGGTTGGACTTTGGTTTGGATGCATTTAAAAAAAACATGTGACTTGTCTGTGTTGCAGACTGCTTAGCTCACAGCCCCCACCTCCCTCCAGCTCCTTCACAGTGGTCACTGCCTGGTGAGATGAAATCAGTGGGGGGAGGAGCTGTACAGGAGCGCAAAGGTGGAGGTTGAGAGCTGAGCAGTCTACAGCACAGACAAGTCACATGTTGTTTTTTGAAATGCATCCAATCCAAAGCCCAACCCCTGGGACTACACAGAGGATTCTGTCAGGGTGCAAGGTAAGTATAACACACAATTATATTGTAATGCAAATGCTCAGAGAAAGCAGAAAGGCAGATTTGCAAAGCAGCTATAATGGGCTTCTGTAACCTGTCTTTAGTGAAAATGAGGTCCCTGGTGACAGGTTCCCTTTAAGGAATATAATATTAAACAAAAAGAATCCCATTCCCAACTTTTTTGCTTTCCTATGATCCTTTACTTTTTTTATCTGTACCTGCATTGCTCATATTGATTCACAGAAGATCATAAAATCTATAGAAACAACAAAAAAAATTCCCAACTCACCAATCCATCTTATCCCTGGTGCATAGAGTGGACCCCAGTGATCCAAGTTGAGATCCAAAGAAGAACAAGATTCTCCAGCACATCCACCTGATGCAGGTAAAACAAAATTCTTTATTGAAGTTCAGTAAAACCAGTGTACAGGTAATGATCGTGGAAAGAGAAAGGGGAATGGCAAGAGTGTGAACTGCAGGACAGAGTTGAGCCATAATATGTCAGGTTGTAGCATCTAGTAACTACATCACCGCAGAGCTGGTAATGCCTCAACTGATCTTCCACCTTTTTGTAGACACTACAGCTGGGGTTCTTTACCTGTCCTCTCCCTCTATCAACAGCTCATCCTCCTCCCACTACCTTCTCCATTGACTTGATGGTGTTTGGATCTTCTGTGCACAAATGAGAGCAGTTAAAAGGGAATTTTCATCTGGACATACACATTTAATTTAATTCATCAGCAATATGCAAACATTTCTTTCATTGTATGTTATTAAAAAATGTGCCTGTGTGAAGATTATTTGGATCCTTAGATACAGAGTACAGCTGTACTTGGATACGACCCCTGCTGCTGGAGTGATCACACAAAGAAATAAATAGCTGTCTCATATGAAATGGCTGGGAGTTACTGTGGTAATGAACACTGAATCCAGGTGGTCGGGTAGGTCTCAATAGTGCACGTCTGGCCACCACTGCAAGAGTACAGGGTGGTCATATCCAAGGACAATTATCTAATCTAAGGGACAACATGGTTGAATTTATGGGAAATTTTTTGCACATAGGTAAATTGTTTTTAATAACATGCACTAGAAGAAATGTCAGATGAATTTAATTAAATGTCAATGTCCAGATGAGAACACCCCTTTAAGGGACAAAGTTAGGCAAATTAGTTTGAAATAAGACTAATAAAACATATGACGGCATTTCTTATTTTAAGTTTTATAAATTTTTGAAAATAGGTAAAATGTTTAAAGAAAAATAAAGGGCACTATCTTTCCTCCAGAAATTCAGGAATTTACTGAGCTTTTACTCATTTTCAAAAGGAAACTTGACCTCCATAAACTTATTATGGCGGTGCTCTAACTTACAGACACAGTCCATGAACATACATCACAGATAGCAAGACCTAAATAGCTGGCACTTACTTGTTCTTAAAAACTTTTTCTTTTTTTCACCCCTCTTAGGATTTCAGCGAGCACAGGGTAGAGAGACTACAGCGGTAGAAAAAATGGGACGACTTGTTTCACGCTGAACAAAGCTCTTCTTCTTGGAGATCATATGAGTGTGGTCTCATCTGTACTACTGTGTGTGGCAAAGTGCAGACATAATAAAGTGCTGTAGAGTTTGCTCTAGACCAAGCAAAACACAAATAAGATACAAAAAAAAAGAATGAAGAAAACCCAAGAGGGACAGGAGTACTGGCTCTCAGACAATCCTCAGGAATCCGGCACACGCGGTTCCAGTGAAACAGATTTTTATTAACAAAGTTTAAAAAACAAAAATGTGAAAAATGTCTGACGAAGGCTCCTGTACGGAGCCAAAATGCGTAGCATTTGATTTTTTCACATTTTTATTAGTTTTTTGTTTTGTTTGAACTTTGTTAATAAAAATCCGTTTCACTGGAACCACGTGTGCCTGATTCCTGAGGATTGTTTGAGCGCCAGTACTCCTGTCCCCCTTGGGTTTCCTTTAATGACCTTCTTCAGTCCCGTCACCTGGACCGGTAACTGTCGACCTTGTGTTTATACATATGTGAATAGGTGAGTGGCCAATCTACCTATTCCTACTTCTTCTACTTGGAAATACCTATTTCACGAGGTAGCGCTCCTTCTTGTCTTCTCTCTCCCCTCCTCACGCCTGTCGGACACCCTCTGACGACGTTGGCAAGGTCCTTCCAGTCCCAAGCAAAAAAAAGAATGTAATTTTGGAAAATAACTTGAATTGTATTTTTTTAATGTTACCAATTACAAACATTTAATGAAACATCAATAATTAACTAAATTACAGGTTGACTTAGTTAAAGGTTAACTAAATGAAAGACATTTTAGGAAATGCAATTGCAATACATTTTGATAATAGCTGTCACCTAATTCTGGAAAATAACTATTAAGTACTAACTTAATAGAATACAAACCACACTTATTTTTATAGTGATGAAAAATACATTGTGTTCTTTTTCCCAATGGCCTAAGGGCAATGGAGGTTTTGGTTACTACGAACGAATCATTAGTATGGACAGCGGATACTTTAGCGTATTTAGCTGGATGGTTGGGAGCTAGGCGTGCCTGTCTGCAGGCTATGTTACCATAAAATAATCCTCAAGGTAAATATCACAGACAGGCTCTTATTGTCTCTGCTCACAAAATACTGGAGAAAGATGACTGCAAACACTAAACCAAGCATTGCGACCAGACTACAAAATAAATACATGACATTGTACATTTTATAAATAATCCTCCAGCATTCTTTAATGCATTTGAAATTTTTGATGTTGACATTGTAACTTATAACTGGAATCCATTATTAAATGCATTGTAGAACCTAGCCCAAGGTGTACTGTATACTTTATTCCTTTAAAGGTGTTTCTCCACTAAAAAAGTTAGGCTCTTTCCACAGAATAGGGCTTATTTTTTTGATTGGCACAAAGATCACAAGAAAGGGGGTCCAAAGGAGTCCCATGTACCACCGTTGGGTCCCTCGTCGCTCCCTGAGATGAGCGGAGGTTTTGACCTTGTGCTCTACTTTCGGAGTGTAATCTAATTTTGTGATCTAATCTTGTTTAATTAGATCTCTCATCTTTCCAGTAAAATAGTTTTGTTGTAATTAAAAGAAACCACAAAGACCTTAAAGTAGGCTCCATATAATGAAGTACATTTATCCAAATTCTAGGTAAAGTAGTCAAACATAAAAAGCAAAAACAATATTAGTCTCAGTTAAATGCCTAAAGTCAGTTTAGGGAATATAAATATAAAATGTAATATCTGTGTTTTGTGCCCCAGTCTTGATATTTCTGTGCTTGGGGAACATTGCCTTATTTATGCCAGCTCATAGTTTTAGGCAACATTTATAGAAATGTGGTATAAAAATATCCCTGCTTTGAAAAGTGTTGAGGTAATTTTTTTGAAGGAGGTTTTTAAACCAAAGAACTGGCATAATCTCCCCGGTATAAAAACATCCAGCAAATTAATACATTTACATATAACCAAATGCAAGATTTGTATGGCTCCATTCACATGTCCGTGTGAACAAACAGAAGCCATGAGCTGCAAGCCGGATGGAGAGGAGAGGGGTGAGCGTTGCTCGCCCTCCCCCCTCCATAGAGATCAATGTGGCAACTCCGCAAAGACGGGCAGGGGTAGTAACTGCTCTATCTTTTGCGGCCATGCCACTCAGCTTGGACATGGTGTAGAAACATACAGTGTGCTCACCGTCGCATGCCCATGCATAATGCACGTCAATAGTGGCCGTGAGCTACCGGCCATTTTTGCGGCTAGCTCACGTCTGCCATATACAGACGTGTGAATGGAACCTTACATTTGGTTTGTTTGGTTAAAGTGGTTGCTTAACTCTCACACATACAGAGGGGTACCAATCCCAGGAAGTGGGCTAAGCGAGTATGACCGAAATGGGTTCCAATCACCATGCCACACAAAGAAAATAGAGAGAAAACAAGGGGCGCATACCCTAGTATGATACTGTAGACTATTAGTTATGAGAAAAATACAGTACGTATGACTCTTACCTGGTTTGGTGAATAAGAGTGCTTTAAATAAATACAGTGTTATGCTGCTGCAGCCGGTGCTCTTGGACGCCCACTGTCGTGCTCCAGGTAGCAAGAATGATGCAAAGTAAGACTATGGGGCAGATTTATCAAGTGTCTGAAAGTCAGAATATTTCTAGTTGCCCATGGCAAACAATCACAGCTCAGCTTTCATTTTACCAATGCTCATGAATATTTTAAAGGGGAGCTGTGATTGGTTGCCATGGGCAACTAGAAATATTCTGACTTTCAGACACTTGATAAATCTGCCCTTATGTGACCCAAAGGTAAATGCATCTGAGCACTAGCGCTTCACAGACTTATGAAGTAGATGTAGATAAAAATCATCTGGATCTTCATGGTAACACGTCTTTGCTCTGAGATGGAGCCTTACTCAAGCTCAATCCAGAAGAAGACTCTGGTTCGGAGCTGAAACACGTTACCGTTGTTTACAATAAAGATCCAAATGATTTGTATCTATGTCTACTTCATAAGTCTTTAATTCATTGAGTTGAGTCTTTAGTTTATTTGCATAAAAATAGCCAATAGGGGTTTTCGCAGTTCTCGTTTGGCTCCTGTCATATGAAATGCTACATGGGGCAGGTCACCAGCACTAGCGGTGGTTCTTGCATCCCCTACACATCAGTAAAAGACCTGAACTGTAACGTGACTTGTTCTGTAGAGGTCATCTTCAACAGCTCTGGGGGACATCTCATAATTTTAGGAATACTGATCTGAAGTGTTATGCAGACCACTGTTACTATAATACTTTTTATAAAAAATAAATGAAGCTTGAAGAACTCCCAACCACGACACACACAGATAATAGGGCTCATTAGTTTTACTTGCGACCAGCTTGAAGATGTTTAATATCGTGAACTGAGAACATCTAGTAAAAACATGTCTGAGAAATTCTACATCCATTTTCCCACGTATTTGGCTCATTTCCTACAGTCCAAGTGACTCTCCTTCTCTGCACTCTTTGCCTTACTTGACTTGCCTTCGCTATGTACGTTGATGGTATCAGCTTCATGTTTATATCTACAGAAGATATATATAAACATTTCAATGGACTCTACAGCTAAAAGCTTTTACCATTGAGGAGAAAGTGAGGATTGGCTAATGTTTTTATCAACATGAAACCAGCTACATGTTGATCTCATGTGAACATTTTAACATTGGCAGCAACTAGCAAATATTAGAAATAGCCAGTAAAATGTTGGGTGTGCATTTATTTATTGCTTGTGTAGCTAATGGAAGTTTAGAGAATCCAGCAAATGTTTGTTGTATTAGTTAAGGTTAAAGGGGTTGTATGGCCACGGACATTGCTAGCCACAAGGTGCAATAAAGAAAGATTTGGCAATCACCAATTTACAGTTATTACGAATAATTCATTATTTCTAAGATAATGTAATTGTAAGTTTGCCAAACCAAAGCTGTTTACACTTACTGATCTCTAAGGTAACGACCAGCGTCTTCCACCGCGCATGCGTAAAAGGCTCTCTCTGCAGTGCATGCTGAACTAGCTGTACATACATGGCGTGCACACCGCTGTGCACGCTGCGCTTCTCTGCAACGCAGCCAATTGCGCAACAGCTTCTAATGTGGGCGCGCACAACACTGCTCCGTGGGAGTGTGGTATAATGGGAAGTGAAGTGTTCATGCGCGGCGGCCATCTTTAGTCATTGATTCATGCCACCAGCAATAAAAAGATTAAAACGTTTTAAAAACGAAATTTAATACACTGAAAATTCAAAGACATGGGTATATTAAAGGCGGAACATTAAGTAGAGAAGATAGGATAATTAAATTTTACATTGAACGCCCGTACAACCCCTTTAAGGTTATCCTTTTTTTTATTGAGCCTGACATTTCACCACCTTCCCCAATACTAACTACAGGCAGTCCCCGGGTTACATACAAGATAGGTTCTGTTTGTTTGACTTATTCTGCAATATTTTTAATTATTTCCCCAGCTCCCACAATATTTTATTGAACAATGTCATTCTTTTGGAATCTCTAGTTTTAGAAGGGCGGAGCCAGGCTGTCCGCTCCAGACCAGGTCCATACAAAGGTAAGTAGAGGACTGGACTAAGATAATTTCAGCACCTATTATGCTAATTTGTCCCTCTTTTGTTAGATGGGTGGTTCTGAGATTTAACAGACAGTATGGCCCTGCCTTTCTAACCAAATAGATTTGAAAATAATGACAACTGGGCTTCATGCACACAAACCTTATTTGGGCACATGTAATAGCACAGGTCCCTGCGTTTTCTTATACAGGCAGTCCCCGGGTTACATACAAGATAGGGTCTGTAGGTTTGTTCTTAAGTTGAATTTGTATGTAAGTCAGAACTGTATATTTTATCATTGTAATCCCAGCCAGAACTTTTTTGGTCTCTGTGACAATTGGATTTTAAAAATGTTGGGTTGTCATAAGAACCAAGATTAACAATAAAGCTTCATTACAGACACCTTTAGTAACTGTTATAGCTGATCATTGTAGCCTAAGGCCAAAGTACAATAAATTGCCAATATCCAGTGGTCCGTTTGTAACTAGGGGTCGTCTGTAAGTCGAGTGTTCTTAAGTAGGGGACTGCCTGTAGTCTTACAACGTGTGAAATGATTGCTCAAGTAGCAAAACTCGGCATATAAGCAATGCTCGAACACTGCTGAAACAATAAACCACAAGAGTATTGTTTGTAGCCCGCACTGTACTAAAGAAAATGCAACCTATACCAGAAACATTGGAATAGCACCTTTTAAAGGGATTGTCCAGTCACAAGTTAGCTTGATAACAATGAGGGTTTCAGTGATGGGACCCCCACAAATCATGAGAATGGGGGCATGCTGTACCCCAAATGAACAGAACAGCACTATTTTGGCTTATTTTAATTTGATGTTTCTTCTCTGCCGTCTCCCAAGCTCTACCTGTAGAACCCCTTGGGCTAATTTGCATAATTTTTCAAGCCTTTTTTTGTACAAACAAGAACATAAGAAGCTAAAAGAAGAGCTGATCCTGCCAGAGGGGGAACACACCTACATGTGGGTGTACTTGGTTTACAGTGCTGGATCCTGGTGGTAGATTTCCTTTTAGTCCAGCACTGTATTTCATTTGTGATAGTTGATATTGATACCAGAAACCAATTTGTTATCCTCCGTTCCCATAATAAGTGCATCAGACCTCTCCTCTTGTCTGTGCCGTCTGCACATCTTAAAAGTGCATATATGGGGATGACAGCTAAGTAATCACATGTGGATCTTGCCTTACTGGTTATACTACTGCCATTTATTCTTCCTACAGGGTAGTTTTGCAAAAAAAAAATAACTGAACAGGAGACTTTCAGTGATTGTTTTTTTAATGATGGATGTGCGAATGCCAGAAGACATGGCACTATCCAGAAACGCTCACCTTAGTAAATAAGATTTTCTACTCCTTTTCCAAGATTGAACTGAATATACAAAGTGTGTGTAGTGTAAATTGTTGTTTATCACATTTAAAGAACAAGATTGACAGAGTTTATACATGAGCCGGTGGCATAAACTTCTGCAAAAATGTACTTCATGCTTTGGGACACTGGCACTGTGACAACTGAGTCCTAAATGGGGAGATTCTTGTCAAAGCCTCTAATTTAAGGCAGTTGTAGTCATTTGCTGTTAAAGAAACAGTTTTGGACATGGTCTGACCACAGCATTTAACTAATTTACAGTGCAGTGTATTATACATGTTAAGCTGCACACAACAGTGATATTATCACCACTAAATACCTGGAAATATTAGCATTCCATGAATCCATATGGAATGTATCTACACATTGTCAATAGGTGGGAATGCTTAGCTGAAACTGTATACATATGTCTCTTTATGATGTATATATTCCTATTTGGCTGCACTGAATTTATGTTTTTTTTTTTGCTATATGCAGTGAAGAAACATTTGTTGCCACCTTGAAACAGTTATTTAAAGGGGTATTCTCATCTGGACATTCACATTTAGAGATATATTTACATTCTGAGATATTCAAACATTTCTTCAATTGCATGTTATTAAAAAAAATGTGTGAAGATAATTTCATGTTGTCCCTTAGAACTGAGACAGCTGTCCTTGGATACAATCACCCCACACTCAGAGGTGGCCATTCATAGGCTGCTCTGACTGCCAGGATTCAGCGCTCATTACTACAAGGCAGCTGTGGGACATTGCGAAATTCACAGGCATATCATATGCAAAAACTATTCGGCACGGTGGTCGAATCCAAGGGCAGCTATTTTGTTTATAAAATACAACATGGCTACATTTATGGGAAATGATATTCACATTTCCGATAAATGTAGTCATGCTGTACTTTAGAAACAAAATAGCTGCCCTTGGATTCAACCACCGTGCTGAATAGTTTTTGCATATGATATGTCTGTGAATTTCTATATGTCCCACAGCGCAGAATCCTGTCAGTCAGAGGCCTCAATAGCCTATGTATGGGTTGATCGTATCCAAGGACAGCTGTATCATTTCTAAGGGAAAACATGGCCACATTTATGGGAAATTATCTTCACACAGGTACATTAAAGATATATATATATAAAATGTAAAAAATTTAATTAAATCTAAAATCAAATGAGAATACCCCTTTAAGAATGCCACAATATCTGTTATTAGTGGGGTCTGAAACCTCATTGATTTTCCTTTTAGAAGTCCATGAATACATCTTTAATGTCAGTTTTACAGCACAGTTGCAATGATTACACTGTACATGATATCCAGACAGCAGGACATTCTGGTTTCAGGCAGATATAGGAGTCTGTGTAATCATTTCTGTATGCACGCCACCCTCCGGCATAAAAACTCCCTTGTCAGTGGTTAGGGGGCCATGCAAACAAGGGCCCAACTAGGAGAGTCAGGGCCCTTCTGAATGGGACCCCCCTACCCAATTATAAAATATACATATTTGGTACACTCAAATGTTTATACAATCACATGTCACACAATCCATTAATCTCTATGGAGCTGACGGAAATTGCTGAGCACCGCTCTTCACTGCAGGTAAAACTTGTATCACTTTTTCCTACACAAACCATATCAATTATTTGGTAAAAGTGGACAACCCCTTTAATTGTGGATTTGTGGTTGAATCCCAGCACCTAGTCCTCCACCTACAGTAACTTACTGTACTTCTGTAACAGGGGTCAGGAACATTTTTTGGCTGAGAGAGCCATGAACGCCACATATTTTAAAATATTATTCCATAAGAGCCCTATAATATGCACATGCCTCGCAGTAGATAGGTAGCCGCAGCACATGCCCCCCAGTAGATAGGTAGCCGTGGCACATGCCCCCTAGTACATTGGTAGCCACAGAACATGCCCCCAAGTAGATAGGTAGCCACAGCACATGCCCCCCAGTATATAGGTCGCCACAAGCACCTGCTTCTTAGAAGATAAGTAGTCACAGCAAAAAAAAGAATATTCACCTACCTGCACTCCCTGCAGCCAGCTCCTCGTCGCTCCCAGGCTCTTCTCTTTGACGTAGGCAGCGGTAACATCGCTGCCTGTGTCCAGTGATCAGTCTAAGACACACACAGGAGCCATCACTATTTATTAAAGGTCTGTCTGAGAGCCATATGCATTTAACAGAAGAGCCATATCTGGCTCCCGAGCCATAGGTTCCCTACCCCTGTTCTATAGCCTGTCTTACTTAGGTGTTGCCAAATGTTATCAATATTGTTACATAAAATCACATTGCTGAGTAATAAAAATCACTTTCTAAATATTCACTGTAGAATAAAAAGGTGCCATCACATAGAGTAGCCCTTTAATTTGTATGTGGTTCTATCTCGCCATCATCCAGGGGTATATAAAAGCCAGATTGTAAAGTAATTATAATCTCTTGAAAGGCGTCCAGCCTCCCAGACTGCATCTATCCGTCTTCATTCATTTGTGTACAGTCCTTAGAACTGAACAAACTTTCTGAGGACGTTTACATAGAAGTCGCAAGGAACGGCCCCAAAACTTTTATTCTGAAGTTAAAATAAGTTTGTCTTAGCAGTGGTTAAGAGGCTGTGGATTGCCCATATGTTTTGGGAGCTATGACGGATATGAGCAGCACTTATTCTCATAGCTGCAGTATGAGAACTTGCTGAGCACTTTTTTTTTTTTTTTCTCGACTTGAAACGCTCTTGGCTGAGTTTCACTTTTCCTTGCAGACTTGAGTAGTCTGTGACTGTGGCCCTTCTCCTTTCTCAGTAAACTTTAAACATGTGCTTTAGTCCGCTCTGCTCTCTTGAGTTGTGTGCACACAGTTGTGGCCTCAATGGATTGTTTTTGCACAGAAGTTAAAGAGGGAAAACTCCAAAAGCACAACCTACTCTTTGAATCGTCTGTAGCACAATAGCTGAAAGTCAATAGTCTAATTTTTTTTAAAATATTTTTTGCTGAACTTTTCGACTTATTTTTCATTCTCTGGAAAACAATATAAAACTTTTCTTCTGATTTTAAATGGGTGACGCCATTACAGTTAAGAAAAAGCATCTGCAAAAGCCGATATTTAGGTAAGTTACTATTACTCTTACTGCAGTTGCTGCTTTTTTGCTATTTTTTTTTGTTTTTACAGCTGTTGAGAGTTCTGGATGCTGATCATCCAGCGTGGAAGTAAGGGGTTAATTGTGCTGTGTGACAGCGAGGCAAAGTGGAGAAGGGAACATGTTGGTGTATTTATCTGCTTGAAAACTTGATTTACTTTTACTCCTATGAGAGTGTGGCATGAAGAGGGTGTCCCAGGGATCCTTAATACGTTTCTCTTTGATCACTACAGCCCCTCGGATGCCTTTGTTACTGAACTGTATTCCTGGCATCTGCTGTGTCTTTTAACAAGTTACATTTACAGAGATGAATGCAGATTGCAAGCTTACACTAAAAGTTTTCAGATGCTCCGCTCACATTAGAGAGAACAGCTCGGCTTGAGTTCTCTATTATATTTATTAGACGTATTATGATGTGTTTTTGTTTTTCGCACTGCTGACTCCTCATTGGGATGTTTTATGCATTTTGTATTATGCATATGTATACACATTCACTTTGCTGTATCAGAGATTTGTGTTATATGTGACATGTGACATATGTATAATGTTTAACAATAACTTTGAGTTAATAGGATGTCTGTGCACCAGGTCTGCCTATAGTAAGTTGCTATATAACGCAATGTTGAAGCTGTTTTTATATTGTGTGCTTACACTGTACATACACTGTCATATACTGTACATCAAGGTCACCAGGGATGTGATATATATATATTACATACTTTGCGCATTTGCTTTTGTAGAGCGATTGATATTTAAGTTAATTTTAGTTTTTATAAGTATTTGAAATTGACATTGTATTTATTCGATCATTCACATGTAGTTCAGCGCTAGTATCAAATTCCGTCCTATACAAAACATATGCAAATTGAATTCCAAGTATATGTGTAAAATCAGCTCATTGTTGTCAATAGCTTTACAGACATTTGTCATATGAAACGGTTTAGCTTTCATGAACATGTCTGATATTTGGGGTGTGGATGACGTAGACGGTTTTAGCCATTGTTAGTTATCTAGGGCTGGTAAACATGTGTAAATCTACATATCAATTTTTAGATTGTGAAATATTGTGCTGGATTTTGCGTGGATTAGGCAAAAATATTAATGTAGGACTCAATAGCCTTTTGTTTAATAAAAGTTAACTTAGGGTAAGTCACATGTATATATATTTTTTAATTAAACTTCTGATAATTCTGATCTCCATCTGACAGTCAGTGTTAAGTTTTTGTAATACAGAGTCGCACATGTCCTGCATAGTCGTAGCATAAGTGTTACTACCTTACATACACATGCAAACAGTTTATATATAGATCCATATAGTAAGTTTGCTCTAACAGCAAGGCTCTGCCTGGTGCCATCTACGGTCACTCAGATTGTTATCATTTAGCGCTTAGATGAGATGGGAGGATTTCAGCAAGAAAACTGTTGACAATGTAAAGATTTTCACATATATATAATCATATCATCATATATCATCAACCGAGACTTTAAAGAGTTTCTGTCACTTCTTCTGGCTCCATATCTCACAAAGTAACTGTATTTCTTATATAATAACAATAATCTTGAGTTGTGCTCTTCTTCTCGTTCCTCATAGAAATGTATGAATAAAATGACAAGTAGAAGTTTCGATGTCTCTAAACACTCTGATAGTGGTGGACTGCAAAGAGACTCACCCCTTTGATAAGGAGAGTAGTTACACCACTTTATGCATAAATATCCAGGGGAATGTATAAGGATATTGCTATAAGACTAGATTCTTATAAAGGATACAGGTGACAAATGTCAGAAGATACTTCATGGCAGCAATATCCTAAACATAAGGGTGTCCGTGCTCAAAATTTTTGGGCTCATACCCACATCAGTAAAAAAAAGTGAATGAGCATCTTGTTTTTTTTAATGGTCAGTACGTGGCTGTACTGAATGCAATAGAAGACAATGGGGGTGAATTTATTAAGACTTAAAATTCCCTCACCTCTCAGTCTGCTGCCCGAAGCTACAAAAATGCACCGGCCTCTTTGTAAATAGGGGATACATTCCCACCAAATCAGACCTCCTTAGACCACGTCTGACCTGGTGGAGATTTCAGCTATAGTCTCCACTGGTTTCCTGGCAGAGGCTACAGTAATTGTGGCACCATTATTAGCTGCCCAACCCACTCTGTTCTTTGCCTTGTCACTCCCAAAGCATCATGCAAAAAAGCCCCAGAACTGGGGAAATGGCGATATTTATATGCCTACATGGCAGAGAAGGCATAGAAACATCAATGCAGAAACTGCAATGGTCAGTGAATAAAATGGACAGCACTTGAATGGCATCCAGTGCTGTTGATGAAAAATGGATGGATGCTAGAAAACACCCTTCAAATCATCCATTATTTTTAACAGACACAAAAAACATCCATCTCCTCCATTAAAAACACAAACATGGATACAAATCAGCTGTGAAAAACCAATGTAACACAAAGCGTTATACAACACGATATGTACTATGCGAAAACGCCTTTGGCCCCACCTGAGCCTTCATCCAGCTGGATGAATCTGATCTTCTTTTCTTGATATGATTACCCGTCCACGAGCACAAGGAGAGGGCCACCGAGTGCCAACCAATTACAAACAAGTTTACAATGTTAACTTCAATTTTTCACACCGGAGAACCAGCTTGGTTGAGGGTATTTAGCCCTCCAGGAGAAATGTATAGCCAACAGCAAATTTCCCTGGCAAAATCAGCCATTTCTCAGGGGTATAAGAAGACATAATCTATAAAAAGTTTACCCTTGTGAGAAACACCTTTTAATGGTTTCTGATGAAATATCTTATGATCTATAAAGACATTTAGGAGTTGTTGAACTAACTTCCATCTAAGAAATGCTATTGTACTACGGAGCACTAAAGGCCACTTTTACTAATAATAAGAAACAGGACCTTCCTGTTCTGCATATTGTTGGGGTTTTGCTAATGTACCTCTCCTGACCTCACTTTTATAAGCCGTGAGACAGCTCTCTCATAAAAGTCTTTTTGCGGGAGGCATTTAAAGATGCAGTACGGCCAATTCTACTTCTGTTTTAAACTAAACAGTTCACAGAGTTATAATGGCTTTTCTGGCATAGATGATATGCGCTTCTCAGAGGCCTCGAAAATAAGTGCTTCCAAGGTCACCACTAAGGTAACTGTTTATACTGTACTACCACAAAAATCTTTATATATATTCAAAATGCACATTGAGAACAGACTACGCAGACACATTATCATCCTGCTCTAAACTTTATGCTTCACATTCATTTTTCTTCTGCCTTTGCTGCCATCATTAGGAAAATCAAAGTTAGAACTACATTGGATGATAAAGTGTGTTTCCCACTCACTTAAAAGTGGCCACAAAGTCTGTACTCTCTAGAGCAGTGTTCCCCAACCACCGGGCCATGGAGCACCCGGTCCCGAGCCCCGGCCCAACTCTGTAAAAAAAATACAATACCCACCTTCCTCTTTCCCCCACAGCAGTCCCCTCTTCCTTTACTTTATTTCCATGTTAACACGCACTGGCAATTGAGCAGTGCATTATGCCATGACATTGCATCTGCCGACAATAAAGCCATACATTAATGCAGAAGAGAAGTGAAGGACGAGAAGACTGCTGGAGGGGAATGGAGAAGTTGAGTATGCTGTAGGAAAGGGGACATTTGTGTACCCTCCAATGTCCCTATTCCTGTAGCATTTTGCAGAAAGGGGAAGGCATGCTACAGGAGAGGTTTTCATTTAGCACAATTTGCGCCATTTTTTGAACCTTTTTTCCTCCTTCTGTTAAAGAAACTTGCTAACGCCAACATTTTGTTGAAATACATTTGTGCCTTTTTGGTGCAATTCGGCCCCTTTGTGCATTTTTGGTGCACACCAAACAAGCTCTTCTGCCCTCCTTAGATAAATATGGCAAACCTGAGGCAGTAGGTTGAAACAACTATGGAATAGGTGCAAAAAGAGCCAAAAAGGTGTTTGCATTACGAAAGAGAGAATAAAAATACTAAGATGAACGACCCCAATATGGTGTTGATGCAGAGGGAAGTTAAACTCTATGGGGCACCTTTACTTACCCGATCCCATGGAGTTCACAAAAGTGCATTGTCCAACGATAAATGCACTGTGCCGCCTGATATCCTGTATGTATCGTTTACCCGCTCAGGTCCGAAGGAGTTCACCTTCTTCTCCCTGGTGCATGTAAGTACATTGTCTTGTGACACCATTTGAAAGTTAAATCCCGTGCTCAGTCCGAATCCGTTGGATAGTCCGACGGCACGCCCCCTGATTTATGTCGCATGAAAGCCAGTACAGCTGCACCAAAATCCGGTCACGTGCGACACAATCCCAGCACAGACACCTATTAAGTACCTCTCAAAGCTGCGCAAATCCGGAAACCAGCTAACAGTCCGACGAAAGTACAAAAATAATGATGCCAATTGCCCTAAATTAGGGAAAGCATCCCTTCCCACCCCGATATTACAGTCTAAATAACTCTCCTGATCAAAGTTACTAAATGTTTTTTTTTTCTTAAGACCTGGTGATCTGTCCCTAAGGAATCTTCAAATTACATGCAAATGATCACTCAGATTACACAATGTAATCCTTTGACTTGGAGTAATTTTGTATAACTAAATGAGATTTAAGCTTATAATGATTTTAACACAGCCCTTCCAATTATTTTATTCTATGACCCTTTCATTCTTAGTCATAGACTCAGCCATATACATGATAAGTTCAGGTCCAGCCTTTGGGATAGCCCTGCAAATAACCAAGAATATTTTTGTACTTCTATAGACCATAGACACGTACATGGAAATCTCTGCTAAGCCCGGCAGAGGGAAGGGGGCCGTCCTGTGAAGAAGTTTGGGCGTAGCTGGGGCCCAAGCCTTCTAGGGACCTTCACTCATGACATCCTTGTACATCTTTTCCTGCTCTCAAATACATGTAGACATGAGTCATTTCAGGACCTTTGAGGGTTCTCCAAGGGTCCTGAAACTGCAAATTGAAAGCAGACAAAAAGAGAGCATCCTCCATACTCTAGTACCATATGTTGGAAGTGATTCCAGACTTGTAGAGGTTATAATATTCATACAGCCCTGGACCCGTGGCAGGCTTAATCCTCCCTGCACAGACCGTGACGCAATTATGACATTTTGCTTAGTAAAACTTCCTACCTTGCTCGGAAGTTTGAAAACAATTCTGAAAGTTCTCCTTTAAATTCTATGTACTTTTAGTTTTGTTAGTTTTCCGCATGAATAATTTCTCTCTCTAACTATCTGAATACTATATATCAGCATATGTTCTATTTATGGGTTTTAATACACAAGCATTTTGCTAGGTTGCTGTAACTGCTGAGTTAGTTTATAAGACGATGAGTGATCTGAATTATTAATAGTATAGTACATTCACCAAGTTATACATTCAATGTGGCCTTTATCTAAACACATCTCTTCACACACCATCATTAAACAGTTGTAGTCTAGGTTACAGTTTAACATGAAGCACTTTGCCAGAAATACAAGCTTCATGTGGACAGTGGAGATATATTACTGCCTGGTTTCCATTGACTGGTGGCCATGTCACAGCCTTGTACTTGCCTGGTTTGTTCTTGTGTTTGACCTGTCATGTGTGGGTAATGATAATGGGATGCATATATGTCATATAAATGATTATTTATACAGAGAAGGAAGTTTTATCTTCACTGATGTTGGAATACTTACAACATGGTATCTCTTAACGGAAATCAATCAGGAGATTTGTCCTCCATAAACCCTAATCACTGCCTTATAGGTGTAAAAATATACATGCCACACGTATAGTTTTATATAGCTCTTTAGAATGCTGCAGCATTTTCATATTTATTCAAATTAGACAGAAGTGCTTTGTGGGGTGTACCAGAGCCCCTAAGGGCTCCAGCTTTATTGCCAAATCCATGGCACCTGCAGCACTTCTACCTTGTTGACCATCTCCTAAAAAAGCTTCCCCTCTAAGCTTAATGAAACTATTTTTATAAGGCATGCAACTTTCACAAGATCTATATAAAGGTAAGGCAGGCATGTATATATGTATACCTACAAGACAGTAACTAGGGCTTATGGAGAGTAAATTCCCTGAAAAATTTCCTTTAAAGGGAAACCTTGATTTGGATCTGCCTTAAAGACTCCCTTGTTTATTGTCACAACTACAAATTTAACTTTTAAAAATGGGAGGAACCTGCAGTATTTGTAGGAATTGGCACATTTTTGTGACTCTTCCATTATTCTAAATGGCAAAATTCCTTTGCTTGCCATAAAAAATGGAATTGATGAATGGGATTAATTTTTTAGTCAAATATATTACTGCAAGCAGTATCAGGGGAAAGGGCACACTGGCACTATAGTGTCCAGGATAGACACCAGTCTACTCAACATATGGCGGTCCTCAGATTTATAGAGTCATATCATAGAACATCCAGTGCAACAAGATAGCACTTACCATGTATAGTTGAAAGACATAACTTAAGGAGTTGCAGAGGGTGCGATCGTAACTAGGGTCAAGTGGCCTATGGGACCCATATGTTGTATCTTTTACATTTGAGAAGACTTGTACTATTACCATTACATTATTATTGGGGGCCTGGCACAGATTGCACTGGGGCATGGCAAATTCAAGTTACACGATTGTTGAAATGGTTTAATTCACAGATTCAGCAAGCCAATGGGTCATTTTGCACTAGGGGGCTCTTTATATGGCCCAGATTTTATACACTAATATAAGGGAATGGGGTTGTATTGCTACCAATAGTTTGCTAAGACTGTTGCAAAAGCAACTTTCTTCAATTATGTTAGTTGCAGTGTTCCAGGGTGAAATAGCGATATTTGAAGGAAAGAGGATAATGGAGATTTCCTAGGGAGGATTTACAAAGACCAGTGTTTTCTAGTCTGATCTGAAAAAGAAAAATATTGTTTAAAAAGAACCATCTAAAATGGAGCCAGATCACGGAGGTGCTCTGGGGGTGTTACCAGTGGTTTCATTAGCATAATTGTAAAAGTTGATTTTAGAAGGAAGGAGACCATGGATAACAAATGTAAGAAGAACACAACAGTCATGTTGCTTGGATCTATGAATAAATGTCCCTGGTTTATCATGTTTGATTTTGATGGTAGATTTCCTTTAAGCTACTTACAGGATCTGGTCTTTAATAAATTTAACACAAGTTGCAGAGTCCTAGAGTAATAAAAAAAAATCTTCATCTGATAAGAGGAGGTGTAGATTTGCATTAGAATTTTCTAGCATTGTAAAGAAATAAATTGCAGGAGACAACACCATTGCATCCAGGCCTATTTGAAGTCAACCATTTGTTCTTTTAATATTTTTGTTTTTTTATTTCAATGTATGATACAACAGCAATAACATACACATGTTCTGAACAGATATCACATCTTATATTCAATTTATAACGTAGGTCAAACTGTTACAACCCATATGAGCCCTAGAATAATCGCTCAAGTGTACGATGAGCCAATAACAATTTACAAAAATAGTTATACCAAACTAAAGGCAACATAGAATAAATGGGGGATTAGATGGGCATGACAGGAGGCTGTATAAGCACTATGTATATCTCAACAATATTGGGCTTTCTCAGGGGTCAACTCACAACTATAACCAATGGAAAATCTGAAGACTTAATACAATATCACAACTAATGTTTCCAGATTCATAAATATAGGCTGTGTGGAAAGGATGTGAGACATTGCTGAGAAGGGGAGATAATCAATATACCGGCCATGCAAACATCTGTGCTTTATATAAATGGAAGGAACAACCCTATGAGCTCCAAAACCTCATGAACATCAAATGCTTGAATGAAATCCATGTTCAATTTACTACTCGAAATTTTCATTTCAAAATAACAAGCATAATATATCTAGGGGAGGGTTGCTTTCCCAAGACGTGCTCTAGAACAACTACTGCTCTACTTACTGTATTTCCCTTTTTCAAATAGGTCCACTATGCAAGGACTACATGTTGGGCAGGATAGCTCTATGTGGAAATACTGTAAGGCTTAAAGACACTCAATACTGCAATGTACAATTAGAGTTGTAGGAAGTATTTGGCATTTCTGTAAGGGCTTCAGAACATTTTTCATGGTGAAAATAGTGTTTAGACTTAGAAGAACCTTTTATGCCAATGTATTCCATTGAGACAGATCTGGAATTGCTATCACAGCTGTGTTATTGGAACCATAACCCCAAATGAATGGGCACCAATAGAATATAAGAAGTCTGAAAATCACTGGCCTTAAGGTAAGTCCCTGGAGAAAGAATCTTGAAGTAGAAAATTGTTTTATTTCCATAAACAGAACAAGTGCTGTTCTTTCTATTATACCTTATTTGAGCATAAAAAATAGATACCTGATGAAATAATTGGTCACAGCCTCCCCTGTATATAGCTAGCAAGCCCCCTGTTGTATACAGCCAGCCCCCAATAGTATACGGCCAGCCAGCCCCCTGTAGTATATAGCCAGCCAGCCCCCATGTAGTACACAGCCAGTTCCCTGTAGTATACATCCTGCCAGCCCCCTGTATTATATAGCCTGCCAGCCCCCTGTATTATATAGCCTGCCAGCCCTCTGTTGTACATAGCCTGCCAGCCCTCTGTTGTACATAGCCTGCCAGCCCCCTGTATTATATAGCCTGCCACCCCCCTGTATTATATAGCCTGCCAGCCGCCTTTAGTATATAGCCTGCCAGCCCCCTGTATTATATATGCTGCCAGCCCCCTGTATTATATAGCCTGCCAGTCCCCTGTAGTATACAGCCAGCCCCAAGTAAAAAAAATAAACTCAGTACTCACCATTCCATCGGCCCAGGCAGCTGCGCTCTCATCTTCATGTTCGTGGAAGGTCCAGGACAGCTCCGCCAGCAGCGACTCTTCTTTCTTCATGCCGGCACTAGGACCGAGATATCTCCATGCAAACGGCCCGTCCGGCGCACTCAGGGATGTCAGCAGTGGCTTAGATAATTATAGTCAAAATTATAATATACTTCCTGTTAGTTTAAATTCCCCATATTACAAAATTATTATGGAAGTATGTTTATAAGAAGACTATGGTGGGCTTTAAAAATGGACCCCTCTTTTTAGGATAGGTGATTAATTCTATATATATATATTGGGAGGAGAGGGGAGTCCTACACCACACTCGTATTAGCTGCAGCATTGCACATACTCCCCATTCAATAGTCATACGGCCCGTTTGTTGCTCAGACCCATTCAAGTGAATGAGGCTAAGTTGCAATAACAATCACAGCTGCTATTCTATGTAGTGTCCTTGGTAGAAAGTAAAGAGAGATTGCAGTGACCTTCCTCCTATAGGCACATAACCCTTTTGCCTATAGTTAATCTTGGTCCTCCATAGATGCAGATTGACTTGTAACATCTGTCTATGGAGTGTGGCTGAGGAGTCACTGATTTTGACATTGGGGGGATATTTATCAGGACCTCTGCGCACCGCCAGTGGCGCAGAGGACCTGAAATAATCGCAAATGCTAGCTTATTGCTAGCTTTTGCGATTATTTTCCCCAATCCGCCACCTTCACGCCAGTGGGGCGTGAAGGGGGGGGGCGCGGCCGGCCGAGCGGAGGGCGCGGTCAGACGGGAGTTAGCCGGCGCGGGGCGTTACTGTCCCTGCGCCTGCGCACTCGCTGCTGCCGGCGCCAGCATATGATAAGTATCCTCCTGTGTCTCTCTTGAACACTGTCAGTATAAACGTGGGTTTAGAGTTGTTTGGTTTGATTAGCACCGCACCAATTTTTCTCTTGCAGCTTGGCTCTGGTTTATCAAACGTTAACAAATGTTACTGACAGATTCTCGTTCTACGATCATTACTCCTTTGCTTGCTTGTCTGTTTTGTTTAGATCTCAACGTTCTGACCCAATCACTGTATCTGGCCAGAACTCTGATACCACAAAAAATGTCTTCCCACCCATGTAAGGGTCTTCTGGTATTCTGACTTTTTGGCTTGTGTTTTGACTATGCTCTTGTAATTTGGTAATCATTTGTCCTCTTGGTTCCGACCTGGCTCTGCTGACTACTCTTAATTGTTTGTATCCTCTTGCCTTATTTTTGTGTTTTGTACTTTGGTGTAGGAAGGGAACATCTCCTAGTTTTCTTTTACCGCTAGGGTTTGCGAGGCAATTAGGTAGGGAAAGCTGGTAAGTGGGTTTACCTTGAAGGTGTACTGTTTTTGTCTATTCTTTCAATCCGTTCCCAGAGCGTGCCTTACAAATATCTTATAAAACCTAATAAGAAGAAAAGTAACAGCTACTAAGTTACTATAAATAACATGTATATTCTTCTTATAAACTCAGTTTTTTGTAATAATCCTGCACAGGACTCTATGGACAAATTCTGTGGTTTACAAGATTAAAGAAAATATTATCTTTGCTTTTGAGAGTGGTAATTGCAGGAAGATGCAGTGGGGACCTGTTCTGCTATGCAATTTCTGCTCCATCATTAACTTTTATGGGCAGATGTTTAGAGCTGTACTTAACATAGCAAAACAAAGCACGCCAGTTATAGCAGGATTCACATGGTGTGCTCAATACTAACTATGCCGAAATCTTGATTTGTTCTTAAGTCATAGGCACTTATGAATATTGTTACTTGGCAATCATATTCATTCATGCAAAACAAGTGTAATCTGGCGCAAGAACTTTACAGAAAGATCGTAACCATTATTTTATCCCGAGTTCACTAGAAGGTTAAGAGATGTAAATGTTATTGGGACATTTATTGCTCTTTTCAGAATTTGCTGTGTGATTTACAAAGTGTTGTTGTTGGAATCTAGAAATGAGGATTAGATTTCAGCTCAGGGTCAGAAATTAAAATAATGGAGCCCCAGATTATTCTGAAATCCCATAGCCATGGTTGGGAAATGTATTTATCGCCTCTGACATCTGATCTATTATGTTTCACCGAATCCTATCACTTTCTCGAGAACACTAGAATATATTCATACCGTGCAATGGAGAAATAATCTTCCAAGGAAAGAGATTTATGATGAGTATAATGAAATGGGAGGCTTTTTTTTATCAACTAAGTCAAACCAATCTAAAGTAACCAGTGCCAGTAAGCTGTTGCCAAGCCAAATAAAATCATGTAATGCATCCTAGTAGTGCAAAGGTGCACCTGATGAGAACACAGCTCTACCACTTTACGATCCACTAGTTCAGTGGTGGCGAACCTATGGCACGGGTGCCAGAGGTGACACTCAGAGCCATTTCTGTGGGCACTCAGACCATCACCTCAGGACAGAGTTCACCAAATAGGACCAAATCCACCAAGTCCCGGCAACTTAAGAGATGCTGCTCTCAGTGCTATTTTAAAGCAACACTTCATTGGCTGTTAGAAGGTGTTGACAGAACTGCATTATCTTTGGTGGTCATCCTGCTGGACCAACCATTTTTCCTCTACAGAGAATTTGCCCTCCTTCTTTCAACTGTATTGGTTGCCTCAGGGGGGCGATACAATTGAAAGATGTGGAAGAACAGGTAGCAATAAGTTACTGCTTAAAATGCCATGGATTGGATGATTGGATGAGTGGATTTTGGTTGTAGTTTGGACACTCTGTCTCCAAAAGTTTCGCCATCACTGCACTAGTCGGATGACATGTGAAATATTACACACAGCTTTGGGCATCTACAAAAATGACACAATAAAGTGGGCTTAGTAGAAGAAAGTTGTAAAAGGATTCTCAAACCAAAAATGATTTACCATATTTTTCGGACTATAAGGCGCACAAAAAATCCTTTGATTTTCTCAGAAATTAAAGGTGCGCCTTATAGTCCAGTGCACCTTATATATGAACCCTACTTACAGACAACAGCTGCCTTGAACTGTGCACAGGTCTGCCACCTACTGGTCATTCATCTTTATAATCAGGTGCGCCTTATAATCCGGTGCGCCTTATATATGAACCTAGACATTTTAGCAGGCATTTATTGATGGTGCGTCTTGTAATCTGGTGCACCTTATAGTCTGAAGTAGTTTGAAAATAATAGAAGTTCATCTGAGATATATTCAGGGCTAATGCTTGACTCTGCCCCTTGGTTTGTTGCAAATCCTATCTCGCAGTCTGGCCCTGGTCTTCTGCTTTATTCACAAGTGAGATGTGCAAGGAGCGAGACCAAGAGGAGGAGAGCTGAGCTTATACATGTCTCACCACGGGGAAGGTGTGGAGGATGCAGGTCTTTGTTTTGATTTTCTCAGGGGTGCACCAGCCATGTGGCGAGTTGAGCCTCTTGCCTCAGGCACCACCACCTGCAGTAAAATGGGATTCAACATCAGGGCTGACACTTAAAAATAGTTTCTCTTCCCAACTGATGTCAGTATGTGTGGGAAACACTGCATGTAGAACCCACTTACTCAAAATATTACCTGATATATTACTACTGGATTTGGCTGAGGAGGGCGTTGTCCTATAGGTCGCCTCTGGCAGAAGATCAGGTAGTTTAGGTTCACCCCTGGTTTCTCTCCTTTGGTACCATGAGTCTGAGACCCCACACAGTAATGTTGATGTGTTATGGCGAAATCTACCCCTGTATAAATGAACAGAACAGAGATCTTGTAAATCTAGGCCTACATTTACAGGAAATAATGTTTCCTGATGTCATAGATATAGTTCTTTACTGTAAGAGCAAGAAGATTATGACATTCTTATTGGTATGTTTTCAAGATGTTTTGTATGAATGGTTTTAAGCTGGGTTTTGATGCCATTTCAAGAAGCAATACTATTACAATTTTTTGTAGTATAGACCGGTAACTAAAAATGATTACTTGTTCCAGGGATTTATGCCAATTTCCATATTTGGAAAATCTTCCCCTAAAATCAGAAAAATTTAGCTTAGAAATGAACTTGCTTATGAACTCTACATTGTCTAAATAGATGGACTCGTATTCCTTAACCTTTACAACTATGGTATTGTGTTACTAAGCTCGTAAGAAAGTTTCTCCTTTGTTGACAGTTGGCTTACAATAAGTAAAGCTGAAAAAGTAATGGAATGTCATATGATTCTGATGATTCTGGATATGTATTTCACATCTGGATATGTCACTATAAAAAGACATGTTTGCAGCCGCCCCTCACCCTTCCCTCACAGCAGTCTAACTTTTTGAAGTTCTCGTCAATGTAGTCAGAGTTTGTAAATGTAAAAGAAGTTTAAAATTGTTTTGATTTACTAAAAACAATATTTCAGAAAAAAATCTAAATAAATGGAAGATCTCAAATGTCTTGAATGTTATGGAGAGGTCTCGGTGGATCGCATGTTTGCCCACATATGTGCCCTGCCCTTCTAATTCTGTAACAAACAGGATTCTTTTTTGCCAAGAACATTTTGAATCCATGTGGAAACCATGTGTTGGTTGTTGGAAATGGAGGCGATCAGTAACAGATGTAACACCACACTGACAATTCATGCTGTAAAAGGACTATAAAGGAGTGTGTGGTTACATGTAAGCATCCACAAATATTTTATTCCAAATACAATCACAGACTTAAAGACACCCGACTTACAGACGACCCCTAGTTACAAACTGACCTCGGGATGTTGGTAATTTTCTATTCTTAAGCCTTAGGCTACAATGAACAGTTATCAAAGGTGTCTGCAGTTAAACTTTATTAATATTCCTGGTTATGAGAATCCAAAATTTTTAAAATCTAATTGTCACAGGGACCTAAAATATTTTGGCTGGAGCTACAACTGTAAAATATATAGTTACAACCTACATACAAATTCAACTTAAGAACAAACCTACAGAACCTATCTTGTATGTAACCTGGGGACTGCCGGTATACTAAAATCCCTCTAAATTCCAAAATACACAAATCAACAATAAAATATGAAGTATTTTGTGGTGATTTAGATTAGTAGAATGTTGTAATGTCACTTTGACTTTATTTCCCTGCTAATGTAAATGTGGGACATTTGCAACATTTTTTTCACAAAAATAACCTAGATTGAGTCCTTTTTATTAAAAGGGGTATTCCAGGAATATGAATCTCTGATACAAAAACCCATAATGCTATAAATAAATGAATATAACAAAATTCAAGTCATTAGTCACAAAATGAAGATTAAATAGTTTGATTTTATAATTTACAAAATGTTATGGGCTTTCTAGAGTACAGTTATACTAAGATGGCCACCACTAAAAACTACAAGTCCTATGATCCTTTAGTTCTTGGTAACTCCTCTTCCCTTTAATGCTCTGCTCCTAGTGATAATCTAACAGACTTTCTTGCTCTGTTACCATAGTAACAATGTGTGTAACTGCCATCACTGTACATTACCCCACTGAGATGACGTCTCATCAGAACACCGGCCATACTGGATGCACTGCAACCAACCGACTAGACATAGTGCTGATCACATGACCTGTACAGGCAAGTGCAGGCCATGTGATTTGGACATGTGACCAGCGGCCATCTTCTGTCCTATATCTGCTCTGCACAGAGAAAATCAATGGACTGATTAAAGGGCCAGTAGCATTTTAATCATTATAGTATATGTCCCCAACATTTTTCTGCTAAGGGGAGTAAAATTTTAAATAACAACTAATTACATATTAGCTTATATTTTAAGGACCCATTTATATATGAATTATGCCGATTCCTGAAATACCCCTTTAAGGTTTCAAAGATAAATTGTGTCAACACGTATTACAGGGGAGAATAGATTATAGGTTTTTTGTATAGTTTTCAATGCTGTGGCAGAAATGCGATATCACATGATATACTGAACCTTTGTACAAACTTAGTACTAGGTTCCAACTTTTATTGGATATTTTAGTACTGGTGGTCTCACTATGTGGGTAAAAGACCCCTTACATGGGACAATAAAGCTACCAGACCCAGATGCAAACGCATCTTCTTCACCCTTAACCCCTAGGGGACTCAGCCTATTTTGGCCTAAAGGACGCGGCCCCATTTTTCAAATCTGTCCTGTGTCACTATAAGTGGTTATAGCTTTGGAACGCTATGAGATATCCAGGGGATTTTGAGATTGTTTTCTCGTGACACATTGTACTTCAAATTAGTTTAAAAATTTGGATGAAATCTTTTGCGTTTAGTTATGAAAAAAAACAAAATTTGGCAAAAATTTTGAAAAATTCTTTATTTTCAACGTTCTAAATTCTCTACTTTTGATGCAGATAGTCATAGCACCCAAATAAATTCATAACTTACATTTCCCAAATGTCTGCTTTATGTTGGCATGGTTTTTTAAGATTCCACATATTTTACTAGAATGTTATGAGGCTCAGAATTTGGGTGCCATTTTTCACATTTTTTGTAAAATCGCCAAAACCCGTACTTAGATGGATCTGCTCAACTTCTAATTGACACTGAGAGTCCTAAATAATAGCTAGACTCATAAATTACCCCATTTTGGAAACTACACCCCTCAACGTATGAAAAACCACTTTTACGAAGTTTGTTAACCCTTTACGTGTTTTATAGGGGTTAAAACAAAATGAAGGTGCAGTTTGCAAATTGTAATATTTTTTCACAATACACTCATTTTGGGTGGAAAATTAAACATTTAAAATGGATTAAATGAAAAAAGGCTCCACAAAGTTTGATACCCAATTTCTCCCGAGTACACGGATACCCCATATGTGCTGGTAACCTGCTGTATGGGCGCACGGCCGGGCATAGAAGGGAAGGAGGCGCCATCCAGATCAGATTTGCTATGTCACATTGTACAGGCTATAATTTTTTTCTTTTTTTTATTGAGGATCTATAGGGGCTTATTTCTTTTGCCAAATGAGATGCACTTTTCTAATACATAATTTTGGAGCCTCTATAGCTAATTGGTGAGATTTAATTAACTCTTTGTTGGTGGAGGAAATGAAAATCATCAATTTTTAGGAACATTTTTATGTGTTTTTTTTTTGGCCGTTAACCATACCATAAAAATAGTATATTATTTTTATTCTATGGGTCGCCACGATTATAAAAATACTTCATTTATATATATTTTTAATTTTTTACCATTTTTACTGAATAAAAAGTAATTTGGCAAAATTGTTGTTAATTTTAGCATCACCGTCTTTCATATGTATAACTTTTTTATTTTTCACCTCACAAATCTGTTTAAGGGCTTATTTTATGCGAGAATGATTGCTCTTTTTAGTGGTCTTATTTTAGATTGCGTAACTTTTTAAAATCACTTTTTTTAGAGCATTTTTAAAGGGCATTAATAAAAAATCATCTTTTCATAGAGAGTTTTTTAGGTTGTTTTTTACGGGGTTCACTTTGCGGATCGTATCGATTCTGTTTTATATAATTGATACCAATTATGTGGGGGTTTTGTGTATTTTATTCAATTGTACTGAATAAAAACTAATTTGGAGAAAATCTTATTCATTTTAGCATCACCATCTTTTTATATGCATAACTTTTTATTTTTTGGCTGACAATCTGTTAGGGGCTATTTTTTGTGAGAACTTTGTTCTTTTTAGTGGGCTTTATGTTAGAGGAGGGGGGAGGGAGTTTTATTCTCTCTTTTCTTTCTTATGCGTTTCCTTTTCCCTTTATTTTCTTCCCCGTTTTTTGTTACTTCTATATATATCTCTTCATATTTACACCCAACATTCTTCCTTTTCTTTTGTCTTTCTTCTTTCTTTGCGTCTTTTTTTCCTTCTTGCTTATGCGAGTCCTTCTCTCTCGAACTTTCGTGCTGTGCCTCCACTTTTTTCCCTCCCTTTTTCTCTCCTTTTCTTCCTCTGGAGAGGTCGGGTATTAATTAAAAATTATCTTTTTTTGGAACGTTTTTTGCGTTTTTTTCCTCCGGCGTTTACCGTGCGGGTCCAGTAACAATTCTGTTTTATTATGCAGATTGTTATGGACGCGGCAATACCAAATATGCGGGGGTTTTTTGTGTTTTTATGTTTTTTATACTTTATTAAGTTTTTTTATGGGAAAGTGACATTTTAGGGGCTTATATTTTATGTATTTATTTTTTATTTATTATAATGTGTAGTGTTAACTGTTTTTGCATTTTTTTACTTATACATACTTGAACTTAAACCAGTGATGCTCTGATCACTGGTTTAAGTCCAATACACTGCTCTACAATACTATTTTATTGTAGAGCAGTGTAAACTGTCTGAGCAAGCTTGCGCATGCTCAGACAGTTTGCAGTCAGACCCGGAAGGGATCTGGCTGCAATGGAGACCGGGCAGCTCCGGGGCACATGCCAGTCCTCGGAGCTGCCCGGAAGAGGATCGGATCCCCCGGTAAGCGGCACGGGGGATCCGATCCACAGCAGGAACACCCTTACACGCCGCGGTCATGTTTGACCGCGGCGTGTAAGGGGTTAACACCCGCGATCGGAGCCGGCTCTGATCGCGGGTGTTAGCGCAGGCTGTCAGCTGTACTAGACAGCTGACAGCCGCTGCTTCTGGTACCGTCTCCGTTTGTGAGCCGGTGCCAGAAGCAGGACGTTATAGAACGTCCCCGTGCGCTAAGCATCTAGCCCCGGGGACGTACTATAACGTCCTGGTGCGCCTAGGGGTTAAATTTCACACCTGTTGAATGACGTATTAGAATGGAGAGGATTTCCCAAAAGGTACGTTAAAAAACTGGAACAGGTTGTAGTGGAAATCTACAACAGTCTCTGGCTAGTGTAGACTGCAGTTCTGGCAGAGCTGCTCGCCCCGACTCTCTCCATAGAGATACACGGCACACGGGCACATGTTCTATCTTTTCCTCGGATACAGAGTGTTACAGTGCTGCACATATATACGTCCGCCAACGGTCGTGTGAATGTAGCCTTAGGACTCTTTCACGTTGGCGTTGTTTTTCACGTCCATTATTCAGTGATTTCCACAGATACCTCACAATGCACTTGATTTCTAAGGGTGTTTTCACATTGGCTTGAATTTTCACTAATCCGTTGTCCGTGGAACAAAATTATGAAACGTCCTATTTTTTTCACTGTAGGCACTAGAAGTCTATGGGTCCACAATAAAAACTGATGAGGCTGAAAAACTAGGTGTGATGTTTTCAAAACAATGTTAAACCTTCAGTTTTTTTTGTGGACAAAATGGACACAATGGAGACAAAATGCAATGGATGGGCAACTGAAGCTGAGGACACAAGCCAATGTGAAAGAGCCCTTAGAGTTCTGTCACCACTGTCTGTCCACTGCGCATGCTTAGTAAGGTTTTATGTGCAGAGCAGTGGACTTTGGATTTAATTCCTATTATATGCCACTTCTTATATGTAGTAGCCATATAATTATAGTATAGAGAACTGACTCCATGCCAATGCCAGCAACGAATACTGAGTACTCTGATACTACCTTTATACATTACTACCTGTGGTCTGAATATCACACGATAAAAGTTTGGTTCTGTAGCCAAACACCCACTGGTAAAATTGCCAGCATCGATCACGGGTAGAGATGAGTGGACTCAAACTTTTCGTTTGATGCTCGGTTTGGTTGCATCCCGCACAACACAGACACATGGCCGCCGCCGCCAGCAATATGTCCAGGTCACATGGGATGTACCCAAACCCCAGACGCAATCTAAACAAACAATCCTGCTAATGTCTAATCGCCGGTAATAACCCTTTGAATGATGGCGGCGGCGTGTAAGTGCCGGTTCAGGTCCACTTAAGTAGATAATTCACTTTGGGGTACATATAAGCAGTCCATTAAACTACCTTAGATCATAGCTTTTCCAGATAATTTACAGTGTAGAAATGTTTCTATTGTTTCCAATTACTTCCAATAGTTTCCAATTGATTCTATTGTTTCCATATATTGCTTATAGACATGCTTTTCAACAGATCCTTGTATTGCATTAGGGGCATAACTAGGAAAGACAGGGCCCCATAGCAGTCTTCTAAATGGGCCCCCCCTCCCTTATTAAAATAATAAATATTTATTACATATATATATATATATATATATATATATATATATATATTTATATACAAAAATATACAGTTCTTCACTCTTACATACAACATATAGAGCATATACAAATCACATATAAACCCACATATGGTGCTAGATACAGACGTACAGCATATATACACACCATACACACAGAATATATACATCACATATATATATGTACAATGTGCAGCAAAATATGTATATAATGGTGAACATTCTCCATTCTTTAGTGTTAGGTTGGATGATGGGGCCCCTTGACATTGTGGGCCCCATAGCAGCTGGTATGGCTGCTACCACTGTAGTTACGCCCCTGTATTGCATCTCACACTATGCAAAATGTGTGCTATTTTATCAAAATAAGGCATGAAGTCAATTTAGAAAAAAAACATCTATATGCAATGGGGACAATATTCAAGGCCATCTCTTTGTGCACTATTCTTAAAGGACATCTACCACCAGGATGAAGGATTGTAAACCAAGCACACTGACATACTGGTGTGTGCCCCCTTTGGCAGTATCTGTTCTTCTTTAAGATTCTTATGTTCTTGTTGTTAAGAAAAAAAGGCTTTAAAAAGTATGTAAATGAACCTGAGGTTATAGGTGTTAATGGAGCTTGGAGCCCCTCAGCCTCGTCTACACAGTTCTACACATTTTGCCACACTTTAAATTTAAAAATCTGCTCCTGCCAGGGACTGGTGTAGATTTGAATTTCAACTGGTACCAGTTTTCGAGAACATGTTATATTAAGTAAGAATGTCTCCACCCCAGTCTGCTTTGGTTGCCTCTCTGCACACTTTGTGATTTCACACTCCAAAATATACTGGTAGGTTGTTTAGATTGTGAGCCCCATGGGGACAGGGACCAATTTGACATGCTTTGTGCAGCGCTGCTTAATCTGTGTCCACTATATAAATAAAGAATTATTATTATTTTTACCACCATTTACCACTTTTGAAAACAAAAATCACAATTTTCTTTGCCTGTGCCAGAAATTGTACCTCTTTGCATGTTCAAAAACTGCAAGGAATGATAAATTGCCCAATTGTGATGTATATATTTGCAGATTTTTGAAGAGGAATCTGGACAAAATATTTGACACATCTGCTTGTGATAAAAAATTCTCAACATTCCAAAATGTTTGTAAGGGGCATAAAGGCCGGAACATACAATGTTACAAGGATGTCTGTTCATCTGCAATATGGACACCCTTTTATTTTAGAAATGGCCACCATCTTGAAATCTGCCAAATGCGTTAAAGGTCAAGTTTTTCCAATAGGAAGGTTATATGGTAACATATCAAAGAAGACTAATGTAGTCTCGGAAATTGATTGCCGCAATCAGAATTTAAACATTTATTTAAAACATTTATTCCAAGATGGCTATCATGTTCCAGACATGTTCTAAAAGACCGCCTCACCCATAACTTGCTGGGATAATCATATGTGTCATTTTTTCCTTTCAATTTCTAAAATAAAAGGGTCATCTGTGACTTTTGACTCACTTTAACTGCATTTCTGAGAAGTCTTCATTTACCACCATTGTAGTTCTAAAGGTTCTTCTATTTTCGTCACTGTTTTCTTTGATAATGTCTGTCTCTGAATAAATTAGGTAATAATAGTAACAGTTGTCTTTACTATTCATTAATAAATTACTTTACACTAATTAATGCAAGACCATATCATCATAAACTTCATTAGTTACTAGATAAAGGTGGATTGTGTCACATCAGGCAGGTGATTGTGAAACATGTTGTACAGTTATTAACCTACAAGGACGTTGCTGCATTAATGCAGACCTCTTCTAGTTCCAGTGGCACTCAGGTTAATATTAATGACTGCTACATGCCAGTGCATGAATATTTATAGCAGGTGGTTCACATTTGCTTGCATTATTACCTATTATCTATTGGAAATAGCTTCATAGCTTAAAGGGAACCTGTCAGCACTTCTGTTAAATGTTAACTTAAATTCTAGTGTTGTACAGAAGTTTCCGGAATTATAAGCCCAGCATGCCCGTCTTGAAAAATTGTTGGCCTGGTTGCAAAGAAATCTTTATTTTTGTTTGTTTGATAATCGGTGCACCTATGGCGTGGCTGCACGGTACAGCGCACCATCAGTTTTGCACTTGTAGCAGGGCACTCAATAATGTCTAAGCTGAGGGCAGTGAAACTAGGCAGAAGAGTCTACACTGAACCTCACAGTGACATCCATGGCTCTCCAAAATGAAAATTTGAATATGCATAAAATTGAATTTTGTTCTGTCAGAGAAATAGCTACAATGCCTTCATCGTATATGGAAATGATTTTTTTTAAATTGAAAACTAAAGCGTTAAAATACTTGATGATTTTTCATTTTCAAAATTCTCAGAGAAATGTCTGCTTATGATGCAATAGCCTTCACCTACAAGGCCATATGTTTAGTTTATATGAGACTACGGAGCTGTGTATAAAAATATACACATGCACAATATTATAACTGAAAGGCAGGAGCTGTATTACTCATAGATAGAGATGAGCGAGTATACTCGTCCGAGCTTGATGCTCGTTCGAGTATTAAGGTACTCGAAACGGCTCGTTGCTCGGACGAGTATTTCCCCTGCTCGAGATCGAGCATTTAATTAAACAAACACAGTGAAGAACAATGAAGAATAGAATAAAAACAGTGAACACAGGATCATTTAAGTGAAAAACACAGTGAAGAACACAGTGAAGAATAGAAGTACAGATTTCGCACCATCTGCTTACTTGTCGAAAGATACACGCGGACACGCAGCAGGGAGACATCGGGCGCAGAAGGAGAGACATTGGGCGCAGCAGGAGACACATCGGGGCGCAGCAGAGACACATCGGCGCAGCAAGAGACACATCGGGCGCACAGGGGACATCGGGGCGCAGCAGGGAGACATCGGCCAGCAGAGACAATCGGCGCGCAGCAGAGACACATCGGGCGCAGCAGAGACACACGGAGCACATCGGGCGCAGCAGAGAGACATCCGCGCAGCAGGAGACATCTGCGCGCAGCAGGAGACAATCGCGCGCAGCAGGAAGACATCGCGCGCAGCAGGGAGACATCGGGCAGCAGGGAGACATCGGGGAGACTTCAGTGGAAGAAGAGGAGCGGATCCCGGGACAGCGTATCTCCCGACAAGTAAGCAGATGTGCCGAACATCTGCAATCTATTCTTCACTGTGTTTTTCACTTAAATCATCCTGTGTTCACTGTTTTTATTCTATTCTTCACTGTTCTTCACATCTGATAACTTGTCGGGAGATAATATACGCGCGGAACAGTGAAGAATAGTTTGCAGATGTTTGCATACATCTGATCACTTATCAGAAGACATTCTTTTTCAATTAAATAACACATTTTATTCCCGAAAAATGTTCGGGTCTCCCATTGACTTCAATGGGGCTCGTTATTCGAGACGAGCACTCGAGCATCTGGAAAAGTTTGTCTCGAATAACGAGCACCCGAGCATTTTATTGCTCGCTCATCTCTACTCATAGAGTATTAATAAATGTTGAGCTAAATTAATATACAGGCACTTCCCAGGTTACGTATGTAAGTCGGAACTGTATATTTTATAATTGTAATCCCAGCCAGAATTTCTTTGGTCTCTGTGACAATTGGATTTTAAAAATGTTGGGTTATCATAAGATCCAGGATTAATAATAAATCTTAATTGCAAACACCTGTGATAACTGTTATAGCTGTTTATTTTAGCCTAGGGCCAAAGTACAGAGGTCCGTTTGTAACTAGAGGGTCGCCTGTAAGTCGGTTGTTCTTAAATAGCGGACCGCATGTAGTAATAATATTGACATAAAACTATTTGTGTATCTTGTTAGTGATTGTCATCTCCCCAGGAAACTGAAAAGCGTTCGAAATTTTGATGCTGAATTTTAAAGTAGCAGTAAGATAGATGTGATTTTAAGAAACCTTTTTCACACATCACAGCACTATTCACCTATTCAATATTTATCCAATTATCTATGGATCTACCTTTCAACATTGCAGATAACTCATGTTTCATATTTGTACATAAAAAATGTTCTAATTACAGTCAGTGCATCATAGCTCAGAGAGAGAGAGAGTCTCTTTGAATAAACTTTGGCAATGTCTAAATAGTTAATCGGGACCTTGACTTACAGAGACGGGAGGGGCGGTCATTGTTGCTACTTTAGTGTTGAACATTCCTAAATGAGAAGTTTTGTTTTTTAAATCCAATAATTTTTATTAACACAGATTTTTTACAATTTTTTTTTTAGAAAACAATCTCAAAAAGACATTATCTGAAGTTTTACCTTTCATTGTAATCGAGTCTATGATAATTATGAGATGATGTGGAATAGTGATCTTTACAGGAGAATTGTTAGACCATGGAGTTCAGTGGTTAGTTTTAAAGTGTAAAAATATTAGAAGATCTTGTTCAGACTAAACATTGTGCTATGCAAAAAAATGAAAAAAGAAATCTTCTAGAATCAAATTTGTTTATTCAATTTTTCTGAATTAATATGTGAGTTTTATTTTCCGATGTATTTTAGCTGGACTTATCAACAACAGAATGTAACAAAACAGAAATACTTATAAATCTGTAGTGTAAATTTTGGCGTGGAGATCAGCAAGGGAAGAGATCAAGTTGAAAAGTCTCTTTATAAGGCCTCTTGCAAACATCTTTATTTGTCGGCTGTGAACTGGTTCCACAAACAGAGGTTAATTCACCAATGATTTCTATTGTGCATTCTCAATGCGCCTGGTACATACAGACCGCCTGTTCCCGTCAGCGCTTACCCTACTGATGTCAGAAAGGCCGTGATCAATGGCACAAGGATGTGGACTCTACTATTCGAGGTTGTTAATTTCCTGTGGTGGGGGACAGATACACTGGGTCCTTGATGTAGCCCCTCAGAAAGAATTCACAGATCGTAAGATCTGGCGATTGTGAAGACCATCACTAGATGGGTGAACTATTCCAAATCCTTGGTAGTTTCATTCAGGTAACAGCAAACATCTAAATATAAACTTAGTATAATTTTTGTTTAACATGTCCACCTTGGCAGGGCACATTCACAGTATCCTTGATAAAAAAAAATAAAACTGTAGATTTTTACAGTTTATTTGGCTCATGTGTTTTTGTAGTGATTGACTTTCCTGTGGAGGTGAAATTGAATTCTTCTTCCAAAGCAAATCAATGCAAAAAAAATCACAGAAATTTATTATCATGCTTTAGTTTGTGAAGATGATGTCAAATGTATGACTTACAACTTGGCCGTTTCCATCATTTACAATATACACCATAGTAGTTCCATAGTATTAGATGTCTATATGCAGAAAAATAATATAGCGTTTGTGGTGGCATGCTTTAGAAGAGGCAGTGGGTGTCTGGGCTATCACAGATTATTTTCATTGTATCTACTGGAAGAAAGCGATGGTACATGTCCGAAATGCGTTTTACATACAATATAAACCAACTGCAATGGTCCTGATGCCCAGCACCTCTTCAATAGCATGGCCACCAGAGACCCCATATTATTTCTCTGCGTATAAAGATCTAAAACTACTGGCCCACTTTTCGGAGTCTGTAACAGGGGAAGAGCCAGCAGCCATAGGACAGCGCAAAGAACATAGTGATGTATGCAGCATAACTAAACCAGGAGGGAGCCTATATTTTCCTGATAATATTGATGGCCACCACTATCACCCTATGAGTGCTGGTATAATTTTTTTTATTTTTTAAATTTTTCCATTATCTTATAGTGCCATAGTAGTCTGCCTTCTTCAGTCTATTCTAGTACACAGCTCAAATCATGTTCACGGTCTCCCCAAGTCTTTAGGTGGCCTGGGCTTCTCCTATGACATGAATACCCATTAGTTTCAAATTGTTTCTCACAAATCCTAGTTCTTTTTCAATTTTGGTGACAGATGGCACAGATGTAGTCGACAAAAATCTAAATGTGCGCAAAAATGTTGAGGAAGTAGATATTTTGATAAATAAACATCAGATCCAAATTATGAAAACAGCCAAACGTCTGAGAGGCCGGGGACTCACATTAAACCAGCCCCCGAAGAGAAAACACGTTTGATTCCCCCACCTCAACCCTGGGGAGATGAAAATCCAGGGTCAACTTTAGTATCAGTGTATTTCTTGAGATATCTCCTTTTTGAACAATTTTTACCCATTTATTTTTTTTATGATTATGGCACCATCTGTCAATCAAAATTACCTGAATTGTAGATTGAATCAATGTATATTTTTCCTGGGGAATCCAAATCTACAATAAAAATGGTTTCCATTTAAGATTTTAAAGTTTCAAAATGTTCCAAATGTCACCATTTCTATGTAATTGGTCATTTAGAATAAGATTTGTGGTTCTTAGCAAGTAGGCCCACAGTTATTGGTGGGGGCTAGCTGGAGACACTATTTAAAAGTGATCATATATGCTCCTGTTGCATGGGACGTTCATTAAAGGGCTATTCCCATTTCAGCAAATTAATGTTAATGTTTTTATGATTGAAAGTTATACAATTTTCTAATATACTTTCTGTATCAATCCCTCTCTGTTGTCTAGATCTCTGCATGCTGTCATTCTATAGAAAGCTTCTATATAACTTCTAGTGGACAGAAATGTCACACAGATGCACGGCTCGTTATATGACACAACTCTGATTACTCTCTGTGTTATATAACGAGCCGTGCACCTGTGTGACCAAGCTCAGACTTCTGTCCACTGGAAGTAAACATGAAAGCTTTCTATAGCAGGACAGCAAGCAGAAAAAAACAATGAGGAATTGATACAAAATGTATATTGGACAATTGTATACGTTTTTATAATACAAGCAATAACATAAATTTGCTGTAATGAGAACACCCCTTTAATTTAGAAATATTATTGACTTCTTTCCTTGTTTTAATGAATGGCAAAAAATAAAATGTATGGATGACCCACTTCTTGGTAGAAGAACCTCTCTGTACTTCTCGAAATGGTGATGTTCACATTCTCTGAGAAGGCACACAGACACATATGGATTTATCATAAGTCTTATAGACTAATTTAAAGGAAGTCAGTAAGAAAGTTTATATTGGTACATATTATACCCTTATCTTTACACATAAATCAGCCTAACTTTTAAAGCTAATATTGTATTGGTTCCTCTTGTCTTGGCAAAATATCTGTGATATATGCATGGACTTCAGATCACAAGACCTTTTAAAGTGCCCTGTGGTATATAACACTGAGGCTACACAGTAAATCATTAAGCTCTGGAGCTTGAAACCTTATCTTACATGTTAAAGACACCACTGCAATAAGGTAATCTCATTCACATGATAAAGTGTGTGTGGTCACCAACAATGTTTGGTTTGAATGTGTCAAAGTAACAATCCATATGAAGACAAGTATCCTGGGTTCCCAAGCCTAACAATCCCTCCACCAACTTGCCTTCTTCCCATAGTTATAGATGCCCCTATGCCTTCCCCTGGCGAAGTATGCGTCATCAAGTAAGCGTCACCAGGTCAGGACATGTAATTACACTGCTCTACAGTCCAGTTCTGATTCTCATATATAAATAAACCCTGTAAAGCAAAAGTGACAAACTCTCTTAGAGCAGCCCCCTTCTGAACTTGTGGGGTAAACCAAGGTGGGATAAATAGAGAGGGGAAGTGAAGTGAGGCTCCCACCTGGTGGTGTTATGATTGATGCAGGACAACCAGCATCTGTATAATCCTGGATAGTGGATGGTGGGTAGTTGTTGGTAGGAACCACTGAACACTCCGACTACCCTCAAGAGTGATGTTTTGTAGATGTAATCTATCCATCACAATGGGGCACATTTACTTACCCGGTCCCTCGCAGAGTTCCCGAAAGTGCATTGCCCGTCCGGAATGCACTGTGCCGTGATTCACTTAGAACAGGTCCGCCGGAGTTCACCATCTTCTTCCTGCATGTAAGTGCTCTGCTTGCAATTTTGAAGTTAAATTCCGCGGTTTGTCTGAATCCGTCAGATCATCTGAAGCCCCCCCATTTCTGTCGCATGAAAGCTGGGGCAATTGCGCCAAAATCCAATCGCCTGCTCCAAAAACCCCTTCTAAATCCCTGTCCCAGGGGCGCAAAATGGAATTCCTCGGGATGTCCGACGAAAGTGCGGTCCTCGGGGCCCTTAGTAAATGAGCCCCAATGTGTCCCTTTTTATACATTTACTTTAAGAACTGAGTGTTTACTGGCTATACTATGTATTCCACTTCTTGACCGGTGACATGAGCAGCTAGTCAGTGGGATACTAGACCACTCTGTGCAGATGATTCTTTACTTATTTCAGTCAAGCAAAAGTAAAGTTGAAATTCTTTTAAGGGTAAATCTTTGCTGTGAGTAACACGTTTTAAGCTATGATGATAAAAAAGTAATAATATCATGATAATAAAAATTACCAAAATCAAAATCAATCATGATAAACCAGGGACACTTACTCATAGACCTACCGTTATTGTGGTAATCTTTTTAGATTTGTTATCCATGGTCTTCTCTCAAAGATCAACTTTTATAATATTGCTAATTTTCCTAAAGGGCTCTGTTGAATGTTTCCAGAGCCCCTCAATTCTGTAGCTTCACAAGCGGTTACAATGAGCATACCAGGTCTCCCCTCCTCGTGTACTTCCTTCTGCTGCTAGATTATGCAGGAAGAAGGAGGACAGAGAGAGCAGGGGATTGGGTAAGACATGTTCTGCCCTGAAGTGCCCACAGAGGACTACAGACTTATAAGCATAATTTTAAAAGTTGATTTTCGGAAGGAAGGAGGCCATGGATAACAAATATAAATAGATTATCACAGTAACGGTGCCTGGATTTATGAGTGTCCCTGGTTTATCATATTTGATGGTAGTTTGATGGTGGCATGGTGATGGGCATCACAGTGGCTCAGTGGTTAGCACTACAGCCTCACAGTGCTGGGGTCCTGGGTTTAAGTCCCATCTAGGTCAACATCTGCAAAGAGTTTGTATGTTCTGTGCTTGCGTGGGTTTCCTCTGGGTCCTCAGTAAATGCTAGAATTGGAAACTGTTTACGCCTTGGAGGCGTCTTATTTTTCTGTAAGTGTAAAATATGAACTAAAGTAGTACATTGTTTAACATGGTTTAGATTTAGTGCATTTCTTAACAAAAGTTCAATTATTTTAAAGTTATGCCATTGCTTATACTTGTTTGTCATGCAGGACCTACACACATCATAGGAAACTGGAAGCCCTGACTTCAATAGACACTGCAACATGCTTTGCATAAATCACTAATGCAAACAAATATAAGAAACTTTATAAGATTTCTTGTTAGAAATATATGCTTTTTTCTCCACTGATCAGATTACATATTACACACAGAAGTCTATGGAGGAGAGGTGGATTTTATCAAACAAACATTTTTATTGGTTATCAATAATTATTTAGTTACATTAAAGGATCTCAGCATTTTATTTCTATTAATGGGTTTATCTTCATTGTGCATTTATTTCTGTAGTGTATTATAGAGCATACATGCAGTATGTATGACATTTTATGTGTGAAAACCAATAAATTATACAGTATACCCTAACAACTTCTGTGAGCCTTTATAACACCTAATAAAGTGCGGCCATGTTTGTTTACATGGCGCCCGGACCGGAGCGACAGCAGCGCTGGATACCGGAGGGCACCGGAAGGTAAGTACAGCTTTATTATTTTAGGCAGCCCGCTCCCGGCCACATATATATATATATTTTTTTTTTAAACTCGGACAACCCCTTTAATCTATGGTACCAATGGGATGAAGTACTTGCACCGGACACTGTACAGCTGCCGGGAGATTACATACATATAAGGGACACTGAATATGAATGGGGAACCCATTATATGTGCCAAGATTCAGTGAGAACTGATTGCTCTTCTTCCATTGTATAAAATGTATTCTGTGGATTTAAAGGGAGTACAACACTTTCCCCAAATTTTATCATTTGCAGTCAGCCTGTTGTAAAGAATTGTGTTGTAATTTCCAGTTCACCTTTATTATTTCTGTTCAATTGCCATTCCCAAGATATTCCCATTTTAATCTGTATGCTAATGAGACAGTTGGTGTCCTCATCACTTGCTGTTCCCACCTAGACCACTTCACTCCCTTTCCTGTGCTTCCCTTTGCTTCTTTGTTGCCAATTTCCCTGCTTATATGACAGAGAGGCTGTTGTCTAGGAAGTATTAGCAGAACTCCAGGTGCTGAGGACATGCTGAGGGTGCAGCAACTGTCTCATATACATATAGTTTAAAATGGGAATTTCTTAGATATGGCATGATGGACTAAAATAACTAAGTTATCATCTATAACATTCTATCAGCAGAATATGACATTTAAGAGGGAGGTGATATATTTAAAGGAAATAAATGATTTGATTTTACACATTGTGAACCAAACACACCTTGAGAATGCTGTTGCTACACTGATGCAGAAACATATCTTGTTTAATCCCTGATCTGAGTGGTTTTGCTGAAAAAACTATTATAAAATTCAGGACCTTGAGAAAGCTTGGGTGCATGCACAATACACTGAGCTTCTTGAATCAAACTGAGCTAATGACGATTTATTACTTCTGCCTGTCAGGTACAACAAAGTGGCTGCATCATTCTTTAAGGCACCAAGCCAGGCAAAGGAATGACAGAGTCTTGTTATTCTGAATTTTTAAATAGTTTTTTTCAGCAAAACCACTTAGCTCATGTATTAAACAAGATATGTGTCTGCATCAGTGTAGTTACACCATTCTTGAGGTATGTTTGCTTCATAATGCATCAAATCAAATGGTGGGTTTCCTATAAAAATCTGCAGCTCATATAATTTTCTTTGTGGAGACATTTGGCATGGTGATGGGGGTATCTTTATAAGCTTATTACATTGATACCTCTAATCCAATGACTATTTGCAGCATACAATTCTGTGTAAAAAATCTGTTTCATTGCACCCTGTGTGCAAGGTCCCTAACACCATGCTGTAAAGGGCCTGCACACAGTACAAAAGTAAGTAGCAGGACTGCTGAATCGCTTGATGAACATTCATGGATTACTTACAAGGCAATAAAGGCTCATGGACAACTTAAGTAAAGTAGTGGCCAACCCCTTTAAACATTGCTTTCTTATGGTAAAAAATACCAAAGCAAATATTATTTATTCTGCACAGTGAAATACATAATAACAAATTAAATAATCGGTAATAAAAGTTATATATAGTGGATTTAGTGGATTGTATACCCTAACAACTTCTGTGAGCCTTTATAACACCTAATAAAGTGCACAGAAGACAGGGGCATTAGAGCCTGATTTGTGAGTTTCACTGTTAAGACACACAAGTACTGCAACTAGATAAAAAAGCTGGCATTCCTTTATTATTATATGGAAAACCAATTAAGAGAAGGGTTAGTGCACGTTTTGTGGTATTTATTGCTGTTTTTTTTTTAAATTATTATAATGTATTTTTTTATTATTATTATTAGCTCCTACCTAATTGCCCAAAATTAAAATTTTGTTTCATCAGTAAAACAAATGCCGAAATGTGAAAATTTGCCAAATTGTAAAATGCTGCATATTTGAAAGTATACTTTATTATCACCACCTCTTGTATACTACTACAATGTTAAAAAACACGTTCTACATGGAGAGTTGTCCACAACAGTCAATGGCTGCCAGGGCTGTGCTATGCATATTACCTGCATAGTTGGCATTGTGCTTTCAAATAAATCATCATCAAATGTCCCCTTAAATTATCCTTAGGGGTTCGCCCTCATGCTCACGATTTGCTATATGCAAATCCACGGTGCATTTTTCAAATAATTTTTCAAAATATTCTGTGCTGTGTTAGCCTTTGGTTAAATAGATAAAATAACAGAAAGTCCTCAGTTGTTGATACCTTTAATTGGCTAACTAAAAAGGTTGATGAAAATTGCAACCTTTCATGAATACTCAGGTGCCTGATGAAGAGACCTGAGTAGTCTCAAAAGCTCTCAATTATTATCTATCAAAGAAATCTGGAAGTTCAATGCCAAATGACAGGGACAGCAGGGAACATTCTAGATCTTCTACTGAAATAACTCTTATGATTATGGGGTTCTTAACACTTGAAGCCTCACTGATCAGCATGTTGTCTCCTGTCTCAGCAGGTTTCACATACAGTATGATATATCCAGTGGAGTGACTACAGAGGTCGCAGTTGCATCTGGGCCGTAAGCTAGGGGGCCCACCAGCTGCTGTACAACATTTCATTTTTGTTGACTTTCAGGAATTTAAGCGCTGTCAATCCTTCAACCTATTCTGCAGACTACAAATTATGACACAATGGGGCACATTTACTTACCCGTTCCTTCGAGATCACAGAAAGTGCACTGTCCGACGATAATGCACTCTGCCGCGATTCACTAAGATCGTGCACCTGATATCCTGTATGTGTCGCTTCCCTGCTCAGGTCCGCAGGAGTTCACCTTCTTCTTCCTGGTGCATGTAAGTGCATTGTCTTGCGACACAATTTAAATCTTAAATCCCGCGCTCAGTCCGAATCAGTCGGATCGTCCGACAACCACGCCCTCTGATTTCTGTCGCATGAAAGCTCAGCTGCACCACAATCCGATTGCATGCGACACAATCCCAGTGCAAACACCTGTTAAATAGCTGTCAAAGCTGCGCAAATCATGAAACCGGTGAACAGTCTGTCGTAACTGCGATCTGGGACCCTTATTAATAAGCCCCAATCTGCCAGATGTGTCTTCAACCTCCTAATATCAAAATTTGGAGAACTCAGTATACATATATATTCAAGTAACTGAGGCTATAGAGAAATATGCAGCTGTAATAGTTACAGTAGTCTCCATTCACTCCTTTCTTGCTACAGTCAGAGAAGACATCACAGAATGTGATGTGAATGGAGCATATTTACTTCTCATTGTGCACAACTGTTATCCTTAAAAAGGTGTCTATCATACATAGAGACGAGCAGATGTATCTAAACTCCTTTGTTAAAAAAAGATCTATTGTTTATATGTTTCCAAGATATTTAGCAATTTTAGGAGGGCAAGTGGGCAAAATATATATAGGGGTCCAAAGGCAAACTTTTCCCTTGGGGCTTGTGAATCTTTAGTTATACCCCTGACTTTCTATCTCCCCCTTTAGAGTTCAATTTCTAAGATTAGAAGTCAGACAAAAGTTTAACGATGATTTTTCTTGTAATTTCTACTTTTAACATTTGCATTCATCAATTTGGATCACAAGTTGTGTATTTTTTTATGATATATTGTGTATGCCAACAAACTGCAGTTATGATGGAGATTTCACATATGTTGGTGTATTAAATCACGCTGAAGTGCTATACAATGCAAAACAGATTTTTATGTTAATGACTGTGGAATCTGTTTTTATCCCGGATGCTTAATCCTGATCAGCAGTGGATTACCAGCAAGTTGTCCCCTGAACTTCCAGAGCTAAAAACAAGCAGATGTTTTGGTATTTCTGGCACCCATCCCGACCTTTCCACTTACACATGTACAGCTCTGAGATTAGTTTACGATTAGATACAATTATGTCCTACTTTGGTGCGCTGGACATGGAAGGCGCATTATTCCACTTTGCACAGTGGTAGATTTGACTCACATTTCTGTGTTTTTTTTCTGTTTATAAAAATCACATGGTTACTTTAATAAAAACAGATGTGATAATACTCCACCCATTGGCACAGAAATAAAAAGTATTGGCGGCAGAGCAGAAGAAATGATTAAAGTGTAGTTTATCATCAAATATAAAAGTGTGACTTGTGGATAGAAATAAAGGAATTAGTCCTGAAATTTGGGTACTGTACAATAGCATGGTTTATCTGCTTCTCATTTCACTATGGCTAACCTGCGGTGATTCCAACCGTAGTGGCTGCAACCTTAAAGTACAATTGTAAAATATAAAAACATTTGCCTAACTCTGCCGTCTGCAAAAATCTGCAGGTGTTTAGCAGCAAGCAGCGGTTTTACCTTGTCCCCACAGGCTAATCTCCATTTGCCATGCTTCCCGGTAATCATGGGAAACCATATAGAACTGCTTGAGACGACAGGAGGTTTATTGGGAGGGGCTGTAAGAGAGGAGTACAAGAAAATTATATATGAAGTGATGTCACAGGCATGTGGCTCATCACATGCTTCAGGTTGTCCTATTACAAACATGCTGTCCTGATTCCTTTGAATGCCCTGAGTACTCTGGCTTCAGTGTCCTACGCAGATTTCACAACCAGGAAGTGCCCACCCACTGCATCAATCTGAATAGGATTAAATAAGAAAGGATGAAAGATATACCAGACTGTATTTAAGGCTAGGAAGAAGCCAGCAGCATGATACAGGTATTGTTGGAATTGTTGTCAAAGGCTCTATCTGGTTGTGCTAAAACTATTTTTTTGTCAGTAACTTTACAGTTGCGGTTTAAAGGGGTTTTATAGCCCGAGCTAACAAAGACCAATCAGCTATTTTATACTATAGATGGAACTGGACAAGTATCTACAGGTACCCAGAATAGGCGGAGTTGTCTTGTTTAAGGAAAGGAATTCGACCTTTGTGATTCCATTTTTGGCTTGTTTCTTCTGTGGTCAGAATTTTGACGCATCTGTCCTTAAAGTATTATTAAATAATTATTTTTGTTTTTATTTAGAAATCATGCAAGTTTCATTGAGCTGTATCAATAGTTTGCATCAGTATTTGAAATCCAAAAGAAAAATAGGATCCTAACCAAAGAGTTGTTTAGTTCTTTCCATTATACTTTTGCATTTGTTTTATTTTTTTTATTCATATATTTTTTACTTGATTTTTAAAAAGTGTCACTGAATTTATGTAAAGACTTTTCAGAGATTTATGTTACAGATCTGGTGTATTCTCTGGACATCTTTACAGCAGCCAAAGACCCTTTAACAAATGATGTATAAAGTAAAAGCTATATCCCCAAGGGGTTAAATGGATTTCAGAAAAAAAAAATCTACTTAATGCTTACTTAAAGGGGCTGGCTGGTGACAGATTCCACTCGACATTGCATAATATTTTTTCTGGACTTACTCTGATCATTCTCCATCATTCCATACTGTTACATAAAATATTTTCCCAGGAGTTCTATTTTGAACCTACTGAAACAGCTGTTCAATCACATGGATGAAAAGCAACTGAAAATGAAGACGCCAGTTATGTTTGTCATAGTCGAGTGTGTACCCTTTAGACTGATGAGTACAGAATGACCCTCAATTCTTGGGATTTATACATTACAAGAAAAAAAAGGTTTTGACATTCCGGCACCATGCTATGGTACCAATAGGATGTAGTCCTTGCACTGTACAGCTGCCGGGAGATTACATACAAGAGACACTGAATATGAATGGGGAACCCATATTATATCTGTCAAGTTTCGGTGAGAACTCTTTGCAGAAGAGCAAAAAGAGCAAAAAGTTGTATATTCTACAGCAGAATTTGAACAATTCTGCTGTAGAATATACAACTTTTTGCTCTTCTGCCATTGTGAAATGTATTCTGTGGATTTAAAGGGAGGACAACACTTTCCCCAAATTTTATAATTAAGAGTCAGCCTGTTGTAAAGAATTGTGTTGTAATTTCCATTTATTATTTCTGTTCAATTGTCGTTCCCAAGATATTCCCATTTTAATTTGTATGGTAATGAGGCAGCTGGTGTCCTCATCACTTGAAACCCTGCGGTTCCCACCTAGACTACTTCATTCCCTTTCCACTGCTTTCCTTAGCTGCTTCTTAGCCAATTTCCCTGCGTATATATGACAGAGAGGGTGTTGTCTAGGAAGTATTAGCCGAACTCCAGGTGCTGAGGACATGCTCAGGGTGCACCAATTGTCTCATGCACATATGGTTTAAAATGGGAATATCTTGGATATGGCATGATGGACTAAAATAAGGTATGTTGGAAATCATTTCTCTACAACATTCTGCCAGCAGAATATGACATTTAAGAGGGAGGTGATATATTTAAAGGAAATCTACCATTTGATTTTATGCATTGTGAACCAAAGATACCTTGAGAATGCCGTAGCTACGCTGATGCAGAAATATATCTTGTTTAATCTCTGATCTGAGTGGTTTTGGTTAAAAAAACTATTATAAAATTCCAGACCTTGAGAAAGCTGGGTTGCATGCTGCTTGCCATTCATAAACACATTACACAGAGTTTCTTAAACTGTTCAGACAGGACTAATGAAACTGAGCTAATGGTGATTGATTACTTCTGCCGGTCAGGTACAACAAAGTGACTGCATCATTCACTGAAGCAGTGCAAGAGGAGAATCGCTGAGCCAGGCAAAGGAGCGACAGAGTCTCATTATTCAGCATTTTTTAATTGTTTTATCAGCAAAACCACTCGGCTCATGTATTAAACAAGATATGTGTCTGCATCAGTTTAGCTACAGCATTCTTGAGACATGTTTGCTTCATAATGCATCAAATCAAATGGTAGGTTTCCTTTAAAAATCTGCAGCTCATATAATTTTCTTTATGAAGACATTTGGCATGGCTAGGGAGGTATCTTTATAATCTTATTAGATTGATACTCTAATCCACTGAGTATTTTCAGCATACAATCTGTGTAAAAAATCTGCTTCATTATACAAAAGTAAGTGGCAGGACTGCTGAATCACTTGATGAACAGTCATGGATTATCTACAAGGCAGTAAAGGCTCATAGATAATTTAAGTAAAGTAGTGACCAACCCCTTTAAACAGTGCTTTATTATGGTAAAACATGCCAAAGCAAATATGATTTATTCTGCACAGTGAATTACATAATAGCAAATTAAATAATAGGTAATAAAAGTTATATATAGTGGATGTATTGGATTACAAAATAGCAAAATTAAAATCTCTAGTTCTCTCTCTCTCTCTCTATAGCTCTGGGGAGCACAACCAAAAACCATATTAGCCTTATTAATTAATTTATTAAAGGTTTTTTAAATTGTTATTGATATTCTATGCTAAGAATGGGTAATCAATATACATAGACTGTTCTCTCTAACTCCTGCTTTCTCATACAATGTTCCATGTATCTCCCCTTTCCCACATACTGACAATAGTTTCCCATTCAACATGCAAACTGCTTGCACATGTATTTACAAAGTGTTTGTGCCAGTATTGTGTTGTGGCTGCACTTTGTCCACCATGCCACAAAATCCTGCAACTAAAGGGGCGTTCCAGTGCAGAGTGTGACCATACGCCACATTTATTACAGAATTTTGTTGCACGCTTTATGTTAAAGGTGCACCCAAAAAAGTGGGTGCACACTTCCCAATGAGTACAGGGTGCACCAGATTACTGAAGACCACGAGCCAGTATTCAATAGTCTGGCACACTCTGCACATTAGTGAGGTAACCTGCAGATAGTACAGTTTGCACTACTTTTGAGATATGTGGGCCATAGTCTACTCATCCCCTTCTTATTCCAGTTCTTAGTCTGCATTCTCAAATCCACCCAAAATATTAACCCATATACAGTACTTTCAGATTTCCACCACCTCTACATTCTATCCAGCAACAGTAACTGGCCCAGACCTATCCTTCTTACTCACAATACCAAGTCTTTATAGTCAAATTGAGGATAAGTCCATTTGTCCTACATCCATCCACAAAGTCCCTTGCGTATCATCTTTACATCCTCCCTTATTATGGCCGCCATGGAGTGATCAGATCATTTCTGTATGTGACATCTTGGAATTAAATGGTGTGTATCTGGGAAATACAGATGAATATGGCACTGTTCATGGTGCTTCAGTGCTACATAACAAAATAGTTTCGAGGACAAACTGTGGCCTATTTAACAAGTAGTCATTAACCCAATTCACTATTGGCAACACAATGATCATATTTACAAGCTTGTTACTCAGCAAATGGGGATAAATCATGTTAAATGCACTGGAAAAACCTGAATTTTATTCTCTTCCAGATGCAAGTAAACTCTCTGTAGTAAGTAAATGATGCTATCAGACTAATTTAGGCTGGTAAGAAAACAGTAAAGGATCCAGAAACAGATGAACCGTTCTTATCAAATAGGCCAACGCCAACCTCTCAGTAACCTTCATGATAGAAGATGTTCATGCCATGGAGCAATAATGACTAAAACCAGTCTGTTTCCCAGATTAACCAGGACTACACACAGTGCAGAAATTTGTTTTTTTACTGATTCCTATTGATAAATAAAAAAAGTTGAATCCATAATATAGTCCTCTGAGGGAGAACACAGGGACTAGTATCTGGTTATTTCCAATAGACCTAGCAGCATAGGTGTGTTAGTCTTGCTGATCATAGACATACAGATTTTTTTTACATTTTTACAGTAGTTGATTCCACAAGGCATTCATTTAAGAGGGCCCTGTCGCAGGGGTGTAACTACAGTGGTAGCAGCCATAGCGGCTGCTATAGGGCCCACAGTGTCAGGGGGGCATGTGACCTGACACTAAAGAATGCAGGATGTGCACCATTCATATACATATTATGCTGCACATTATACAGCATAATATGTATGTAACATATATGTGATATGTTTTAGCTATGACTCTAGTTTATAATGTTATATAATCCCTATAAATTCAGCACACTCTTTTTAAGGGGTTTTTAAACAAAATTTGTTACTTTGATTGCGTGCAGGTTGGATGGATTCCACGGACAGCACACCTTGTTCAGAAGGGAAGCCCTTGCATTATGCCAAACCAAGATTTCCTATCACGCGGACGGACTGCAACACCAGCAGTGTATTAAAGGGGTTGTCTATGAGATATGAAAAGCCCGCAATATGGCCTGGGGGAAGGGGGGGGGGGGGGCTGCTTAAAAAAATACCCCATGTAAAAATACTAATGTACTTACCTCCTCGGTCCCTCCTGGTGTCCCACTTGTCTCTCCGGGGACGGTTGGGCGTGTCTGGAAGTTATCTGACCATGTGCAAGAGGTATTGGTCCTATTAATACTCAGACTCATACTTACTTCCAGTTGCAGTAACTAGGAGTGGGGGTAATAATGAAATCTGGTAATATTACGTTATAGAATATTATTTACTTGTATTTGTAATTAGGACAATAAGGTCCTTTATTACCAACTACTATTAGATCTTACAACAAGGTAAAAAAAATGTAGCCACTTGACAGAAGTTGTTGGTCTGAGTGTATGTGTTTTATTCACTTTGGCTGAATTTTAGTTCTCATAAAAATGATGATCCTTTAAGATTAAAATATTTGACTTTAACTAGCGTAATCTTTTCCATTGAGAAGAGCCTGGATTCTATCATTCTGAAGCCTATTCCTCTGACGTACAAGTAGGGATTACAGTTTGATTGTGGAAAAATGTAACATCTTTCAATGGAGGCTCAACTTTTGATATATCTTTTAAAGAAGAACATAATTAGTGTTTAACTTCAGAAAGATGGAGAGTTAAATAAATCAGTTGGGTCAATGGAGGTCCTCCTGCCATATGTACCGGATGTGCTGTCATCACAAAGGTCTAAATACTTCCTAGCCATGCAACTTTATAAAACAATAGCAAAAAGGAAGTTCTATTTGATGAATTCAAGATATTTTACATCTTTTTAAAAATGTAATTATAACGCTGTGGACAGGTTTTTCTCCTGGATGCGTTCCCTGTCACAAGGTTACTTACGCTCGGCCACCTCCCAGCAGATCACCGCTTTGTTCTCAGGCATCCTGGTTCGTCCTCCTTCAGCTCCCTTAGGGTTCGGGGCACCGGCTCTCTCACCTTCTTAAAGAAAGTGTACACCTGCATTGTTGCTCACCTGGTATTATATTGTCCAGCATTCCCTGCTTCCAGTCCCCTTAACAAAGGTTCCTAGCTTGACTAGTCCTGCTGTATGGTGTACCTGCTTCTATTGACTACCTGTTTTTGACCCTTGGCTTGTAACATGACTTTGTTCCTGATGTGTGTTTGTTCCTTCATTGCTTGTTTCTGATCCTGGTCTGATCCCTTTCAAGGTGTTTTCCAGAAAGTCTTGAACTAAATTGGGGATGGGTGGCAAAAAAAAAGTTTATTTACCTTTCTCCTGAACAGACTTTTTTGGGGGTCAGTGGCCATTTTGTCCTGCCGATGGCAGATAGAGGCCTGATCCATGGCGTGATAAACATTCAGAAATAATCACACATATTCCATAGGGGAAAGGAAAACCGGATGTGTATATGTCTATAAACAAACTGAAACATTTGGGGACATCTAACAAGACCATTGTTTTCCTGCTGGTCTTGTTGCCCATTGCCCTCCGTAAACAATAATGGCTCTGCCTTTCCCTACCCTCACCACTACCCCTTTTTAGAAAGTGGAGAAAATAATCCCTCCATTTGCCCAAAAATGGGCATATGGAGGAGAAAAACACTACTTTCCAAAGCAACCAAGAATTCATACATGCCATGGATGCTTCTTCTTTTTGTGGATGTTTTTTTAGGAATTTCACAACAAGAGCCTGTAAGAGTTCTCCCTTTTATGCTTATTTTGAGTACAATATTGTTTCATACTGATAATAGTTTATGGATAGAGTTATTGAATATTTTAGTTATTCAATATAACACATATTTCCCACAAATATAAAATTTAGAGTTTTATTCCTGTGCATTTTTGAAAGGGTTTTGCACATTTGCACGTCCTTGCTGTTTTGCTTCTAGAATATCATAAATTCAAAGAAATCCCAGACAATACACACAGTGTAAAGCTTCTGATATCTGGGAAGCTGTAAATGTTAATGTGCTTATGATAGACACTTGCATAATAAGCGGCTGACATTTACAAAGGAACTGTGTGGTGTGACCTTTATATTAGTAGGATCCCTGCATACTGAAAAGGTATCCTTCACCTGTTCTGCTGATTGTGAATCAACACAGGACCTTCATTCCCAAGGCTATAGTGTGATCCAGCAAATAAAGGAGAATGAACCGTTTTATTGTGTGTGCTGAATGTAAGAACCGCAACAGGGGCAGAAAGACACTTGTAATATGGGTGAGTGTAGGCGATGACACGTCTCTGCTATGAAGTTACTAATTCTCTGTTCTGGTACATCAGTTATGTAATATGGGTTCTGTCCCAGTGATGAGAATATCCTAGAGCCAATGTTCTGCTGTATAAGTGATAAATATGACATGTACAGAACTACGTTGGCCCAGTAGGCTATAAGAAATCATCAACGTCTAGACCGGAACCATTTCATAACTGTACTGTATGAAAGAATTAGTCTGGGTTCACATCACATTTTTTGCCTGACGGAGATGTTTTTGACTGCAAAAAAAGGTATTTAAACGTGTGTTACGGTGTATTCATTAATGTCTATGGACATGATGGATGACCAAACATGCACGTTTACGTTTGCTGTCCTGTGCGTCTGTTTCATGTGGGCTCCTGCATTGTCCAGGTCTTTTAAAAACTTATGAAAAATCAATAGTTTTTTTTTCTTTATAATTACGTTTATTGATGACACGAACAGCAAATCGAAACATAACAGTATGAGTTACATCAAGTATAATCAGTGTATGTACATTTGAACAAATATGTGTCCTTGAGTAAATACAATAATAAAATTTTTCATATGGGATTGATTTGCATGCGGGCGGGAAAGGGGGGGATGAGAGCATGTCTCTCTCAGGAGGAGAGCACCGCGCTTCAGCTTTCAGAGTAGTGCCCTATATTTAGGAGATTGTTTAAATTGAAGCCATGGTGACCATGATTTGTGAAATTTCTCGTAAGTGCCATGGACAGAGGAGGTAAGGTCTCCCATGTGCCTCAGGTCATTCACTTTCGCCACCCACATAGCCATAGTCGGCCGCGATGTCTGCTTCCAGAGTATCGGAATGCATGCTCTTGCGGCGATGATAAGAAAGCGTGTAAAGGATTTTTATACCGTTGTGTGGACATGTCGCAGTGATGGAGTAGGAGGAGGGGGGGTTCTGAACTAATCGTTTCTCCACATAGCACAGACAGCACTCTCCCTAGCTCATCCCAAAATGTAGAAAGTATTCTGCATGACCAGAACATGTGTAGGAAAGAGCCTTCCTCCTCACATCTCCAACATGTATTAGGTACTTGTGGGAAAATGGTGTGTATTCTGGTGGGGACTCTATACCATCATGCCATCAATTTATAGCTCGCTTCTTGGTAACGTGAGCTAATGGACACGGAGTGACAGCGTTCAAAGATCCTATGCTTTTGTTCCTGAGTCAGTGAGATGTTCAAGTCGTCTTCCCATTGTCTGAGATACAGAGGGCCTGGGTCCTCTGGAATTGACAGGAGACAGGAGTAAGTTAGTGACAGGGTGTGTCTCAAGCCATTCACATTTCCGCAAAGGCATTCAAAAGTGTTTTTTCTCTCTGCATATTGCTCGCATGGGGGTAATGAAATCAGGTAATGTCGCAGTTGGCTAGTTCTCCAAGCTCCCAGGGGACAGGGGGCAGTCAGTGCTGTCAAGTCTGGGGTCGTCATCCAAGTCGTGTCTTTAATAAAATGTTCCGCCCTGAATCTCCGAGCTCCCCCCCACTGCCTGAAAACTGGATCATTCAAGCCAGGAGTGAATTCTGGACTGCCAATGATCGGGGTGAGGGGAGATTTCAATGGCAAGAGCCTGTCCCGTACTAGTTTTGATTGACATATCTTCAGTGTGGGGCCTATTGTTGGGTGGCATTTCAGAGATGTCGTTTTAGAGAGCTCTAACCAGGGCAGGACTTGCAGTGATATCTGTGCATAGGATTGCTCAAGATGGATCCAAGGTTTAGAAGCTTGGTTCCAGCACCAGTCTAGGACTCTCGCCATGTGAGCAGCATTATAATAGTTTCGAAGGAGTCCCAAGCCACCCGACCTCTTAGGTCTGAACAATGTGGAGCGACCTATTCTTGCTGGTTTATCTGCCCATACAAATCTGTGTTGGAGAGCGTTCAAGGAGCGGAAGAAGGCCACAGGTAGATGAATGGGGATAGCCTGAAACAGGTATAACAATCGTAGGAGGATATTCATCTTGAAAATGGCGCATCTCCCGAACCATGAAAAGAGTCCCTTGGACCATCTGGAGCAATTTCGCTGGATATTCTGGAGGATAGGTGGAAAGTTCAATGCATATAATTTGGACAGTTCCGCCGGTAGGTTAATACCAAGATATTTTATACTTATTAGGGCACATTTAAAGTTAAAAGAGGCCCGCAATGTTTCCACCAGGGGGGCAGGTATGGACACGTTAAGAGCTTCAGATTTCAACCAGTTGATACCAAAATTAGTCAATAAGGCGAAAAGATCTAACTCCCGCATGAGATTGGGTAGGGAAACCTGAGGATTAGAGATGAAGAAGAGCAGATCATCTGCATATGCTGCAATTTTATGCGTGGACCCTCTAGTTGTAATGCCAGAAACATCCTGACTGTTGCGAATCTTGCGTAGGAAGGGTTCCAGAGTCAATACAAACAATAAAGGGGAGAGGGGGCAGCACTGATGTGTGCCATTTTGGATTCGGAAGCTGTTGGAAAGTAGTCCATTCACCCGGACAGAAGCGGACGGGGAGGAGTACAGTGACAACACACAAGAGAGCATTCGATTACGCAGGCCGAAATGTCTGAGCGCCTCAGTCATGAAGGACCAATTGACTCTATCGAACGCTTTCTCGGCGTCCGTTGAGAGAAGCATGAGAGGGAGTTTCTCCAGCCGAGCCTTATATATCAAATTTATAGCCTTTGTAGTGTTGTCCCTGGCCTCTCTACCTAATATAAATTCTGCCTGGTCCGAGTGGATAGTCCGTCTCATAAGGGGGGCCAGTCTTGTCGCCAATACTTTAGAAAATAATTTAAGGTCTTGGTTCAACAATGATATCGGTCGGTAGCTGGAGCATAGAGTAACATCTTACCTGGTTTGGGTATGACCGTAATTGGGAAGGGGAGCGCCAGCAGCAACCGCATTAAAAGCTGCCAACCAATGAGGTTCGAGTTGTTTTGCCAGTATCTTGTAGAAAAGTAGGGAGAAGCCATCCGGGCCAGGGGCCTTACCAGTCTGTGTCTCTTTTAGGGTATTTCTGAAGTCTATTTCCGTTATAGGGGCTTCAAGTGCTTCTGCCTCTTCATTTGTTAGAGTAGCTAAACCCGATAAGTTCTTCCTTAGATCTTTGAGATGTCAGCTGTTCTAGGTTGTATAGTGATTAGTAGTAATCTCTGAAAGTAGCTGCAATGTCTCGGCTAAGGTGCAGGGTCACTCCTGTTGGGGAGGTGATTTTGGGGACAAAAGTGCTCTCTCAGGCCTCTGGCCAGGGTCCTACCACATTTGTTGCTGTACTCATAAAAGTGTCTCCTGCATTTGGCCAAGGTGCCCTTGGCTTTGTCGATGAGTAGGGTCCGCAACGATTCCCTGGCAGATAATAGGGCAGTCCTAGTGTCAGGGGCAAGAGTCCTCTTATGTAAGAGCTCCAGCCTCCTAATCTGTTCTAAAAGGTCAGCTATAGCTTGTGCCCTTTCTTTCTTGCGACGGCTACCGTGTGTTATTAGAATGCTATGGGCGTTGAATTTATATCCCTCCCAAGCAATGCAAGGGTTGATCCCTTCTGTCAGAGTTCTGTCGAAATGAGAAGTAATCGAGCCCTTTAACTCTTCTAAGACCAGCGGGTCTTCCAGGAGGGAAGCGTTGAGTTTCCACTGCCATTGAAAGTCTGAGGAGTTCGGGAGTGCTATGGTAATGGAAATCAAGGCATGGTCAGAGAAGGTAATGTTATCTATCGTGGCCCTTTGGAGTAGTCCAAGGTCTCTGTGTCATAGGAACAAGTAGTCTAGTCTTGAGTAATTGTTGTGGGTTGAGGAATAGAAGGTAAAGTCCTTGTCCGAGGGGTGGAGTAGTCTCCACGTGTCCATTAGCTGGTGCTCATGTAGAGTGTCTCTTAACCTGCTTAAGCTAGCGTGCGTAAATGTGGACGAGCCAGACGATGTGTCTAGCATTGGGTCAAGAGCTGTGTTAAAGTCACCGCCAATTATTACTGTTCCCTCAGCAAATTCGTCAATCATGTAAAGGAAGGAGCAGACGGCCTGGGCCTGTCCTGTATTTGGGAGGTATAATGAAGCAAAAGTGTAGAGGCTGTCTGCTATTGTACCTTTAACCATAATCACCCGACCATCCCCATCACTGCGAGAGTCTATTGGAGTGAGTTTGACAAGAGAATAGAGGTGCCTCTGGATCTGGTATTGTCAGTGTAGCTGTGGTAGGAGTGTGGGAACCAGTTATTCTTAAAATTGTATGGTCATGTTTCAGTAAGGTGAGTCTCTTGAATGAAAGCCACTTGAATCTTTCTGCGTTTGAGCAGGTTGAAAAGGATGGACCGTTTTTCGGGACTATGAAGACCTTTTGCCTATAGCCTATAGAAAGCCTATAGTCATGGTGCACGAAGTTCCCCCTGGTCAAGGCATGCCCGTCATCAGCTGTGGGGTAAGGAAGGCAGGAGGGAATGTGTGGGGTCAGTAGTTCAGGTGGAGGAGGGGGGAGGAGTAGGGTGAAGGGGTGTGTCTGGTGTGGGTAATGAGTAGCAAAGGGGAAGGAGTAAAGTGGGTAAGTGTGAACAACGATGGGGTATACCCCTATATCCCAGGTGTGTACCCAAGGGATCACCTATAAGTGGTGAGTGGGAAGCGTAGAAGTACAATAGCGGGGGTTGTAGACCAGCAGGCAGTAAATTGTAAAACAACATGTGGTGGGGTCCATAAGCGTCCCCCCCCCGCCCGCAGAGGCACAAAGCAGTATAGCCCTACCAGAAGCATGAGGAGGAGGTACAATCTTAGGGAGCAGCTTTCCCCAATGGGGGGCTAGAACAGGCTAGTTACGTTTAAACCTGTTTAACAATAACACATAATAATCAATAATAGTCAATAGCGGCCTTCTATGTGGGCTGTCTGGCTAACCAATAAGCAATTACTAGACATTGTAGTAAAGCATTAAACAATAAACCTTAATGTATCTTGTTCTGCTTAGCTAATGCGAACGTCTATTTGCATTGGTGGTGGGTCAGTAGGTCGACGCTCGTATTAACATAGCTTCGGTCCCCTCTCCACGCGTCTGAGGATTCCAAGAACCTGAGAAAAAAAAAATATATATATATCTGGCCCATCACCAAGGCGAAACATCTAACAATCAGATAACACAGGGAGGCAACTCAAAAGGATATGGTGCGGACCTAGGTGGGTTATCGCTGTATGTCAAATGGTGAGGGTAAAGCTTTTGCAGTAGTAGATCACGTGTAATTTGCAGTTTGGGTGCGTTGACTAGGCCAGTGTTCTTTTAGCAGGTAATGTTGGCTTCGGGAGAAGTCTGTCTCATCTAAGGTGTAGTTTCATGCTTCTGTGGGTAGGGCCACAGATAAGTCGCGGCCCAACGGAGCATCTCTTTCGATGTGTGTAATAGCGGGTTGGTTGGCTGCATTTGTAGCAGATGGGCGTCTCCTTCTCAAGGAGTTTCTTCTCCCTCTGGATGTTGTGGCTCCCATTCTGTTTTGCTCTAAACTGAGCCAGTTTGGTACATCGATAGGAGGTATGTTCTGGAAACAGAACAGGTCCGGAAGGTCTTTTGGTTTGCGTAGAAAGAAAATGTCGCCATTGTGTCTGACCACTAGGTGGAATGGATGACTCCAGCGATATGTTGCTCCCATCTCCTTGATGCTATGTAGTAACGGTGGCAGCGAGTGTCTCACCGCTGTGTATCTCGGCTCCGTCCACCCAAATGACGCCCTCAGACCAGGCTGTACGAATAACTTTGTCCTTGTTGGTAAAGTAAAGATACTCTGCGTACCCGATCCATAGGCAGGTCTGCAGTTGACGAGCGGCCCAGTAGTTTGTTGAAAATGGAAGATACTTTTTCTAGTATGTTGTCATTAGGAAGTTTTTCCCGGAAGCACTTTAATACGCACATTATTCCGCCTTCCTCTATTTTCCTGATCGTCTAGGAGAAGCACTAGGTGTTGCAAGTGGAGTCTGGAATTGCTAGCTTCTTGTTTAAGGGCAGAAACTCTGTCAATTAAGGAGGTAGTAGTGCTTTCAGTGTTCTCAGTACGGGTTGCCAGCATGTTCAGGTCTTCCCTGATTTTCACCAGTGCCTGTTGATGTGAGGCCTCTACTCTGTGGATCACAGAATCTAAGTCCTGCCGTGTCGGGGGGGCCTGTATAAGCTCTCTGAGCAGCTGGAGTTCAGAATGAATTGTGCCCCTGTGTGTGGTGTTACTTGAGGGTGATAGGCCTCTCTGGGAGCTACTCTGTGGGCTTATCCATTCAGGACTGGAAGCAGGGCCAGGCTCTAAATTTTGTGGGGAGTGCTGATTCTCATATGAAGTCAGGGGGACACTGACCTCCCCTCTCCCGGTGTCAGTGCCCTGTGGCCGGGTAGTGGTCTGTTTGTGGGCCCCGTCTGGGGCAGGCTGTGGGCCTGTGTCAGTCTGACCTTGTGGAAGAGATACCAGTGACAGTTCCAAGGATGGTTGTCGCTTGTCGCTGGCGCCGGAATCGCTCCAGGCTAGGTGTCGGGGCTGAGCCCGGGGGGTTTCTGCATCCCCTGCACGTTCTGTGCTCCTTCCCCTCCTATGCGGCATCTTGCAGAGCTGGGTACAGAGCTCCGGAGCCAGTAATGGCGCCTGTCAGTGAGGAGCTGCTAAGGTGAGCGTCCTCACTCCACCATGTCCAAGCCACGCCCTCCAATAGTTTTTTTTAACATTGGTGTCTATGAATGACGTATGCAGAATTTGTTCAAGCGTATGTATCAATCCGTCACATCAGTTTATATGCCCAAATATGGATCTTAAAATTCTCCATCTTGGTAAGGACACATAGGAACGCCTTCAGAAGGTGCACGAAGCGGAAGTGGGAAAAAACCTGTATGTAAACAGATGTGACGTATACGATGTACATTTTTAAACATATACATTTTACCATATTTCAGGCGGATGCAAAAATGTGTTGTGAACTCCAGTAACGGTGGTCCTTTTCTCACTAATGGCTGGAGCGGCAGACTGAGCTTGCGTTCTGCCTCTGTATTTAGTTCTATAGGATAGGCTTTAGAAAGCTGAGTGCTGTGCCCATCAAATTTCAGCCTGGAAGCTTGGCCTCCATTATTTCATCAGATTACTTGCCACCATTATTTTATACAATGGGGCACATTTACTAAGGGTCCTTCGGACACATTTTCTTTGGGTTTCAGATTTTTTTTCTGTTTTGCACTGACTTGCCCCGGGTTTTTGGCACACATGATCGGATTGTGGCGCATCAGTGCCGATTTGCATGCGACACAAATCGGGGGGCGTGGACGTTGGACAACCTGACTGATTCGGACAAACCACGGAATTTAAAAAGCAAATTGTGTCACAAGATCACATGCTCCGGGAAGAAGAAGGTGAACTTTGGCAGACCTCAGCGCGGAAGCGACACATGCAGCAAATTGGACGCACCATCCTAGTGAATCGCGGCAGCTCCGAATCTTTGTCGGACAACGCACGGCGGGGATCGCGACGGGACAGGTAAGTAAATGTGCCCCAATGAGTTGTGTACTTTGTTTTGTTAGGTTCCCTTCTTTCTACGTTGAAGAACCATCTACTCTATGAAAGAAATGGCAATTCTAATCGTAGGGACACAAATATTATAGCAACAAAAAATGATAGCTGGAAACAGTGAATGGAAATTTCATTATTCGCTAATGTTTATGGAACATTTTTATGTGTTTTCGGAGTCCCTTGACTATTTAGGTTCGTGGAACAGTGAGCTTAAACACTTTATGAAACCTGGATCATCAGTTACATCCTTTATTAGATGATACAATTATCATCTAAATATCCGACATAAAAACAATAGAAAGGCAGACGTTGAATACCTCTACATTAACCCCTTCAGTTCTGGTGGCCTCATGGACACTGACCTATTTTTCAGATCCGCCCTGTGTCACTATAAGTGGTTATAGCTTTGGAACGCTTTAACATATCCAGAGAATTTTGAGAATGTTTTCTAGTGACACATTGGGGGGATGTATTAACGCAATTGCACCACAATTCTGGTGCTTTTGCTCCTGAAACACAGTGTGAAAAGCCTTTTACCAAATTTATCAAGGCTTTTTATACCTTTTTTTTTTTACTTGTCCGACCGAGGGGGCGTGACCTTTGGAAAAGGGGCATGGCTTGGTCTAGAGGGGGGCGTAGCCTATTTGGAAGTTCCGTGCGCCAGAGTTTAGACCACTTTAAAGTAGGTCTAAACTGGAAACCGAATTCTTCTCCTGCACCAGATTCATTAACACAGTGATAAATCTGGCGCAGAAAATGACTAGGGTTTTCCTCCACTAAACTGACGGAACCTGGGACACATTGATAAATCCCCCCCTCTGTGCTTTGAATTTGTTTAAAAACTCTAATGATATCTTTTGTTCTACATTCTATACTTTTTAGGTAGATAGTGATACAACCCGAATTAATTCAGAACTTACATTTCCTAATTGCCTGCTTTATGTTGGCATGGATTTTAAAGCATCCATTCATTATTTTAAGCCCCGAAGCCTGAGAATCAGCAGCATGAAGGGACTCTGGTAACGCCCCCAGGAGCCCTTCAGGCTAATTAGCATAATGGTAAAGGTTGATTTTCGGAGGAAGGAGGCCATGGATAACAAATATAATATCACAGTCACAGGGGGTCATTTGTCTTATCTCTGTTTTAATAATTTATCAAGCTCACTTTTTCCTTGTGTTAAATGGGTTTTTTTCAGGTATATTTGTGCAATATTTGTTGCAAATGTCTCAAAAATGTTACACAAATGTCTCAATGTCTCAAGTCACTTCTTTCCATTTTCTAAGCTTTCCTTATGCATGGTTTCATCTGGAGTTTTTTGCGCAAAATATATCAGGAATACAAGATAAATGTGACTTCCTGACGATAAACAAATGCCGGCAAACTTTCCAGCACATTTCAAAAACTCCCCAAAAAGTTGCAAAAATTGCAATGCACCCAAAAAAGTCTCAAAGAAGACAGGAAAAACAAAGGAAGAAAAATAAAGATAACTGACCCCCCACTAGCTAATAGTTCTGAATAGGATAAGATTTCAGGCTTCTGTGCTTGAAAACCACATCCAGAGCTGACAGCTCTCTTTCAGGACCTTTCCCTAGGGAAAGCTGGGTGTGAGTTTAATCTCGTTTTGTGTGCAGCTGTGGCTTGAGTGACTAGTTAGTGCTGGGGGCAGCATCCATGACTCCATTTATTTTCTACCCAGTCTCTTCAGTGGGTGATAGTTATTGCACTCCTTCTCCTTGACTTTGCTTGTGCTATTGCTATCTTTGCTATTCTGTGTATCCAACTTCAGCTACGTTTAATTAACCATTCTGTTGCTATATGATTCTGTGCCTAGCCGCCACCAAGGATTTGACCCAGTTTGTCAGACTTTGCTATTATGTGATATTTGTCTCTCTGTGTCTTGTCTCTACTGGAGTGACTTTGTCTCAGACTACTGTTTGTTATTGGCTTCCATGCGACACAAATTGGGGGTAGTGTCGTTGGATGGTCCGACTGATTCAGACTGAGTGAGGGATTTAACATTCAAATTGTGTCACACACCCTTTGTTAAAGATGCACCACAAAAAGATGGTAAAATCTGTCGGACCTTAGGGGGGAAGCAACACATTCATGATTGCCACACGGTGCATTATAGACGGACAATGCACTTAAGTGACCAGGTAAGTAAATGTTCCCCAGTGTCTAAACCTATGAGTTATTGTCCTTGATATATGCTGCTTGATTTGAATTACTTTTTTGGCACCTATCCATATTTCGACCCCACCTAATCATGAGCATACATTTCTATTTATCAATCTTTAAATTGTAATGTGTTAATTTCATTCTCGCTGCTGTCTAATGAAGCACAGCCTAGTGAGTGATGGACCATTAATACAGCCACCCAGAGTCTTAACAACAGGGTGTAAATCCAATGTATAATAAGTGACAATGAGTCATACTGAATGGATCTCCTATGATAATAACATGATATACAAATCTAGATCTTGGTAACAGGAAACACCAATAAAATGTTCTGTTTATTTTTAATTCTACTGATTTTGATTTGTAAGGGATTTTCTGGGCTTAAGTTATTTCAAACATATATTTAAATATGAAATTGGTGATGGGAAAACAGCCAGCAGCACACAGCTCAGCTGTTCTGAGAGAATGAATGTGACAGTAAACAGCTCTGTTTTCTGTGTAGTGGTCACAACAGGTTACTGCAGATCGGGTCATATTCTTTCTTCTGCAACGGCCACTACACAGGAAATGGAGCAGTCTACTTCCTGTTCCATTATCAACTCCTGAGAACAGCTGTGAGGGTTCTGGCCCATGGAACTCCACTCATCTGAAACATGGAAATCATTACATTTTAGATTTGAGACTGACAGACTTGATTTTTTTTTACGTTCTAAAGGGAATCTGTCTCCACTGCTAAACACAGAACATTCTCAAGTAGGGTATAAAATATAATATCTAGCATTCATTTTTTTATATTAAACAGTGCCCAGTTACCTACAAAAGAATTGCTTCCAAAGTCATATCGAAATGAACTGAAAAGTCTCAATTAGTACTAGTTATCTACGTTTCATAGCACTAATCAACATGCTTCTGGAGTCATTTTAAAGATGAAAATCTGAGCTGAAGATACAGATTCAATTCCAAATAATGGCCAACATTTGTTAAAGCCCCTGCACCAGTTTTTGGCTGACTTTGCACATTCTTTTCAGTGCAAACTGCTTGCACAAGTATTTGTGCCGTGGCTGCACCATACCGGATGCTACACAAAATTCTGCACTGAAAGAGGTGTTACGGTGCACATTCGGACCGTCCGCCAGATTTATCATGCAAAGTCTGACAGAATTGTTCTGCACGCTCTAAGTTGAGGGTGCACCAAAAAAAAGTCGCAGCAGTGCAGGGAGAGCCAGATTCATTAAGAAAGTGCACCATAATTCACCACAATCTCGCACACTTGACACACTGCACCTTGTTGAGTTTGCACTGATATTGATTATTGTGGGTAAGTGCAGATAACCTGCTGTATATGTGGTCAGAGGACTTCAATCCTTTTGTGATTTTAAAGCTGAGATTCTTATCTTGAATATTTCACCAGAAACATGGTACTTGGTGCTACAGAGCCCAAGATTGATGCATCTGAAGTAACCATTCCCCCTCCACTCTTCTACCTGACTCATCTCAGGTAAGATATGTGTTCCCCACCTGAGGGTGCTGTTAGTTTAACAGTAAATACAATGGGCCACATTTACTAAAAACACTGCAAACTGCACTATGTACTACTGAACACTGGAATGCCCCTTTTAGTGCAGAAATTTTAGTTTTAGTGTCGAGAATAGTGCAGCCATAATTTGGAACAACATTCCACCATATTTTGTATGGTGCATTCATATATTTATATAGATTAATCATGCCCCCTCTTAGTCATCTCTTTTCCACACTAAATAAATCTAATTGTTTTAATCTTTCCTCATAACTGAGACCCTCCATACCCCTTATCAGTTTTGTGGCTATACGTTGAACCCTCTCTAGTTCCATGGCCTCCTTTTTATGGACCGGTGGCTAGAACTGGACGGCATATTCCAGGTGAGGCCAAACCAATGCCTTGTACAGTGGTAATATTATATCCCTATCCCGAGAGTCCATAACACTTTTGATACATGACAAGATCCTGGTGGCTTTAGAGGCAGCTGATTGACATTGCATGCTGTTATTACATCTATGATCTACTAGTAACCCCAGGTCCTTCTCAACAAGGGATTGTCCCAGATTTACTCCCCCAAGGACATATGTTGCATAGAAGGCATGAATACATTTAGATGATGAATATTTAGTTATAACATTTGTTCCTGCAGCTTTATAAGATTTGAGCAACGTGATATTGTCTTGTGTGATATAAAGTCCCAAATACACATTACGACTCTGTTTGTTATTTGGGGCACCTCGTGACATGAGACCTCCTGCCACTGTAACATGAATTTTACAAAAAAAATCCAAACCCCTTGAATTTTGGATCCCACATTACAAGTGGCTACCATTATAGAAGATAAAGTCACTGACTTGCATCCTGTTTTTACAGACAAATTACAGCTCTCAAGTACTGTTGCCATGCGACAGCAAGTTATTGTGTAACCCTAGCCTGAAGCACACGGCAGTCAATTCACACGTAACTGACTAATAATTGCTTATGGAAAGTGTGGGAATAATTGTGAGAATGGTGTAAGCATGTGTTCATGGCTGTGAGACCGCATAAGTGTGTAAGTGTGTCCTTGTAGAACAGAAAGTTAAACATTCATTTGGCTTTGTGACTGTGTGCCACTGTCGCTGTTATTAAACATCTAAGGCTTAAAGCGACTGTCCAATTTTCTTAAAAAATCTATGGGTGGGCAAGGAGGGTTTGCTGTAAAAAAATGAGTACTTACCTCTTCCGGTGCTCCCGGTTGCCCATGCTGCAGACTGTTTCTGCTGTGCCCCTGTTTGTTTACAGGGGAATGGCACCTCCGCTCAGGCAAATTCTGTCAGCCTCACATGCCCACTCGAAACCCCTGAATCGATGACCCCTTTAATGCCCACGACTTACAGACGACCCCTCGTTACAGACGTAATTAAGTTTGACTAATAATCCTGGTTCCCATTACAACACAAAACAACACAACGCAAAAGAAGAGTGGGCGAAACCTAGGTCGGGCAAGCTGTTTGGAGTCCATAAACGTACTTTTATGAGTATAAAATAATAAAACATTTTTACTTGTTTATCCCGGTAATCCGCCCTATCTGTACCAAATTTCCAGCACAGGATCTTCATGGAACCAGGTCCACTGTTGAGACTGCAGCAGGAAATTTACTGAAAGCCAGGAGGAATTACCGAGGAACCATTTCAAAAGCTGGTGAGACTGTTCTGTGGATCAAATTCGGATTGATTTGCATATTAGAGTAGAGCACTAACTTCTTTAAGTCCTGAGAGGTGATTGTCCTCTTTTAATAAAACAGAAGAATTGTAGGAACGTCCAGGACTAAATCACATTTAAACAATGCATTTCGGTAAAGAACTTTCCCCTTTATCAGGTCACACTAAACCACAAGGAGAACTATGATTCCCTCTCTGTCTTCGTTGTTATGTGCTTGCAGGTGAGAGCATCACTATCTCTCTCTATAAATCTAACACCTAGTGATCCAGCATAGCATAATACATACTCGGGGATTAAACAATTTACCTTACAGTCATGATTATTGCGTCTCTCTGTTATGGAAGAGAGTAACAGACACCTAGATGGTAAATGGATGTCATAAACATTTAGTTTCCTTTGTAGTGTTGATGAGTATTACTGAAAAATGCTCGGGTCTCCCATTGATTTCAATGGGGCTCGTTACTCGAAACGAGCACTCGAGCATCTGGAAATGTTCGGCTCGAGTAACGAGCACCCGAGCATTTTAGTGCTCGCTCATCTCTATTGATGAGTATGTCCTCAGTGATGGGTCAGTACCATGGATCCTGTTGTAGTTCCTTCTGTTTCTTCATTCCATTACAAAATGTTGTTGCTTGGAAATAGGGAATTTGTATAAAACTAATGTTTTATCTTTACCAAGTGATCTATTTATACCATTTCCCAGGCAGCAGCGGAATTTATTAGCCTATTTAAAGATTTTATCACAAGTTCCTTGGAGAGTATTCTGCTTTGTTGTGCCACTGAAATTGGCATTGCCAGACACATCTTACAATACATTGCCTAAATGGGTGATCAAAAGTGGTTAGAATACTGTTCTACTAATTGGAATAATTCTAATACATCAAATATAAAAGAAAATGGGAAATACAGTTTTGCCTATGAATTCAAATAGATATTAAAGTTTTATTTAAGACACACATATTATCTTATATTTTTAGTTGTTATCCAGAGGATGTCATACTGAAGAAGGGTCAATGTGTTAAAGGAAATCTACAATTTGTTTTTATGTAAGGTGAGCCAAACATACCTCGAGAATGCTGTAGCGACACTGATGTCGAAACATGTCTTGTTTAATCCCTGAACTCAGTGGTTTTGCTAAAAAAAAACAATTATAAAAATTGCGACCATGAGAAAGCTGGGTGCATGCAGGCTGCCATACACATTACACAGAGCTTCCTGAACTGTCCAGACAGGACTAATCAACCTGAGCTGGATGACTTATACACAGCAGCTGGGGGAGGGTGCAGCTATTGATTACTTCTGCCTGTTAGGGTGGTGATGACGTATTCTCGGCTTATGCTGGGCAGGATAAGGCTGAAGCAGTGCATAATTAGGGTAAGAGGAGAGCGCCAGGGCAGCCACAGGAGCGACAGAGCTTTGTTATCATAATTGCTTTTTCAGCAAAACCACTCATTTCAAGATATGTTTCTGCATCAGTGTCGCTACAGCATTCTCAAGGTATGTTTGGTTCATAATGTATAAAAGCAAATGGTAGATTTAAAGGGGTTGTCTAGTTTAAATTGAGTTTTATTCTTTATGCTATTGAGAATATCAGTGCCTGCCCAATAGAGTCTTTCACTTCACCACTACCTCCCAGAGCCGCCCACAGCGTCCAAACCCTGCCCCTTATGCTATATATTCTGTTCACTGGAGCTGAGCTGAAGTCACACGCTCTGTATGAAGAATCATCTGTTGTAGAAACATCCGATTCTCCATTGCAAGGTCTCTAGGAGTTGCCCATACTAGTACTTTCTATGGACAGATTGACAGTCTGGATGATATACAGTGAAACTCAAAATCTGTCACAGGAAATTGGGTCTGGATTATAGGGGTAGTCTCAAAGCAGTGATATTTCACTGTATGATTTTTCATTTACATTTTTTCCCTTTTGGTATTGAGTTCTCTTGGGAACAATAAAATCCGTTAAATATCCCTTGCTTTTGGGGGGAATTCTATTTGGAGACATTCCAGAATTAGTATCTTCCCATGGCACATTGTAGTTCCTAGTTTTATAAAATAATGGAATAAAGTAGTTCCTAGTTTTATAAAATAATGGAATAAAGATTGTAAAGACTGTTAAGGAAGTTGAATGGCTGTTAATGTAGTTGAATACGATAAACCTCTCCCATAAACTGCCCTTGCAAAGGCATTGCTGCCCGACAGTTATGTCACAGGGCAAATTGGTCATAGAAGTTTCTCATCATATATTTAGGTCCCAAAGGTTTTCCAGAAAATAAAGTGTAACATATTATTCAAATTAGATAGAGAGTGAACTTGGGGCATTGCAATAGGTTTGGAGCCCTGCTTTGAGTTGCAGCTATTTCCTTTTTCTGTTCAGCACCTCTCCTCCTTCACAATCCCTAACTCCACTACCATGATAGGAAATTAGACGAGTTAGGCCCCTTCCACACTACCGTTGCATTTCACGTCAGGGTGCAACGCGGGAAAAACTGAAGTTTTTGGCTGCGTTTTTGTTCCATTTTTCCTCGGAGTCATTAGCGTTTTTGCATTTTTCACGCGCATGTTTTTCGCGTCTTTCTTGCGTTTTTGGTCCGTCTTTCACGCACGTTTTTTAAATCACATCGTCTCGAATAACGGGCCCCATTGAAGTCAATGGGAGACTCGAGCATTTTTCAAAGGGACCAAGGTTCGGGAATAAAATGTGTTATTTAATTGAAAAGAATGTCTTCTGATAAGTTAGCAGATGTATGCAAACATCTGCAATCTATTCTTCACTGTTCCGCGCGTATATTATCTCCTGACAAGTTAGCAGATGTGAAGAACAATGAAGAATAGAATAAAAACAGTGAACACAGGATCATTTAAGTGAAAAACACAGTGAAAAACACAGTGAAGAATAGATTACAGATGTTCGGCACATCTGCTTACTTGTCGGGAGATCCGCGCGGAACGGTGCGAACAAAATAGCATGTGAAGAACAATATATATGTGTGAAGAACACATTGCAGATGTATGGAAACATCTGCAATGTGTTCTTCACACACATATACCGTGTTCTTCACATGCTATTGTGTTCGCACCGTTCCGCGCGTATCTCCCGACAAGTAAGCAGATGTGCCGAACATTGTGCAGACTACCGGGAGGCCGGTATCAGGGGTATTATAGATAATGTGTAGACTACCGGGAGGCCGGTATCAGTGGTATTATAGATAATGTGCAGACTACCGGGAGGCCGGTATCAAGGGTATTATAGATAATGAGGCAGATTTCCTTACCCGGCCCATTCGCGCTCCAGCAGCGCGTTCTCTGCACAGGATTCGGGTCCGGCCGGGATTTATGAAGGTAGTTCCTCCGCCGTCCACCAGGTGGCGCTGCTGCGCTGAAAATCATCTGAACGCACCGGAATGCACCGAGCTGGACCAGGTGAAGGTAAGCGCTTCCCAAGTGACACATTTTCGGTTTTTAAATGCGGCGGTTTTTCCGAATACGTCGGGTTTTCGTTCGGCCACGCCCCCCGATTTCCGTCGCGCGCATGCCGGCGCCGATGCGCCACAATCCGATCACGTGCGCCACAATCCCGGGGCAATTCAGGTACAATCGGCGCAAATCGGAAATATTCGCATAACATGTTGGGAAAACGCGAATCGGGCCCTTAGTAAATGAACCCCACTGTGTAGACTACCGGATTGTTTCACCTTGTAAAGACACCAATAAAAATTGTCACGTTTTGCAATTGTAAAGACTTTAAAGGACTTGGATGGTTTTTCGATGAATTTTCATACACTGAATGTGAATATTTTCTCATTTGCTTCAGACAAATCTATTATATATGTGATAATAACAGAAGACTAACAGATCTTTTATCATGTCCATTGATTTCTGACCTCTTGTACCGCATCCATATGGCTCAGAGAGAACTGAAAATTAAAAAAAAAAAGATACAAAACCTTAAATATTTAAAAAGATCTGTGATTTAGATGGGTTAAATTTAGAGATGAGCGAACATGCTCGTCCGAGCTTGATGCTCGGTCGAGCATTAGCGTACTCGAAACTGCTCGTTGCTCAGACGAATACTTCGCCCGCTCGAGAAAATGGCATCTCCCGCCGTTTTGCTTTTTGGCGGCCAGAAACAGAGCCAATCACAAGCCAGGAGACTCTGCACTCCACCCAGCATGACGTGGTACCCTTACACGTCGATAGCAGTGGTTGGCTGGCCAGATCAGGTGACCCTGGGATAGACTAGCCGCTGCCCGCGCTGCTCGGATCATTCTGTGTCTGGATGCCGCTAGGGAGAGAGCTGCTGCTGGTCAGGGAAAGCGTTAGGGTGTTTGTGAGGAATTAGCAGGGGGACTTGCTACCGTTGTGTTTAGCTCTTAGTGGCACACATATCCATAGCAAAGACCGAAGTGGGAAAATTTAGTAGGGGTTGGATTTCAATTAGGCACTAACTCAGTGTCATCTCATCTGGCATAGTAGTGTGCTTTGATACTTGGCTAGAAAATAGCCATAGGAGAATACAAAGAGCTTACTTACGCCTACAGTAGCGTTCTATATATTTGATTTCTGGTTGGATGCCGCTAGGGAGAGAGCTGCTGCTGGTCAGGGAAAGCGTTAGGCTGTTCTATTAGAATAGTGTTAGGCAGGAGTGATTCTCCAAGAACCCAACAGCCCTTCTTAGGGCTACAATAACATTCTACTTTTTTTTTTTTTTATTTGCATCTAGTACCATTTTGTGATGAATTAGCAGGGGGACTTGCTACCGCTGTGTTTAGCTCTTAGTGGCACACATATCCACCTCAAACACCGCAGGCATATGAATGCTAAGCACCCCACTCAGTGGCAACAAGCCCGTTCACCTCCGGCCGTGCACACCACTGCTCCTTCCCCTGTGTCAGCTGCTAGTCAGCCCCCTGCCCAGGACCCTGGCACAAAAACCCCATCGTCGCCTCCACGATCCTCCACAGCATCCACCAGCGTTCAGCTCTCCATACCCCAGACGCTGGAGCGGAAACGCAAATATAGTGCAACCCACCCGCACGCCCAAGCCCTTAATGTGCACATCTCCAGATTGCTTAGCCTGGAGATGCTGCCCTATAGGCTAGTAGAGACCGAGGCCTTTCGCAACCTCATGGCGGCGGCCGCCCCTCGGTATTCGGTCCCCAGCCGCCACTACTTTTCCCGATGTGCCGTCCCAGCCCTGCACCAGCACGTGTCAGACAACATCATCCGTGCCCTGACCAACGCCGTTTCTGACAAGGTCCACCTGACCACGGACACGTGGACGAGTGCTGCCGGGCAGGGCCACTATATATCGCTGACGGCACATTGGGTTAACTTGGTGGAGGCTGGGACCGAGTCTGACCCTGGGGCTGCTCATATACTGCCGACGCCGAGGATTGCGGGGCCTACCTCGGTCCAGGTGTTTCAGGCCTACTATGCCTCCTCCTCCTCCCACCCCTCCTCCACCTCCTCCTCCGAACTACCATCCGTGGGCACGGCGCCATCAGTCGGTAGCTCTAGGCACAGCAGCAGTGCCGTCGCTAAGCGACAGCAGGCGGTGCTCAAACTGCTGAGCCTAGGCGACAAAAGGCACACCGCCCAAGAGCTATTACAGGGCATCACGGCGCAGACTGATCTGTGGCTGGCACCGCTGAACCTGAAGCCAGGCATGGTTGTGTGTGACAACGGCCGTAACCTGGTGGCGGCTCTGCAACTCGGCAGACTGACACATGTGCCATGCCTGGCCCATGTGTTAAATCTGATAGTGCAGCGTTTCCTCAAGACATACCCCAATCTGTCTGATTTGCTCACGAAGTCTCGAATAACGAGTACCCGAGCATTTTAGTGTTCGCTCATCTCTATTTATATTCCTTATAAAATAATTTTGAAGTGTTTTTATCCATGTGCAATGCCTCTGCTAAATGTATACATTAAGTGACATGTTGCTACCGGTTGTTACCGGTTGCTGTAAGTGCCTGATTATCCAGGGACACACCCCTTTCACAAGTGGAATCATCTGGATCTAGGAATAATGATAGAGGAATCAAGTTCTAAAAATGTTCCAAAACTGTTATTTCTAGGTAGTTCCTAAAATAGATATGCAAGTCATGAGTTTCGATATGGATTTAGATACAGTGCCTAATGCCCTTTTTCTGCCCCCTTGAATTTGGCCAATAATAAAATTATAAAGTGTACTTACCTGCAGGCGATCCTATGCAGTGACAGCTGCCTCTTCTCATGGCATCTTCTACCCAAGTTCTGTAAAACGGTGTATGAGCCATAATGTCATCACCTGTGTCATAAGGAAGGCTCAAGTAGAGGTTTCTTGGCTGCACCACGCTCCCAATCAATGTTATCCAGGTTTTAAAGATACCATTGATTCTGTTTTGAGAGGATTGCTCAGCTTTGGAGCTATTGGTGGGTCAATATCTATGGAGTAATTCTGTAATCTGCTTCCATTTGAGAGACAACAATACATCTTCTCCACCTCCTCCCTTGTATGACCTGACCCTAGCCTGCAGATGGATACGCAGTTTGCTAATGGACCAATGACCAGTAGAGATGAGTGGACCCAAACTTTCCATTCGGGTTTGGTGCTAGGGTGCACACAGCGGGACCTGAACATATTGCGGAAACGGCTGCCAAACACCCAAACCGGCATATTAATGCCCATAGCAACTACCCATGACTTTGATTGGCCAGGGGTGTTTTCTTGGCCAATCTCAGCCATGGCTAGTAGCTAGGGGAGTTAACTTGCCGGATTGGTTGCCAAATTCCAAACATAGAACCCAAATGGGAAGTTTGGGTCTACTCATCTCTAACGACCAGCGCTTCCAAACCAATTACTCACATTCCCGTCTCTTCTATTTAAGCCCTGGACTTTTAAGTGTTGCAACTTTTGCCAGGTAATTACAAGTAAATTCATAAGATAAGAATACTAGTATGCCCTGTCCTAACCCCTGAATAGTGGGAGTCAAGTAAGAAGTGATTTATCGAGGATGACTGCATACCATCAGACAATGTAAAATTACAGTTATAAAAGCCTGACTGGACATGGATATATACATAATCATTTTGCTAACTTCCAGGAGAATAGTTATTACAGACAGTTGTCGTAATAAGAACCATGAATTCATTAATTCACCTATTCATTTTGACTATGATAGAAGAGATATTCTACTCTACGCTAAACCCATCTGCGACTGTAACCAAGGTAATTTCCCCATATTCTTTTGTCCTTTATCGTACCAGACAGATATTGCAGCTTTTTTTTTACACTGCTGGAAGGAACATATAATTTAAATATCAAATTTCAATTGTAACCATAATACCTTTTATGTTCAATGACAACTGGGATACAATGTGAAGCTACTAATTTTCCTTATTGGTACTGATAAAATGTTATCCTGCTCATAAGAAAAGACCTACAACTACAGGTGAGGAAATTATAATGTGAGGCACATAGCTGGGAAGATGTAAGCGGCTTCTGTGAGCGCAAAAAGAGAGTAACATTTGTTGTAAGTGATTCTAGATAATAGAATGTGCTTAAGGGAGACGTTATTACAGAACGTTAGGGATTAACCTCAGGAGCCACAATGTATAATCACTTGTCACATTTACCAGTCGCATGATCAAACTGACAATAAATGAACTGACCTGATCAGTTACACATAGATTGTCTTCTCTTCATAGAGGGTCTATTAATTCTTACCTTGTTGTTATGGAATTAAAATATATATTTTTTCAAGACAACACTTTAAGGGCCATACTCAAGAGGTCATGTAAAATAAAACCAGTCAACCCATACCCCATTTCCTGACACCACAGAAATCACCAGGAGAGGTTGCTTAGGCAGTAAATATTCAAGGCAAACACCACACCAACAAGGGACTGGATGCAGTGGTAACAGAGTGGTAGTGGAGCAGGAAGTGGAGTGCACTGGGGACAGGATGCAGTGGTAACAAAACGGTAGCGGAGCAGGAAGTGGAGTGCTCTAGCGACTGGATGCAGGGGTAACAGAGTGGTAGTGGAACATGAAGTGGATTGCACTGGGGATGTGATGAGGTGGTAACAGAGAAGCAGTGGAGCAAGAAGTGGAGTGCTCTAGCGACTGGATGCAGTAATAACAGAACATAGTGTGAGCAGGAAATGGAGTGCTCTAGCGCTAATCAGTGGTAACAGAGTGGTAGTTGGGAACATGAAGTGGATTGCACTGGGATGTGTATGAGGGTGTAACGAGAAGCAGTGGAGCAAGAAGTGGATGCTCTAGCGACTGGATGCAGTAATACGGAACAGTAGATGGAGCAGGAAATGGAGTGACTCTATGCGACTAGATGCATTGGTTAACCGGTCAGTGGTCAGGGACACGGCACTAGCCACTCATTGATTAGTCGGCTCTATGATAGCTCATTCTCAGCCGGCCCCCGGGGAGGGCCGAACCTGGTGGTAGTGGGGGTCGGGTTCAGCTCTCCATACCCCAGACGCTGGAGCGGAAACGCAAATATAGTGCAACCCACCCGCACGCCCAAGCCCTTAATGTGCACATCTCCAGATTGCTTAGCCTGGAGATGCTGCCCTATAGGCTAGTAGAGACCGAGGCCTTTCGCAACCTCATGGCGGCGGCCGCCCCTCGGTATTCGGTCCCCAGCCGCCACTACTTTTCCCGATGTGCCGTCCCAGCCCTGCACCAGCACGTGTCAGACAACATCATCCGTGCCCTGACCAACGCCGTTTCTGACAAGGTCCACCTGACCACGGACACGTGGACGAGTGCTGCCGGGCAGGGCCACTATATATCGCTGACGGCACATTGGGTTAACTTGGTGGAGGCTGGGACCGAGTCTGACCCTGGGGCTGCTCATATACTGCCGACGCCGAGGATTGCGGGGCCTACCTCGGTCCAGGTGTTTCAGGCCTACTATGCCTCCTCCTCCTCCCACCCCTCCTCCACCTCCTCCTCCGAACTACCATCCGTGGGCACGGCGCCATCAGTCGGTAGCTCTAGGCACAGCAGCAGTGCCGTCGCTAAGCGACAGCAGGCGGTGCTCAAACTGCTGAGCCTAGGCGACAAAAGGCACACCGCCCAAGAGCTATTACAGGGCATCACGGCGCAGACTGATCTGTGGCTGGCACCGCTGAACCTGAAGCCAGGCATGGTTGTGTGTGACAACGGCCGTAACCTGGTGGCGGCTCTGCAACTCGGCAGACTGACACATGTGCCATGCCTGGCCCATGTGTTAAATCTGATAGTTCAGCGTTTCCTCAAGACATACCCCAATCTGTCTGATTTGCTCACGAACCTCCCACCCCTCCTCCACCTCCTCCTCCGAACTACCATCCGTGGGCCCGGCGCCATCAGTCGGTAGCTCTAGGCACAGCAGCAGTGCCGTCGCTAAGCGACAGCAGGCGGTGCTCAAACTGCTGAGCCTAGGCGACAAAAGGCACACCGCCCAAGAGCTATTACAGGGCATCACGGCGCAGACTGATCTGTGGCTGGCACCGCTGAACCTGAAGCCAGGCATGGTTGTGTGTGACAACGGCCGTAACCTGGTGGCGGCTCTGCAACTCGGCAGACTGACACATGTGCCATGCCTGGCCCATGTGTTAAATCTGATAGTGCAGCGTTTCCTCAAGACATACCCCAATCTGTCTGATTTGCTCACGAAGGTGCGCCGCATCTGTGCGCATTTCAGGAAGTCCAGCCCAGATGCTGCCACTCTCAGGGCAGCGCAGCGCCGCCTCCAACTGCCCGCTCACCGACTGTTGTGCGACGTGCCCACGAGGTGGAATTCAACACTGACCATGTTATCCAGAGTTTACCAGCAGCGCAGAGCGATTGTAGACTGGGTGGTGGAGCAGGAAGCGGAGTGTACTGGGGACTGGATGCAGTAGCAACAGAGCAGTAGTGAAGCATGAAGTAGAGTGCTCTGGGGACTGGATTCAGTGGTAACAGAATGGCAGTGGATCAAGAAGTGGAGTGCTCTAGCGACTAGATGCAGTAGTAACAGAGTGGTAGTGGAGCAGGAAGTGGAGTACACTGGGGACTGTAAGCAGTGGTAACAGAACGGTGGTGGAGCAGGAAGCGGAGTGTACTGGGGGGTGGTGGAGCAGGAAGCGGAGTGTACTGGGGACTGGATGCAGTAGCAACAGAGCAGTAGTGGAGCAGGAAGTGGAGAACACTGGGGACTGGATGCAGTGGTAATAGAATGGTAGTGGAGCAGAAAGTGAAGAACACTGGGGACTGGATACAGTGGTAACAGAACGGTGGTGGAGCAGGAAGCGGAGTGTACTGGGGTAGAGTGCTCTGGGGACTGGATTCAGTGGTAACAGAATGGCAGTGGAGTAGGAAGTGGAGTGCACTGGGGACTGTATGCAGTGGTAACAGAACGATAGTGGAGCAGGAAGTGGAGTACTTTGGGGACTGGATGCAGTGGTAACAGAACGATAGTGGAGCAGGAAGTGGAGTACTTTGGGGACTGGATGCAGTGGTAACAGAACGATAGTGGAGCAGGAAGTGGAGTACTTTGGGGACTGGATGCAGTGGTAAGAGCAGGAAGTGGAGTACTTTGGGGACTGGATGCAGTGGTAACAGAACGATAGTGGAGCAGGAAGTGGAGTACTTTGGGGACTGGATGCAGTGGTAACAGAACGATAGTGGAGCAGGAAGTGGAGTACTTTGGGGACTGGATGCAGTGGTAACAGAGCAGTAGTGGAGCAGGAAGTGGAGTGCTCTTGGGACTGGATTCAGGGGTAACAGAGTGGTAGTGGAGCAGGAAATGGAGTGCACTGGGGACAGGATGCAGTGGTAACAGAACGGCAGTGGAACAGAAAGTGGAGTGCTCTAGGGACTTGATGCAGTAGTCCTGCCATTCTGTTACACTGCATCCTGTCCCAGTGCACTCCATTCCTGCTCCACTACCACTCTGTTTACCCCCTGAATCCGTCCCAAAGAACCTCCACTTCTGCTCCACTACTGCTCTGTTACCACTGCAAACAGTCCCCAAAAGTACTCCACTTCCTGCTCCACTATCGTTCTGTCAGCACCACTTGCATCCAGTCCCCAAAGTACTCCACTTCCTGCTCCACTATCATTATCATTTACCACTCATGCTCCGTCCCCAAGTACTCCACTTCCGCTCCACTATCATTCTGTTACCACTGCATTCAGTCCCCAAAGTCTCCACTTCCTGCTCCACTATCGTTCTGTTACCACTTGCATACAGTCCCCTGTGCACTCCCTTCCTACTGCCACTGCCATTCTTTACCACTGAATCCAGTCCCCAGAGCACTCTACTTCATGCTTCACTATGCTCTGTTGCTACTGCATCCAGTCCCCAGTACACTCCTTCCTGCTCCACCAACCGTTCTGTACCACTGTATCCAGTCCCCAGTGTTCTTCACTTTCTGCTCCACAACTACATTCTATTTACCACTGCATCCATCCAGAGTGTTCTCCACTTCCTGCTCCACTACTGCTCTGTTGCTACTGCATCCAGTCCCCAGTACACTCCGCTTCCTGCTCCACCACCGTTCTGTTACCACTGCTTACAGTCCCCAGTGTACTCCACTTCCTGCTCCACTACCACATCTGTTACTACTCTACTGCATCGAGTCGCTAAGCACTCCACTTCTTGATTCCACTCCATCTGTTACCACTGAATCCAGTCCCCAGAGCACTCTACTTCATGCTTCACTACTGCTCTGTTGCTACTGCATCCAGTCCCCAGTACACTACCGCTTCCTGCTCCAACCACCATTCTGTTACCACTGTTCTTACAGTCCCCAGTGTATCTCCACTTCCTTCTCACTACCACTCTGTGACTACTGCAATCTAGTACTTCGCTAGAGCACTCCCTCTTCCGATCCCTGCCTCTCTGTTACTGATGCTCCAGTCCCGCTAGAACTTACACTTCTTGTACACTGCTTCTTCTGTTACCCACTGCATCCCATCCCCAGTTGCTCCACTTTGTCTCCGACTACACTCTGTTACACAACTTGCATCTGAGTACGCTAGAGCTCACTCCATTTCACGATCTCCATTTCCTCGACTATGTTCTGTTATACGCATCCATTCGCTAGTAGAGCACTCCACTTCTTGCTCCACTGCTCCTGTACCACCAATATACATCCAGTGCAATCCACTTCATTTGCATGCCTTCCCACTACCACTCTGTTTACCACTGATCTAGCGCGGCTAGAGATACTCCAGTTTCCTGCTCACACTACTGTTCTGTTATTACTAGCATCCAGTCTGCTGAGCACTCCACTTCTTTGCTCCACTGCCGTCTCTAGTTACCACTAACACGTCACACATCCCCATGTGCATCACTTCATGTTCCAAACTACCACTCTGTTACCCCCTGCATCCAGTCGCGTAGAAGCCCTCACTGTCCTGGTCCGCTACCGTTTTGGTACCACCTGAATCCCGGTCCCCAGTGCACTCCTACTCCTGCTTCCACTACCACTCTTTACCACTGTCACCAAGCACCTGGTTGGTCCTCCTCCGTTGTTTGTGTGTGTGCCCTTTAATATTTACTGCCGAGCAACCCTCTATGGTGATTTTCAATGTGGTGTCAGGAATGGGGTATGGGTTGACTGTGTTTTATTTTATTTTACAATGACCTCTTGCGTATGGCCCTTAAAGGTGTTGTCTTGAAAAAAATATATGTTTTAATTCCATAACAACAAGGTAGAATTATAACCCTCTATGAAGGAACATCTATGTGGTGACTGATCAGGTCAGTTCATTTTTGGTCAGTTTGATCATGCGTTTTTTTTTTCTGGTAATGGTTGGACAAGTGATTAGCATTGTTGCTCCTGAGGTTAATCCCTAACGTTCTGTAATACCTCCCTTAAGCCATTCTATTATCTAGAATCACTTACATACAAGACAAACAACAATGTTACTACTCTCGTTTTTTGCGCCACAGAAGCCGCTTACCTCTTCCCAGCTATGTGCCATTACATTATATAATTTCCTCACACTGTATTTGTAGGTCTTTTCTTATGACAGATACATGTTTACAGGACCAATAGGCAATTATAGCTTCACATTGTTCCCATTTGTCATTGAATATAACATGTATTAGGTTAGCACTTGAAATTTGATATTTAAATATCTGTTCCTTCCATCGGGTGAAAAAAAAAGCGGCAATACTGTCTGGTCGATCAAATGACAACAAGAATCGATGGGAAATTACCCTTGGTTACATTCGACGATGGGTTGTAGCGTAGAGTAAATATGCTCTTCTATCATCGTCAAAAAGATAGGGTGTGAATGAATTGAATTCATGGTTCTTATTACGAAACTGTCTGTAATAACTATTCTCCTGGAAGTTAGCAAAATAATTATGTTTACCATGTCCAGTCAGGCTTTTATAACTGTATTTTCAATTGTCTGATGTAGGCAGTCATATCCTCGATAATCACTTCTTTACTGACTACCTTCCCACTATTCAGGGGTTAGGACAGGGCATACTAGTAATTCTTATCTTGTTAATTTACTTTAACTTGTAATTACCTGGGCAAAAGTTGCAGCCTTAAAATCCAGGGCTTTAAATATAAGAGACGGGAAGTGAGTAATTGGTTTGGATCCTGGTCGTTAGAGATAGTAACCAACTTCCCATTTGGGGCTTCTATTTTTGGAATTTGGCAACCAATCCGTCAAGTTTAATCCCCTAGCTACTATCCATGGCTGAGAATTGGCCAAGAAAACACCCCGGGCGCAATCCAATTCAGTGGTAGGGTTGCTATTGCATTAATATGCCGGTTTGGTGTTTGGCAGCCGTTTCCGCAATATGTTCAGGTCCCGCTGTGTCGGACCCTAGCCCCAAACCTAATGGAAGTTTGGGTCCCCTCATCTCTACTGGTTATTGGTTCCCTTAGAAACTGGGCGTATCTATCTGCAGGCTAGGGATCAGTCTACAAAGGGAGGAGGTGGAGAAGAGTATTGTTGTCTCTCCAATGGAAGCAATTACAGAATGACCCCATAGATATTGACCCACCACCAATAGCTCCAAAGCTGAGAATCCTCTCAAACAGAATCATGGTACTCTTAAAACCTGATCCCAACATTTATTGGGAGCTTGGGTTGGCAGCCACGAAACCCCTGCATGAAAGCCCCCCTTTCCTTAAGACATAGGTGATGACATAATGGCTCATACCAAAACCGTTTTACCAGAACTGGGTATAAAGGCCATGAGAATAGCAGCTGGTCACTTCATAGTGATCGCCGCAGGTAAGTACACTTTATAATTTCTTATTATTGGCCAAAGTCAAGGGCAGAACAAAAGGGCATTAGGCACTGTATCTAAATCCATTCGAAACTCATGTCTTTGGTCATATTCTATTTAGGAATTTTACCTAAAATAACAGTTTTTGAACATTTTTAGAACTTGATTCCCTATCATTATTCCTAGATCAGAATGATTCCACTTGTGAAAGGGTGTGTCCCTGGATAATCAGCACCTACAGCAACCGTAACAACCGGTAGCAACATTCAACTTATGTTCATTTAAGCATGAGGCATGCACCTGGATAAAAACACTTTCAAAATTATTTTATAATGAATATAAATAGAGATGCGCGAACACTAAAATGCTCGGGTTACTCGGTATGCGGACTAACTTTCCCGATGCTCGAGTGCTCGTCTCGATAAACGAACCCCATTGAAGTCAATGGAGACTCGAGCATTGTTTCAAGGGGACCATAGGCTCGCACAGGGAAGCTTGGCCAAACCCTGGAACCGTCAGAAAAGGATGGAAACACCACGACATGGACGGAACAGCAGGCAGCATGCATTGATTCCTCTGAGGCTGCATAATCGCAACATTATGCAAAATTTTGGCAACAGCATGGCCTGAACGCGTGCAGATGACGCAGATCATCTAAAACTCAAGTAAGTTACCCTGAACACTATTAGGGGACGGCATGCAGATGCAGCGGCAGCAGGCTAGAGAGTTCATGGCGACATAAACCCTAATGGACTATGCTTCAACCCATGGTGGCAGAGAGGAACCAAAGGGGGTGAGCAAGATCGCTCAAATATAAGGGTTACAATGAAAAAGTTTGCAGTATATTTTTGTGGTTAACACAGCAGGGTGACGCAAAGGTTAACATGGAAGCCATGAAAACAACCCAAATCTGCCTGACGCAGCTCGTTTGATAGGGGACCATGTATTGAGGCAGTGAAGCTAGTAGGTAGATTAAAGTGCCTGCGTTAAAATAAAACTATGTTAGTTGGATCTGGCATGGGTTGGCGCTCCGCGGCCAGGCGAGCTTTCGCCATCCACCCCTGTCTATGGCTACTACTCCCCAAACAGCACTTCTAAGAAACCTTTTGTATAAGATCAAGGTGTGTAGCGTTCTTATAAGTTTAGGATATGGCGGGTGAGGGGATTAATGAAACAGCTTGCGCAGAAGCGCTGAATACTATGGTAAATGATAAAAGTTTGCCAGTATTTTTTGTGGATTACACAGCAGTTTGTCGACAAAGTTAACAAGTTTGTTGTGGAAGCCTGAAAACAACCCAAATTCTGCCTGACAACCAGCTCGTTTGTAAGGGGAACAACCATGTTGTTACAGGTTTGCATGCCAGTCGCTGGCCTGGCTGCCAAGTCTCCTTTCTAATACAGTTAAAAAATAATAATACCCTCATCCATAAAGCTTTTATAATGCTCAACCCCCCTACCTCTCCTCTCTTATTCCTCCTTATCGGCCCAAACCGGTGCTCTTAATCCCCGCCAGTATCTTAGATTAACCTCTACCCTAGTGCGGACCTCCCACTCTCTCGAGCGCTCCCAAATTCCTAGAGCTGTCACCAATTCTTATGGAATGCTCTGCCCCGACTATCAGACTAATACCTAACCTCCAATTCAAACGTGGTCTTAAAACCCATTTCCTTCTTTAGGCAAGCCTATACCTCATTAACTGCATGAAGGTTTAACTCTTCTCTAACCCGTCCTGTGTTCGTCCTCCATGCTGTTATCCAGCAAACAACAAGGCACCAGACTTCCTGGCAGTCCCCATTCATCACCCTGACTCTGGTAGATAAGATAACGCTGAGTGGTTCAGCGACAGCAATGCCATTTAATTATATTTTGTTCTATTCCTCTAAGAGAATGCTTGACCATTAATATTCTTTTTACCTCGTGTTCCCCATCATCTTCATAAACCGTAAGCTCTGGCGAGTCAGGGACCTCACTCCTGTTTGTTCCATACAAATGTTGTGCTCTGTTCCATTACATTTGTTATTTGTTTCCTATAGTTGTAAAGCGCTACAGAATTGATGGACGCTATATCAGTACGATTTATTATTATTATTATTATTGAGGCAAAGTGAACTATAGAGATTAAAGGTGCTGAGTTTAAAACTTTATGTAGTGTTGGAGCTTGGGAGGGAGCTGCGCTCTGCCCAGGCGAGCTTTTCTCAATCCAGCCCCCCTTCTCTAGGCTAACTCCCTCCCCAAACAGCACTTTCTATCTAAAGAACCTTTTGTTAAGATCAAGTTAGTAGCGTTCTTAAAGTTTGGGGATATGGCGGTGCGGGGAATGTAACATGCTCAAGAAGCGCTAAATAATATCGGTTGTCATCAAATTTGCTCAGATATTTTGTGGATACACGCTGGTGGCGACAAAGTCACAACTTTGATGTGGAATCCCATGAAAACACCCAATTTCCCTGCCTGGACACACCCCGTTTGATAGGGAGGATTTATGGAGGGCCGCATATGGACTACTTTTGGAGTAGGCATGAGACAACTTGTGGAGGCTGCTATGGAGACAATTTAATTTTGATAGTGCCTGTATGTGGCAGTCCCAAAAAGTGTTCAAACCAGAGGAACAGTATGTGTCCCTCCAGAAAAATGGAATATATTTGAGTGCATGTATGTGGCAGTCCAAAAAGTTTTCCAAACCAGAGTAGCAGGTAGGTGTCCCTCCAGCAAAATGGAATAGAATGGGAGTGCCTGTATGTGCATTCCCAAAAATTTTTAAAACATAAGGACCGCGGTAGGTGGCCCTTCCAGAAAAATGGAATAGATTGAGGCCTGTATGTGGCACTCACAAAAAATTGTTTAAACAGAGGACCGGGTAAGGTGGGGCCCTCCAGAAAATTAAATGCATACGACTTAGCAAGAGCCCGTGGTCCCTGCCTGTCCAAAAATAGCCAGTTGGCAGTGGAACAGAAAGTGGAGTGCTCTAGGGACTTGATGCAGTAGTGACAGAGTGGCAAAGGGACAGAATATGGAGTGCATCAGGGATTGGATGCAGTGGTGATAAAGTAGTGGTGGAGCAAGAAGTGGAGTGCTCTAGGGACTGGATGCAGTAATAACAGAACGGTATGGAGTTGGAAGCGGTAGATAAGGTTTTATTATTTTACCAACTCGTTTTTAAAGATTAATTTCCTGGTAATGGAAAAAGTTTTTTTTTTTAACTTTCTGTCCAAGGATTTCTGGCTTATATGTTCTTGCTTATCTGCCAGAAGAAAGTATAGTGGGGGCTAGGGGTTGTGATAAAACACTAGGTTGGTGTTAGACTGTATGTCGTTTATGTTAATGAGTGCTGTATGCTGTAATGCTGTGCAAATGTTTTTATAGAGATGTTTTGGGGACACACTTTAATGGCTATCAAGCTTTACACACAAGAAATAGCCTATTCATATATAAAACTCTTCAACAAGCCATATGAAGAGATGAGCAGATCCCATCTTTCAGTTCAGGTCCAGGGTTTGAGTGCGCTCTATGCAACCTGAACATATTGCCATATTGGTAGGCGTGCTGCCAATCTGTCAAATTGACATCTCTAGCTACTAGCCATAGCTGTGATTGGCCAAGGATGCCCCATGACCGCACCTATGTCTTTTAGCTAGGGGCATCAATTTGCTGGATTGGTTGCATCACCTCCAATTCTGTAATATGTACTGGCTATGCGGGACACACTCGAACCCTGGACCCAAACTGAAAGTTTGGATCTTCTCATCTCTAGCCATAGGTTCTTTAGGGCTGTAACTTAGGTGTAACTAGAGTTCGCCCCTTTGGCATTTCAAAGAGGGATTATTTTAAGTTAGCAGCAAAATTATTTACAGCAAAAATATTAAAGCACCACAAGTCTAATACTTTACTTTGAATATTGTGACAAAATAACATGCATGTGAGCCTTTCTTTCTTTTCTCATTTCCCAACCTATCACTGGCACCTTGTTGAGGATTATCTGGTGTGAAGCCATATGTGGTTCTAGTGTCCCCCTGATCATATAGCAGCTAGTGTCCATTTCTCTTTGAATCAGATGCTTAGTCTTTTCTACAATCCACCAGAATGCTTTCTTGAAAATCTAGACCTTAACTTTTTCCTGAGTCTGTATCTAGTATGCCCTGGGTCATGTGCACTATGTACGCTTTAGAATCTGTAAAGCGCTAAGGAATGTGATGGCGCTATATAAATACAGATTAGTATTATTATTCTATGTCTTCTTTTTGAGAAGTTGTAACTCAAGTACAGGCAGTCCCCAGGTTACATACAAGAACAAGAAGGTTCTGTAGGTTTGTTCTTAAGTTGAATTTGTATGTAAGTCGGAACTGTATATTCTATAATTGCAGCTCCAGGCAATTTTCTTTTGGTCTCTGTTCTTAAGTAGGGGACAGCCTGTACATGTAAGTCCTATAGTGTCTTCTTTTTGAGAAGAGACCGTAGTGGTCTCCTGCTATCTGGGCGATTCATGTGCTGTTGATAAAATCCTTGAACGTGACCTCTTTAAAGTGAATCTGGCAAAAAAATGCGATATTAAAAAAAATGTAACATAGTCGGGTGATGAATAACTCCTATACATACAGACGTAGTCATCTTTAGTTTTCTGTCTTGATCACAACATGACATCTCCTCCACTGAGTTCTGATCCTTCTGTGAAATTAAAGGCACGGGAATGTGTCTGCCATTCTTTAGGCTCCAATATTTTCATCAGTAGAGTCAGTATCAGTAGTATTGAAGTCATGATTCAGAGAACTTAGCATGCTTAATGTGGGGAGAACATGCCAGACAGGAAATGCTCGTCTTGGTTTATAGAAACATTGCGATGATTTATTATGGTTCTTGAGCTCGGAGCATTTCTGCGTTCTTTCACTGGAACTGATATCCTTTAAATGATAGGACTCGAAATGTAGTGACGTGTAACTGTGTCTACAAGTTTAATGTTAGCAGTGATTCATCGTAGGATATAACGTCAGCATGCGTGCATTAACCCCAAGCAATGCTGGCACCAGATGCTTGTGTTTGCTCCCGCTAACGTTGCTTAGTACAGTTGTCTATGTATATTTGAGTTGACTTTTCCTAGTGGATATATTATTGCAGGCTTTGTTTTTCCAAACTTGTTTGCAGTGTTTTTATGTAAAACACTTGTCCTGAAGTTTTGCTGGCAGATTCCTTGTTTTATTTTTCTTACGGCTTTGATTGTTGTCTCAGATTTGGCCCAACCCTAAGTGTAAGAAGCGAAATGTAAGCAACCCAGTCATCCAGTCATCTAAAACACAAACCCCAAACAGCATAAATATTGGCGTATTCATTTAAAGGGGTTTCCCACAAACGAAAAAACTCAAATCTCAATCCCCTAGTGATGTTTACACAATAAAGATCATTTTAACCCCTTACTTCACAATTTTACTCAGTTTTATTGCTGTATAAGATCATATCACTCAGTGATGGTCAATGCAAAATCCCAGGGTGTGGGTGGGGACTCTCTAAGCAGACACATTATGGTCCATATAGTTCTGTGGGATGACAATGTGGCTAGATTATCAGGGAGATGTGTATACACTTTCTTCTGGCTTCTGACATTGTACTAACACACTGACACATAGAAGGAGAGAGGAGATGGATCAGAGATGAGATGCTTATTACACAGAGGCTGACAGACTTTTACACTGTCAGCACTGCTACATCTCTGTACTCACAGCTATGTGCCTGCCTCCCAATTCCCCCGGATGTGCTGGCCCTCTCTTTCTCCTCACAATGTGCTGGCAGGAAGTGAATGAGTGAGTGTCTGTGAGCTCAGTGCTGGACCGCAGTGGGCGTGGCTACAAGTTCAGAGCATAGAAAAAGAATCTCAGCAGCACGGAGTCCAAGATGTCAGCCCCCGACCCTAAGTCAGAAGTTGCAGGGTTGTGTCTAGGGGCAACTGAAATTCTATACACCAGGACTGATAGACAGGTTGGACTTAGATCTGTGAAATGCTGTATTTTTGTTAATAACAGGGAATTAGAGAATGTGTTATTTTGCTATCGTGAGTACATATAAGAAATCTTTGTGGGAATACCCTTTAAGCAAAAAGTCCACCCTTGCATCAAGTCATGTTAAGGACCTATGTGCAGATGCATATTTTAAAGTGAACCTTTCAGCCTACCAAGGCAGGATCAACCACCAAAGCAGCTGTAGCAGCTACTACAGGTCACACGCAGTGGTGGATAGAGGGTGATAGAGCTGCTCAGGTAGAATTGAATGCCATAGTGGAGCCATAGACTCTTTTACTCTGCCCATCATAGAACCTCCGCTGTGGTAGAAGCTGTTGTGCGCAGTATGATGACATCATTGCACCAAGTGGCATCATAGCTGCACTGTTTGTAAACAGTTTGCCATGGGGCCCAATTGTTTATAGTTACACCCCTAGTAGGTTAAAAGGCAGGAGGTAAGTAGGTGGATGTATAGTTTTGTTAGAAAAATTCCAAAATCAAACTTACCAACCATTAAATATTAAGGGGGACTGTCCCCGATTTTTCGGTCTGTTCTGTTGAGTTGGGCATCTAGAGGTTGGTCCTGGGATTTAACTCTATCTGTCTCTAGCTTCTGCCACGACAGGGTGTGCATAACAAAATTATACCTACAAGCTTCAGAGATGTGCAAAGCAGAGGCAGGGAATAGTCAGGGGCAGTGGCATAACTTAAAACTGGTGGTCCCCAGTGCAAAGTCTGTGCCAGGCCCCCAACTATACTGTATTGTTTATAGTACTAGTCTTCTTACTGGTAAAGTGACACCTTGGGCCCCGTTACGACCACAACCTCTGGTCAAGGTAGCTGTTTTAGAGGAACTTGGAAAGTATCTGACTTTTTGAGGACACTACTGTTTAAGCATGGGGCAGCAAAATTGGGGGCATTATAAATGATGAGCACAACATAAGTTGAGGAACTACAGAAAGGGGGGGCAATGTAAGAGAAGGGCTACAAAAAAGAAGCTACAGAGAAGGTGGGATTTTAAATGGGGATTGACAGAAAAGGGGCCATTATAAGTGGGGGTCATACTGAAAGGGGGGCATTATAAGTGGCAGATTAAGGAAGTGAGGCATTATTAGTTGGTGGGTCACATTAGGGGGCATTTTATGGAGGACCACATGGGGGCTTTATACAGTTTGGGAGAGGGTTAGAGGCACTTACCCCGTCTACTGTGAGCTGCTGGAGTGAGAATACAGCAGGAAAAGTATCCAGGGTGGAGCCTGATTCAGTGTAAAAGCCTGTGAAGTCAGAGCACGGAGGTCTCAGGTAGAGCACTTCAGCTTCATTAGCATAATTTTGCTAGTTTATTTTAGAAGGAATGAGGTCATAGATAACAAATATCAGAAGATTACCAAAGTCATGGTGCCTGGATCTATTAGAAAGTGCCTCTGGTTTATCATGGTGGATTATGATGGTAGACTTCCTTTAACATGTCATGTCTTCACCTGTTACTTGAAGCTTCAGCAAGCAGTTTTTTAATATCCTAAATATATTTGTGTCATGAGGTGGATTTGTTTAATCTGTTTGTTTAATTCTGTTCCAGCAATCCTTGGTACAGGCCGCAGATTTGTGCCATATCCATAAACAACAGAAATAATCTTTCCAATGCTACAAATATATAGATGAGAACCAAAGAAGGAAATAAAAGACGTACACTGGGTAGAGGTCAGGGAATAAACATTTCGTGTTACTAAGAAAAACATTGGAAGTACCAATATCATCTTTACCACATTATGATAAAAGTTGGTTTAGGACTGTTGGCAGAATCATATTAGAGAGGGGAATAACAGCAATCTGTCACCCATTTCTGCTGGATCTACAGGTATGGGACCCGTTGGTACCAGAAATGACTGTAACTGGGGCCCACTCATTGATAGCACACTGCAATGCATTTTACATTCTCTCGTTACACATTATGCTTTTTACTGTGTTTTTTTGTTACAATTTTTGTTTAAAGTGCAAATTACATTTTTAGCCTTTCTGGGAAGAATGCAAATCTGTTTTCCAAGGTGTTAAATGGAAAACAATGCCTCCTTTTGCTACCTTGAAAGGCAGCCCCTTAACACCAGGCATGACCTACAAGAAGCCTAACAACATGATGTGGCATTAAGCCAAACCAATATAAATGAAGGAACAGACTCTCAACTGTAGACAGTACTGTTATAACCTGGTTGGGTCTCCTCAGCACAGCGTAGGGAACTGGTTTGGCTGTGTGAGAGGCTATTGACTAGGGTCAGGAGGTAAGATTTGTAACCTTTCAAAGACAAAGACTAGGACATCTACCACCAGACTGAAGGATTGTAAACCAAGCACAATTACATGCTGATATGTGTCCCCTTTGACAGGATCTGCTCTTATTTTAGTTTCTTAGGCCCTGGGTTTTTTTTCGAAAAAAGGCTTTTACAATTATGCAAATGATCGTGAGGGGCTCCAAGCTCCATAGGAGCTCCTCAGGCTCATTTGCATAATTTTTAAACCCTTTTTTTCTTAAAAATAAAGGCACAGGAAGCTTAGAAAAGAGTAGATCCTGCCAATTATAAACATGGAACTTGTCCGCAAACGCACTTATGATGTAACCTTCAACGTGATCATAGTAGTCGTGAAACAAAATTTCCTTCGGAAGTATATTCATAAGACTATAAGATCTAAAAGAAACTTTGCTAGCTCTTAAAAATGAACTCCCTCTGAGTCAATTTCGAATATTCCACTTATATCCTTGGAACCAGGTAACGAAGGAACAATCATATGACTTTTTTCCTTTTCCATTGGTATATTTCTGATTTATTATTATTGGCAGTGTGTCTTCTCTTGGGTTCTACTTTGTAACTTTACAAATGAAACAGTTCTATACAGAATTCTTACATAGGCTAAATTGTATACCCTATATCAGTGGTGGCAAACCTATGGCACGGGTGCCAGAGGTGGCACTCTGAGCCCTCTCTGTGGGCACCCAAGCCATCACCCAGCACCATTCAGGACTCCTCCTGCAGTCACAGGGAGCCCAGAACGTGCCATGTTTAGCACTATTTTAAAGTGACTTGAAGTACAGGAGGAGTGGACAGAGCTGGATTATCATTGAAGCCCCTTCTCAGGGCCTGTGATTCATCCTGTTAGAGGGAAGCTACAATAATAAACCAAATTGCTCCATCTTTGTACTGTATTGGTGTCTTCAGGACACCAATACGTTCGAATCTGTGACAGAGCCGGGAGCAATAAGTTACTTTAAATTGTAATTGTTGTAGTTTGGGCACTCAGTCTCTAAAAGGTTCGCCATCACTGCCCTATATCAATGGTACTTCAACCGCAGAAAGAAATGGCATAGCCATAGGGGTCCAGCATTGTTCCTCAAAATGGAGGATTGCGACTCTTAAAGAGTTTCATATTAACAAACTAATTGATATTGTTTGTGCAAGGAAAATTTATAGTTTTCTAATATACTTTCTGTATCAATTCCTCACTGTTTTCTAGATCTCCGCTTCCCAAATTTCAAATGGAAGCTTCATTGTTTACTTCCTGTGGATAAAAATCTGATAGACATCACATGACCTGGGACTGTTTTTTTACCACAGGAAGCAAACAATTAAGTTTTTTATTGAGTGACATCAAGCAGAGATCCAAAAAACCATGAGTAATCGGTATAGAAAGTATATTTAAAACTTTTCTTTCCACAAACAATATCATGATGAAAGTGGACATCCCCTTTAAAGGAATTATACGCCCATCTGCATATCGATGGTCACATTCATTCTGTACATTTAGAAGACTTTGTAACTGAATTGTATGTGTATACTTTTTTATTTTTTTCATATTAGTATTAGTAACATATTAGTATCTTCAGGTCCCAAAATGCCCAATATATTAAATATAAATATGAAAAATTATCCCATGCCGTGAACGCTTTAATGGAAAATAGCGGCCAAAATACAACTTTTTCACCATTTTCCATCCATAAATATTTGAATAAGAAGTGATCAAAAGGTCATATAGGTACCGAATTGACCCGGATCTATAGACTATCTCAGACTGTCTCTGACACTTGCAGTTTCTTTCAGTGACTGTCTGTCTCCGGCAGTCTCTCTCAGTGACTGTCTTTCTGTTGCCCGCAGTCTTTTTCAGTGACTGTTAGTCTGTCGGCGGCAGTCTCTTTTAGTTACTGTCTGTCGACTGACTGTCTCAGAGCTCAAGTTTCATTTTTGCACAGCTGTTTTTAAAATTACAGCTGATCTCTGATTGGTTTCAGTGGGCATCTGGAACAGTTTTACCTCAGACATTCCTGATAAAGCTCTCCCTATCTCTGTTTTCCTATCCATCTTACCTCACACATAAGTGTCTTCTACTCATTGCCTATAGTAAGCAATCAAAGGTCAGAGCTCATATTAATGACCTGTGGCAGAACAGCAACCAATTGTGGCTCAGCTTCTAACTGCCACAGTAGCAGCAGACAATGGCTCTGGTACATGGTGGGTAATAAGTGGGTTTTGGAAAGCATGGGGTGAAAATTTCAGCTAAAAACCTGGTCTAAGACTTTCCCTGACAACAGGCAATAACTGTGCAAAATTTGGTGATCGTAGACGCGACGGTACAGATTCCTTTAGCTGACATCAATACATACATACATACATACTCTCAGCTTTATATATTAGATGAGAAGTTTCAAGTAGCAATAGCTAGAGAGAGCCTCGCATATATGAGCTTACAATCTAAATAATCACTAAGCACTATGAGTTAATTCCAAAATCTAGTAGAAATTGCCCAGCATTATATTAGCACTTAATATTCATTCTGAAAGATAAATCTTCTACTTTCATATCACAGCACAGCCTGTTTTACATCAAACAGCTCCGGAAGGAAGACACAAGACTAGCGGTATAAATAATACTTCCATTCTTCATTTCCCTGCTATAAAACATAACGCTACATCTTCCAGATTCCCAGGTTCAAAGTGAATGTATTTTACATACTGCAGCATCTCTGAGTATAACGGATGGTCCCTTGTTATGCAGCAATATTTATTAATAATGGAGAAATAAAATAAACCCATACAATTTATTTGAAGAAAATGAGCTGCGGTTGTAATATTTATTATTCCCCATTCCTTCCGCCATGAGGAAAGTACAGACACAGCAAGAATGTGCTCTACAAGCCCCACTTGTTTATAGACAGGCTGATAAAAATAGGCAAGTTTGTTACATGGAGAACTGAGAATTAGAGAAGCACCCATGACCCGAAAATGTTTTGCAGCTAAAGTGCCGTCACTAGTCTCGAGGGAATCTATTGGCCGAGTTCTGAAAATAGCAACTTTGGGATTGTGCCTCAAAACTATCTCCATGAGATGACAGAGACAAGTCAGAAGTGCTATAGGACACCGTTAGACCCAGTTGACGCCACTATCAATAAATTCTGTTATTTGTTTTTGTTCTGCATGCTATTTTTGTGTCACTTGACGCTCTGCGCCGTAGCTGTACGGCACAGAGGTGCGGGGGGTGGAAGAGGGCTCACGGGCCCTCTACATACACAGGGGGAGTTTGTTGCATATTGCAGCAAACCCCCACCGCTAATAACCGCGGACGGTGCTTGCACCGATCATGGCTATTAACTCCTCTGATGCCGCCGGCAAAGCTACTGTTGGCATTTAAGCGATCGGTTGCCATGACAGCCTCAGGTCTTCGGTAGACCCGAGGCTGTCTGGTTTCTGCAGTTTTGTTACAATGAGCCAGTGGTTCATTGTAATGTATACTGTGCAGAAATGCCATATACTGCAATACAGTAGTATTGCTGTATATGGTAGGAACGATCAGACCATCTGAGGTTAATAAACCCTAGAGGTTCTAAGAAATAGTAAAAAAAAATGTTTTAAAAATAATTTTAAAAAGTTAAAAACCTAAAAGTTAATATCACCCTTCTTTCACTAGAACTGATATAAAACATAATAAACAGTAAAAAACACATTTACTTACCCGGTTCTGTCGCGATCCCCGATCCGGACTGTCCGACGAAGTTGAAGTGCGGCGCGATTCACCTTCTTCTTCCTGGTGTATGTGAGTGCATGGCTTGCGACACAATTTGAGATGTTAAATCCTGCGCGTTGTCCGAATCCGTCGGATCGGCCCGGCCCCCCGATTTGTGTCGGATGAAAGCCGGCACCAATGTGCTAAAATCCGATCGTGTGCACCAAAAACCCCAGTTAAGTTTCCTCAGCAGTGGAAACCCGACGGAAATGCGTTCCGCGGACCATTAGTAAATGTGCCCCATATGGTTATTGCTGGCGGTGAACCACATGACGGAAAATAGCGCAGAAACTTGACTTTTTACACCATCTTACATCACATAAAAAATGGAATAAAAAGCGACTAAAAAGTCGTACAGACCTCAAAATGGTAGCAATGAAAATGTCGGCTCATTTAGCAAAAAATTACACCTAACAAAGCTCCGTACACCAAATCAAAGAATAAAGTAGAGGTGTTTGGAGTTCACAGTGAAAGTCATAAAAACTGATCCCACAACAACGTGATGCGAACATTATTTTTTTTTCCATGTTTTCCACATTTGGAATTTTTTCCAGCTTCCCAGTACACGGCATTGAATAATAAATAATGTGACTGAGAAGCAAAATTTAATATGCACAAAATAAGCCTCACACAGCTCTGTACACGGAAAAATGAAAAAGTTATGGATTTCTGAAGGTGGAGAGCAAGAAATGAGCAAAAAAACCCTGGGTTCTTAAGGGTTTAAGTAACAGGATCGCAATGGATGAGAAACATACATACATGAAAGTCTATAGGGGTGATGTATCATTGTTTTTTCAGTCTATGTTTGGCGTTTTATTGGAGCGACTTTGCAACTTTCCGTATAGGTGCAAGTTTTGACGCAAGTGTATACCAGTCTGCAACTTTTGATGGTTTTTTTGCAACTTTTTATCTGACTGTCACACAAAAAAGTAATAAATTGTTTGAAATACAGCATATTGTCCATAAAAACTGACAAGTTTCGGAAAACACGTGTCCTAAGACATTAAACTGTCGTAAGAAGGAGACCTAATGATAAATTACCTCCTATGAGAACTGATGGTAAACAGAAGCTATTTCCATTTTCCATCAGTTAAATTGTCCATTTTTCTATTCCATAACGGACTAAACTAACGGACACCACTAGCGGGTTTGAACTTAGCATTGGGAAAGAGAAGCTGATCTGTGTTTCGTCGATAACAAGGTCCACACTTTTCTTTTCCAACTTAAATGTGAAGCTGAATTATTGGTCAATAATTATGTCTATATTCCATACTCCCACATTTTACCTACTTCTTCATCCTTTTTTTAACATGAGATAAGAGGTAAATGTTCTTATTTTTGTGGATCATGTTTACCCCAGCAATCTTAGCAATCACTGGTATTTCTCAAAATGGTGGTTTTGATATTTTTTTTCTTTTCAGGTTTCTGTTTACGAAAATAGAAAAAAAATATTTTTAAAGGGGGTTTTCAAGTTAATACTCTTCATGACCTATCCATAGAGTAGGTGATGGGTGGGGTGCGACATCCAGCACCTCAGAAATAAGTGGTTTGACTCTTCAGACGGAACCAGATGCAAAAAATGAATAATTAAAGTGAAATATACAATGAAGCATGGCATAACAGACACATGAGTCTCTACCATAACCAGTCTATATACCTAGGATAACATGTATAGGCTGTATAAAATGTATATATACAATGCCCAGGACTGATTCTCCACCATAGCCATTCTATATACTCAGTATTATATGTATAGGATGTATAGAACAGCCATATACAATGCCCAGGACTGATTCTCCACCATAAATAGTCTGTATATTCAGTATTATATGTATGGGTTGTATAGAACAGCCATATACAATGCCCAGGACTGATTCTCCACCATAAATAGTCTGTATATTCAGTATTATATGTATGGGTTGTATAGAACAGCCATATACAAAGCCCAGGGCTGATTCTCCACCATAACCAGTCTATATCCTCATTATTATATGTATAGGCTGTATAGAACAGCCATATACACTGTCCAGGATTGATTCTCCATCATAACCAGTATATATACTCAGTATTATATGTATGGGTTGTATAGAACAGCCATATACAAAGCCCAGGGCTGATTCTCCACCATAACCAGTCTATATCCTCATTATTAGATCTATAGGTTGTATAGAACAGCCATATACATTGCCCAGGACTGATTCTCCACCATAACCAGTCTATATTCCCAGTATAACATATATAGGTTGTATAGAACAACTACCGTGTTTCCCTGAGTGGATGTCTTATTTTTCCATGAGTAACAATTTACATTAAAAAATGAACATTTATTAAAAGGGTATTCCAGGAATCAGCATAATTCATATACAAATGGGTCTTTAAAATATAAGCTAGCAGAAAAATGCTGATGACATATACTATAATGAAGAATTAAAATGCTACTGGCCCTTTATTAATTTCCTCCACGTGGTCCGTTGTGGAGCAGACACAGGACAGAAGATGGCCACTGGTCACATGTCCACATCACATGTCCTTCACCTGTCTGGGCAGGTCATGTGATCACCACTACGCTTGGCTGTAGTCAACTTGTAGTATTTACTGTAAATGATCTACTAATACTAATGTATTGCTTGGGGGGTAGTTGTAGCAATGATGGCTGCTTGGTCTTATTTTGAGGGGAGGCCAAAAAATTAGGTCTTACTTTTGAAGCATGTCTTATTTTTGGGGAAACAGGGTATATACAAATGATGGCAAACCTTTTTGAGATCGAGTGCCCAAAATGAGCCTCAAAAACCACTAGCTTTTCCCAAAGTGCCAACACGGCAATTTAGGCAGTAACAAACTTATTGCTACCAGAATCTTTGAGCTCCAATCCGACACCTTTTCACTCTTAGGACAGGACCAAGCAGCACAGGATGGGTCACTTTACAATAGCAGGGGACTACTTGGACTGTCTGAGACTGCAGGAAGATGCCATGTCTGGCAAACACTGTGCCTGGGAGACAGCCCGTGTGCCCACAGAGATGCCTCCGAGTGCCATCTCTGGCACCAGTGCCATAGGTTCGTCACCACTGGTATATACAATGTCCAGGACTGATATTCCACCATAACCAGTCTACATGTATTCTGTATTCTGTATTATGCAGGAGAAGATAATACATTAAATGTAGAATTGTATTTATACATCTCATCATCTGAAAGGAAATCTCATTAGATTCCAATATAATCCATTTAACATAATCCGTATACATTACCATAGTTCCTGCAGACAGTTATCAAACATCACCATTTTGGTTGCTAATGGGTGCGCTTTCTGTTATTTAGTCTGCAGTTGATTTCAATGAAGTGCGAATAAAATCCACATTTATTAGAAAAATGAGTCACAATTTCATTCCAAAGTAGCAGAGGCACTGGATGAATAATTCAAGTTTATTAGCAATTTATTTTTCCTGAATTGAAATCTAATAAGGAAAATTATTCATTAAACATATGTCTACTCTAAGTGTTAATAAAGCCTCTCATGTATTCAGGACCAAATTAAATACTCATTTATAACTTTATTAAGTCTTCTGGCATCCGTTGTCTCTAAAATCCACGGTCTCCTGGGAAATACTGCCATGACATTTTGTGGAATAACTTCTGCTAAATGGACAATGTACAAGTTCACTAAGAGGCGCTAGTACCTAGCTAGGAAATCTACCTCAAACATTCTCCAGCGTATCAGACCAGCAAAGTTCTGGCATCCAGGGCCATATTTTGTGTTGGTGCTGCCCCAGACGCCTTCAGTGCTTACGGCCTCCACCCATAACCCCCAGCATGTTAGTAAAAGAGAGCAGCGCTGAACCCAGGAGGTGTCTCTCCAATGACCACGGCTAGCATTAGATTCATAAACTGCTTGCACAAGGACCTGCAACACATTTGTGTCGCACACAACCGTTTTGTGGCGCGGTTGAAATATTCTTCATGCAACACAATTTTCTTCTCTGCTCATGCTACCTCTGCATAACTTCCAATACCTTGTTTCAGCAGTACATCCACCAATCTTTACCCGGGATCTTCATGTGCTGACACAAGAGTCACAGGGTCATGACCTCATCATAGGGCCTTTAGATCAGTGTTCCAAAAATCACTGCCCCAAGAACGGGCTGTGCTGCACCTGGTCCTGGGCCGCGGCCAAACTCTGTGAAGAAAACTCAAATACTCATCTACCCCATTCCATGCAGCTGTCTTCTCTTCTTTCACTTCTCTTTCGCGTTAATACGTGGCTCTAGTGCTGGTGTGCGTAATGATGTTATCACGTAGTGATTCGTGTCTGCCAACATCATTAATGTGGAAGAGAAGTGAAAGAAGAAAAGGCAGCTGCGGGGAAATGAGGAAAGTGAGTATTCAATTTTTTTATTTTATTCGGCCTTTAAAGGGGGCATTGAGGGAGAGGGGCATGCTGCAGGAAAGGGGGCAGTGAGGGAGGGGGGAAGCCAGTTGTCTTACAATAAGACACTATTTTAATTGCAGTATCATATAATAGCATCAAATTATAGCATTAATTATTCTGGGTGATTTTCCATTTTTTTAGTTTGATCAATTGTTGTGTTAAAATTGTAGACATCAGACAACATCATCTAATGACATAATATAGCAAATAAAATGTAATACGGTAATTCTTAAAGATGAGTGTAGAATGTAAATTTTGTAATTCAAAATGAGCCAAAATTTCTAAAATGGCCATCAATGGTGTCTGCATCATTTTCTGAAAGCTGCAATAAATATTAACCGAAATGGTGTCCACATTCTGAGTCACAAGTAATGTCAAATCTCCCCTATCCATCATAATCAGACTGTGGCCTTGAAAATCATGTTAGGTCTGTGTAACATAAACGGCTGTCACCTCATGTTTCCTCTTTCTTTCCTGATATATTGTTAATTAAAAAAATAAAGCTGGATTTTGTTTGGAGGTTTTTTTTTTTACTAAAAAGATATATTGCTGTCATTTTAGAGTTTTTACAAAATGTTCTGGTCCAAGGTGAAATATAAACTTAAACCTGCATAGTATCTAATATCTCCGTTTTAGCTACTTATAGTGGGAGATGGCCTCATATATCTGCTCTGCGAGTGCCCCCCCCCCCATACACGGTTGGATTCAGCTATTGATTGCAATATATTTTTACCACATGTGCTATGCCTTCACCTGGAGTCACCTTTACAATTGCAAATTGTTGTGATTACTCAATCCTTTGTCATTGCCAAACTTCAATAAAGTTTATTGAACAGAAATATAAACAAATAAAAAAAAAAATAAAACAAATAAATTACTACCGGTACTAAAACTGAAAATTTGGGAATGCGGGAATTCCATTGTAAATAGATACAGTAACGTTGCAGTACTTCTTTATCGAAGCCCTGGCATTTATTAAATGAGTTAAAAAAATATAAGCCCTATTCCAAAAATAATCCCTGGTTTCAGGGGGCACACTTCAAACGGCAATATCTTCTAAACCACAGAGTCATTATAAAGAAGAGAAGGATTGGAGATATTCATTGTTACAGTTACAGTCCAGGATGTGGTTTTCATATACGGCTTCCACTTCCAATGTATATTTTAACTGTGGATGTCTCCCTTTTTGTAGTCCCTGGAAACATTGGGGCACATGTACTAAGGCAGGGGTAGGGAACCTATGGCTCAGGAGCCAGATGTGGCTCTTTTGATGGCTGCCTTTGGCTCACAGACAAAGGCATGTGCTGTGGCTAACTATCTACTAGGGGCATGTGATTTGGCTACCTATCTACTGGGGGGCATGTGCTGTGGCTACCTATCTCTTGGGGGTCATGTGCAGGGGCTACCTATCTACTGGGGGCATGTGCATATTGCAAGGCTCTCAAGGAATTACATTTTAAAACATGTGGCGTTCATGGCTCCCTCTGCCAAAAAGGTTCCTGACCCCTCTACGAAGGGCTTTGCGCCACACTTTTGCCGGACTGTGCACGTTCCTCTAGGCTGAAATGGCTTGCACAGGTATTTATGAAGTGTGTGCGTTTGGATTGTGGCCCACGCGACCCTTTTGTGGCGCAGCTGCGCTTCTATGTGACACAAACTGGAGGGTGTGCCGTCGGGGCGGTGTGACTGATTTGGAACGCGTGCCGTATTTAACTTGCAAACAGTGTCACACGCCCTATGTTAAAGATGCACCAGAAAAAGAAGGTGAACTCTGTCGGCCAGTGTGAGAAAGTGCTAGATTAATGATTTCTGGCGCACAATCTTAGTGAATCGCCACACGGAGCATTCTCCACGGAAATAGCCCTTTTAGTGCACTTTCCAACTTTCTAAGTAAATGAGCCCCAGTGTGATTGAAGAGAGGATTCTTGCCTTGTGGTGCCACATTACAGAAGTTATAGGTATGTATCATTTGGACCAGAACGTGAAAAGGGTTAATTTGTTTTGTAAATTTTACTGCATTCTTTTTTTGTTACTGTCCAGTACGTATGGCTCTGTAAACTAAAAAAAAAAAAAAAAGTTGCAGCATATGGATTGCAATAAGTAAAAACAATGGAAATGCAGAGACAAAAATGGGCCTGGTCTTTAAGGGATTAAACTGATTGTTTTATCATCAGGGCTGGAAATGCTCCATCATAGACTAGCATTGAAGCTTTTGTTAGGCCAACTCAAGTCGCTCATGTCTAAAAGTGACTCTTGAAAATTCTCTTAGAATAATTTGCATTTCTGGTTATTTCACGTTACCTGATTCTTGTTGAATGGTTAAACACTAGGATGTGGAATATAGTACAAAAAAAATCATTGTACAAAGGCTTTAATCAGAAGTAGTAGTTGAAAGCACCAGCAAATAATTTAATAAGTGCTGATAAAGAATAAAAGTGGAATTCATGAATAAATTATGAAAATATCCTAAAATATTTAATAACACTTTGGAGATATTGGCAAATGTATCAAAAGGTTAATTTCCGGGCCAATACTTCAAGGGACTGGATCCCCTGCCGTGTGTTAATTCCTAGCGGGGATCAATTCACTGTAAATGTTACTTATAAATTATAGAAAGTATTTGAAGTATCTGTTAGAGCAAGATGAATCATTGCTTCATTATTAATGACAGAAGAATATTCGTTAAAATGATGACCTTGACTGTAATGGAAATGTTTCATCTCTTGGTTGTTGATATTGTCCAGGATGCAAAGGAACAGCTTGAACTTGGCTTTAGTTGTCATGTTGTCAAATAGACCCAACAAGATGATAAGGAAGGGAATATTTATCTTTCATTCAATGTATTCTACCCATAAGGGCACATTCAGTTATTATCTATTGTGTTATGTATTTTGAGCTTTTTTACTTTTCCACAATGTATCTGGTGGCTTCTATGTGTGCTGTTTTTACTCAGATGTACTATATACAGATACCAGCGAACAACCAGGATGATTTCTACAAAAGAATGAGAGAATATTATTAGGGAGAACTAAACATAATGGTGAAATGCCCTCCTAACATTTATTTCCCCTATTCAGTAGTCCCTCATCTTATGCTGCGCCCTTTTATGTAAAGCCCACAAGTTATGTTCCTCTTTATATATCTCCGCTATGTCCCCCATTTAGGTAACTGCCCTATCTTATGCCCCTTTGGGGTAGCCTTCCAACCTTATGTTACCCTTTCATTAGCCCCCCACCTTATGCCTCGCTTTGGGTAAGTCCCACACCTTATTCCCCTTTAGGTAGCCCTCCCAACTTATGTCCCATTTAGGTAGCTCCCCTGCCTATGGCCCCCTTTTTTAACTTCTTTGTTCCTCTTTCTACCTTTTCCTACTTCCATCCTTGTTTAATCAGTCAAATCAATGACAAAGCTATTGGGGATATTTTATATATATCTGCAATTAGAGAGGGACGCAGGAGTTGTTAACTCTGTCATCTCTGAGAACCCTCTGTAATGAAATGGCAGGGATACAGAGGGGGTGACATAGTGGGGTTCACCACCTTCAATACCATATGAGAATAACAGTGTTTTTAATACCAAAGAACAGGTAAAAAAAGGAAACTCTAGTGAGAAAATGTACAGTTGGCCTCACAATATTTTTAGTCAGGGGCTAATAAGCTGGTTGTCAGTGTGAAGCTGACAGGCAATACACATTATAATACAGAAGTGCAGTGTATTAATAAAGGTTTAATCGCGTAAAGAACTGTAAAATTCTATAAAATATTTATAATAGTTATAAATGTTTCTAAATATAACAATAATAATTTTTTTTCCTGTTCATATAATTATCATATTAACCTGCACCTTTACCAGAAAGATAAAGATGAAAATAGTTTTTAACATTTATCTCTTTTAACCAAAAAACTAAAAAGTTATCAAAATGTTCTATTTATTCCTTAAAAAAAACAAATTAAAATGACATAAAATTATATAATATGTAATGTATATAATACAAGTACTACATCTACCCACGTGGTGATTTCTCTTATTTCCTGCAAATTTTGTAGGAAAATACTGATGAACCAGTAACAGGTTTCAGTGTTGGATGGAGCAATTCTCATGCAAATTTCTCTCATTACATGTCTTGTTTACAAGCAGAACTGATGTAATATACCAAGACAGTGTCAGAGCCCAGATAAGTCACTTCATAAAGGGCAGAGGGCAGTCTGCGGTAATTGATTAGGTGACATAACCGGCTGCTGAATTCCCAGAGAGCTGTCAGCAGATTAGATGAATCTCCTTCTACACAGCATAAATATAATCTGTAGACGTGTTTTGTGATGGCAGGAGAAAATTATGGAGTAAAGTATCAATGAATTGGCATGATGCGGATAAAAATACTGTAAATGGGAAGATTAATGCATTGATATTTGTGGACCATACATGGGGGGGGTTTAATAATCCATGTAACAAATTAAAAGTCCAGATGTATGAGAAATACAAGCATTGTAGATTTTGAGGGTTGATTGTGGAAATTTTAAGTAAGGAAAGTGGGCATGCTGGAGATGTGTACTATGGATATAGCCTAGTGTTGACCTCTCAATAGTCATGGCGCCTTCAAGATGATATGGATGGAAGGTGCTCCAATGGCAAAGTGGAGAAGATCCTGGAAGTAGAGAATAGAGCAGCCCCAATGTGAGGCAAGTGTTAAGGTAATAAGTGACTAATGTCAGGAGTAGAGAGGTGCCTAAAAAAACTGTGATGCCGGGGACCAGGGTGTCTATATTTCACGTTATAGCCCTACTGGGCCACAGATGAGATGGACTGGACATCATACCTCTAGTGGTGACTTGTACCCCAGTTACCCCTAGTATACAAGCCATTTAAATGTCACAATACCTTGCACACTGTTAGGAATTAAGACGGCAACCCACACCACCCTCCTGCAAATAAACATATATCCAATGGTCATGGACAAGCTCTTTTACACTATATCCTACGCGTTTCTCCTTAAATTCTCAGGCTTATCAGGGATATTTGGTTATATAGGGATTGCATGCTCCAATCAACATTATATAGATCAATGTATAAAACAAAAAGCATCATAAACACACAATTGGCTCCAAATGTTAGTTATAGCAACTATAGTATTGAGTATCACACTGTATGAAGAATGTCCTATAAATAAAGAGCTTTAGAGTATATATTTTCTTTCTTCAATGGATGTAAACTTCCTTCCACTTCGCCAAAAAGACAGATAGCCAATGAATCTCAAAAATGCTTGTCTGAATGAGCCCTTAAACTTCCATTCATCTCATCTCTCTGTGTTGCTTATTTCTAATGTTCTGCAATCTAAGTATAGGTCCCAGATTCCTAACAGGAAGCAATAGACTAGAACGGGATCCATCAGATTTCCATATGGAATCTGATGATGACCAGACAAAGAGTATCGGAGGTTCTTCCAGTACAGATGTGAACGCTACAAAACCAAGTACTTCATCAGTGAGAAAGATGTCAATAACATATCCATTAACATTCATTGCAGCACCAGTTTTAGAAAGGTACCAGAAACCCTTTCATACAAAATGCTGCTGTGGAAAATAACTAAGGAGTCAAATCAGTCAATAATTATGAGAGTTTGGAAGAAATAGGCACAAATCTCTATATGAATTAGTCCTGTCTCTCTCTACAGGGACTCCTATTCTCTGGGATCGATAGGTACTTCCTATTGTATTCCCAGAAATAATCCCAGGGAGGGGAAAGAGCCGGCTACAAGTGCTGTAGCTACGGGTTTAGAGCCGGGAGCTGAATAAATTCTTGTAACTACAGTATAAAATACATAAGAATTTCCACCAAGAATATTATACCTGAATAATAATTTGCCCATTGTGTCTGAATGAGATTCTATAACACAATACTGTACACAATAAACAAACAATTACCAAATTGAAAATGTGAAATTCTATTGTTTTGTTTGATATTGCTTTGTTTTGTTTTGTTATATTATATTGACTAATATTCCATCACTTTTCATTCTGATTTCTCTGTGGCATCTCCAAACTCATTCTCTCACCCACATGGCCTTTGTTACTTGATAAACAAGCAGCAGCACCACCATTGAGTGGCAATACATAGACACATAGGGGTTAGACATGAACAGGCAGTCCCCGACTTAAGGAGACCTGACTTACAGATGACCCCTAGTTAGGGACAGACCTCTAGATGCTGGTAATTTACTGAACTTTACTCCAGGAAGCAATGATCAACTATAAGGTTTATGCAATGAAGCTTTATTGTTAATCCTTGATAAACCAAAATTTTGCTTTTTAAATTTTTGATTTATCACAGGGACCAAAAATGTTTTGACTGGAGTTATACAAACATAATATACCGATTCTGACTTACATACAATTTCGATTACTATTCGTACTATTCTGTACGTAGCCCAGAAATGCCTGTAGTTAAAAGTTGGCCTTTTTGTGTCTTACAACTACGGCCAAATTTAAACTAAAGTATGGGGGACGTATGTACGGCCACAAGCTTCCGGCCATACATACATCCCCCATAGATGGCAATAGGCACGCACAGTGATACGGTGCCTCACGCATGTGATTCCGTACCTCTCCGTACACGGGGGAAAGATAGAACTATCCTTCCCTGTGTGCAAGGCCGTAAGCAGTGCATCTCTATGGAGAGGGGTGGGGTCAGCCCTCCTCCTCCGCATCGCGCCAGATGCTACGGCCGGGTGGGCATTCAATTGTGGGAATTGGCCCTTAGGTTATGTTAAGCCTAGGCATGAAGTAAGAAAGGAAATACCATAGAGATAGCAGGCTTTTGCGGCTTTTGAAACCGTGGGACCTGTATGGGTTGTTCTTGCTCACATTGTAATGGCTACAGCCAACTCATACAGAGATGTTATCTTCACACAAAGCACAGGCATGGAAATGGTTTTTGGATATTGAAAATACTTCTACCCCTGGTACCAAGTTAAGAGTGGAATAACGTCATGCAACATCTTAAAGTAAATCTATGAAGGATTGTATACCAATAATTCTGACATACTGGTGTGTGCCCCCTCTGGCAGGATCTGCTCTTCATTAGACTTCTTATGCCCTTGTTTTTACAAAAAAAGGGCTTTAAATATTATGCAAATTAACCTGAGGGGATATGGGGTGTACCCTTCAGGCCAATTTGCATAATTTTCAAAAAGCATTGTTTTGTAAAATCAAGGGCATAAGAAGCTTAGAGAGGAGCAGATCCTGACAGGGAAGCACACACCAGTATGTCAGTGTGCTTGGTTTACAATCCTTCATCCTGGTGGTAGATTTCCTTTAAATGTCATCCTAATGTGTCACTATTTGGTACTTTAAAATATAGGACAATAGTTAATAATAATCTATATTTTCTGCTATTTTACAGATTAAGATGTTTGGTGAAACAACTAGAGAAAGGAGATATTAATGTTTCTGACCTTAAAAATAATATTGAATATGCAGCATCGGTATTGGAAGCGGTTTACATCGATGAGACCAGGTAAGTAGATTTAGTTTAAGTCTTGTTTTTCACCCTAAGGTACACTATTCTTACTATATGGGCATCATCTATTAAAGCTTGTAATAATAATGAAGGGAAAGCTGTACATAATATGTGTTTAAAAATCTTGTTAAGGTACAAATATTAACACACTTTAGTCCTCAGTTGCCTCAAATGGAGAATCATATGAAGGTCCATGGGCTCTGGTGGGCTAAGAAACTTCCAAGGCAAACTCCTACAGAATATTACATATATCAATTTAAAGGTGCCTTTTTCTAATGTCCTAATCTATTGAAGGACAAAGGGTATAAGAGTACATCTAGCTTGGGTACATATGTAAGACAGATAGTGGCATACACCACTAAATTAATATGAAAATGAGCAGAGAAGAGTCATATTTTGCCTTAGATGAGTCAAGTTTAGAAGCTGCAGGTGGAGTGCCATTTCAGACACCACCATATTTGGTTGTTTAGTACCTAAAAGCATAGCATTTTTGATGTCTTATGTGAGAAGAATCTGATCTTTCACATTAAATCAGGTTTATGGTTAAAGACATGGTTAGAATTACAAACTGCAGAAAAAAAGATACAGTTCCTGCCCATTCCTTTGTCTGCCTATATCTCGGGTTCTGAGCTCACAGTTCAGTCTGAAAGGTGAGATTTTTATCTTTCTGGCACAAACAGCAAGTTTCTTGATAATAAAGAACCAAAGATAGAAGCTTCTGTAATGACCCTCCCCTAAACTCTCTAAACTTCACTCATCTCAGGCAAAATATGACTCTTCTCTTCTTATTTTTACATGACTGGTGAGATTACACAATAAAGAGAGAATTCCAGTCTAGTCTAGTATTTTAGACATAGTCCCTTAAAATATAAGAAGACAAATTAAAATGGTTGCTTTTTTTATTACTACCCAGTGATATAAAGTAATAAAAGTGATATTTACTCCAAAAAGCCATAAAAAACATAATACTGTGGAGGGTCTTCAATCTCTTATTTAAAAAAAAACTTCTGGTAATAAATGCATCATCTAATGAGACGCACTCTTCATAGTTGCTCTAAAGAAGAAAAAGTAATTTCTGAAACTCTTGTCCCACAGGCCGTGACCTAAAGTCTAATCTTGCTGAAAGTTTTGTCTAAAAATAGTCCATGAACCATACATGGTGTTGTTACTCATTCATTCGGTAGATTATCACTTTAATATCTGCTTGAAATCCCGACCTACAAATTTATGAATATTTCATCCAGGTTTATTTACTTTTGTAGAACTAATATAAAATTTGGCTTATGTTGACAGGACAAAGTTTTCAGTTTCACCCAAAATGAACACATTGGCCTAAAGCAACAGGGGAAGTAACCTTTATGGTAGATTGTAGGATGCAGAAAAGTAAATATCAGCCAATTCCATAGCAATGATAAAATTATGCTCTGTGTTATGAAAAATGGTATAGATACCTCCAGAAAGTGGCATTTTTGTGAAAATAAAACTGTTTTTTAAAACTTTAGACTAACATCTTTAGTAAATATGTTGCTGATGTTACAACACTTTCATGAAATCTTCCATCTCATAAACAATATATCTTCAACCTGGTCATTAAAATAGAAGCTTATTAGTTGCTATTAGTTGCTATTCAAAATTTTGCTCCCCTTAGCAGAAAAATGTCGTGGACATACATTATAATGGAGAATTAAAATGCTACTGTCCCTGTGGAGGAAACTCAGGACAGAAAAATGGCCACTGGTCACATGTCCACATCATATGTCCTGCACCTGCCTGGGCAGGTCATGTGATCACCTCTATGTTTGGCTGTAGTTGATAGCTAGCAGTGCATCCAGTATGGCCATAGTTGTGGTGAGACGCATGTGGTAATGTGCAGTGATGGCAGTAACACACACATTATTACTATGGTAACTGAGCAGGACTGTCTGTTAGATCATTTGCGGGAGAAGAGCATAAGAAAGAGGAGCTGTTACTGAAAACTAAGGGATCATGGGACTTGTAGTATCCTGCAGTTATCTTGGAGGTCACCCTGCCTACTTTAGAAAGCTCATAAAATTTTGTGAATTCTAAAAGCAAAATATTTAAGCTCCAGTTTAGGATTAGTGAAAGTGAGTTTTGTTGTGTTCATTTATTTATAGTATTGCAGATTTTTCTATCAGATGTTCATATTCCCTTTAATTTTAAATATAGAAACCATGAAAATAACTGACTTTATGTATTCTCCTTCAATACATTCTTGATCTCTAGATGACTGGCTATTTGTTGTTGCATTATTATGTTTTCATTATATCAAATATGTAGGAAACTATTGGATACGGAAGATGAGCTCTCTGATATCCACACAGACGCTGTTCCGATGGAAGTACGGGACTGGTTGGCATCTACTTTCACAAGAAAAATGGGAATGAGACGAAGACGCCCGGAAGAGAAACCAAAGTTTCGCAGTATTGTCCATGCAGTTCAAGCTGGTATATTTGTTGAAAGGTATTTATGCTGCTTACATTATGTAGATGTCAATGGAATTGGGTTATGTCCATATGCCCTGTGCCCATGTTCTTATTTAGCATCATTTTCCATTTGTACTACAAAGTTTTTGGAAACTTGTTTAGCTTTTTGATCTTCAAACATCAAATAAAAATTTTTAATGATGTAACTTAGTTTTCTTAGTTGTGTACACAAAGTGGGGCTCACTTATCAACCCGTTCTCGACAGAATCCTGTTGTAATTTGTGCAAAAAATTGGAGCACATTTATCAAGGGTTTAAGACAAGAGTTTTTAGAGAATTTACAACAAAAGGGGCATTTCCATGGAAAAGGGGATGTGGCTTTGCAGTAAAAGGGATGTGTGTGCCAAAAATTATACATATACGCCAGAATTTTGGCAAATTTTCTATTGCAAGTCTTCTTAAACTATGCCAGTTTTTGATTTGCCCCACATAGTCCACCACAAGCAATTCTTAAGGGGATTTATTGAGAATGGAGTTTTAAACACATTGGGGGTCATTTACTAATGGCCCGAATCGCTGTTTTCCGGCGGGCTAACCGAATTTTTCCGTTTTGCGACGATTTTCCCTGAATTGCCCTGGGTTTTTGCCGCACGCGATCGGATTGTGGCACATCGGCGCCAGCATGCACGCGACGGAAATCGGGGGGCGTGGCCGTATGAAATTCTGACGGATTCGGAAAACCGCCGCATTTAAAAAAAAAGGGTCGCTTGACACACGCTTACCTGCACCCGGCCTGGCTTGGTGAACTCCGACGGAATTAAGCGCAGCAGCAACACCTAGTAGACATCGGGGGAACTACCTTAGTGAGTCGCCGGAAGACTCGAATCCTCCACACAGAACGCACCGCTGGATCGCAACAGGACCGGGTAAGTAAATCTGCCCCATTGTCCCTCTGATGGCATACTGCAGGCTGGATTTACTATGAGGCTTCAGCAAAAGACACCGCGTGACTAATTCCTACCTCGATACCATCAATAAATAAATTAAATAGTAGTGGGCCGAGCACAAAACCCTGGGGTCCACCACTTATAAATGGTGACCATTCTGCGTAGGAATCATTGAATACAAACCTCTGGATACGATCCTTCAGCCAGTTTTCAATCGAATTGCAAATGATTCCTGCCAAATCAATGAACCTTATTTTACCCATCAGGCGTCTATGAGAGACAGTGTTGAATACCTTTGCAAAATCCAGGAACACAATTTCCAAACACTATAGACAAACCAAAGCCAAGAGTGTCCTCTTGTCGTGGATAAAAATTACCCAAATCTCTCAATTAAGACAGGTTCTGCCTCTAATTTGACATAATGGGGGCCGTCAAAGTCTCCCCTGGTCCCAGATGAGAGATATCTTGAATGTAAGGAATCGGGCAATCTGAAACACAAATGACCAATATTTTTATTCTTGGGAGACAATCTCCTACACTCCAAACACTTTTGTCCATGGTTTAACAATGGGGTGGTTGACATCTATGTAATGTGTAGGGGGGTTTTAGTTTGGTATAAGGGGGTCTGATCTTTGCCTTGTATATTTTTAGGATGTATAGGCGATCCTCCAACATGGCTGGACTCACATACCCATCAGCTGTTATATCATGTCTGAAGGTAAAAGCAAATTAGCAATATGTTGTTTTGTAAGGAAACAGATTTTTTAACGTATCCGATATATTTGTATTGCGTGACTCGGTATCCACAATGCCATACATTTCAATTATTTTATAATCTTTAGGTTTTATGCATAGAGAGCATTCAGATTATTAGAAAAGCATTGGTTATAAAGTTCTGCACTGATACTTTATCTGCTCTATCCAGCAGATGACCTCTAAAAGAGCACTAACCTACCTAGTGTCCCCTAGTCTTTTTATATATGGGCACTCAAAGGCCTAAAACCCACAAGCAAGTCTAATGGGGCCAACTAGCTTCAAACTCGCATCATGTGCTTGCCGAAATGTCTGGCCCCAACGCTCAGAAACTACAACTGAACTCAACGTGTCAGTTCAGTTCCGGTCTCTGAGCGTTTGGGCCGGACATTCCATTGAGCACACGATGCGAGTTAGTCACATCAGACTCGCTTGTGGGTTTTAGCCCCAATAGTAGCCCCCAAAAATTGTTTCCATCTTTTTCCTCACTATCGGTTATCAATATCAGATTGATGGGTGATAGATTCATATAAAATGACCCCAATGGATGAAAGGATAATGTGGGTTTTTCCAGCTAAATGAGATTGATGAACTACCCATAGAATTGAAACGGTCAGGTGATAATTTGTTATCCAGGCCTGACCCCTGTAATCATTCATATTATTAGGAACATAGTTTGATCTCAATTTTATAAAACCTAAACCCTTGTATTTTATAAGTTTCTGTATTTTCCCAACAGGAGGTGGATCAGTGGTCATTTAATGTGTTTTCCTTAAATGAGGCGAGTGGAGAACATGCACTAAAATTCATGGTCTACGAATTGTTTACCAGATACGACCTTATCAATCGCTTTAAGGTACCATCACTCATTTCTGCTGAAATCCTTTTTGTTCACTCTGGCTGATAATAATGGCCTCACGTTGTCACTCATCTATCCTACAGTTCTAAACAAAATAGACAAATCCATCTAATTCTGAGCCAATATTGGAGCAGAGAATGTATCGCTGCATGACTAGACACATTTGTACTTGGAAGCATGAGTGACAACTCCTGTGGGTGAACAATTTAGAAATGGAAATATTTCATGAGCAAAAATTTAGTGGTAAATATTTAATTTTGGTGGGGAGGGGGGTCATTCAATTTTTGGGACACTCACATGCTCCTATTTGGTGCTATCAAGGTCCTATTCAGTCCAACTAGTTCTATGTGCATGAGTATATAGCATCCAGCCTATAGCATTTCTGATAAAGCTACAGAGTCACACATTTTAACAAGGAGGGGGTTACACCTGTTTACTTCATGAAGTACTTCTGCATCTGTTATACGTCATGCATCTGTTATACTTCATGAAACAATAATGATGGAAGTATAGTTCATCCATTGATTGATTTTTAATGGCTTGTGTAACTTCTGGTAGTTTTCCATTATTTGAGCGGAAAATTGGACGGAAGCTGCAGATATTTTTTGTTCCATCTCAAATAACTAAAGTTAAAACAGAAGTGGTGCTAACAGACTATAACAGAATCCATTAAAATTCCATCCACATTAGCGGACATGTCAACCCCTTTCTGACATCTGTATCGGGTCTCGGTGCATGGAGAGGACTCGCGGGCTGAGTCCTCTCCATAGCCGGTAAGTCTTGGCTGCATATTGCAGCCAAGACTTACCGGTAACACTGCGGGTGTTTTCCCGCCGATCAGCGCCGGGGCGCGGCCATCTTGCCGAGGATCGTCGCTCCCCGTGACATCATCAGGGAGCAGTGATCTGTCGTCATGACAGAAGACCAGAGGCTGACTCGTTTTAACCCTTTCATTACATTGTGCTATCAGCAAAAAAAACAAATAAATGGCCAGGTTGTTAAGGGCTTAAAGGATGTGTTAGGTTTCTGGTGTTATTTTCTAGTAATAGGAGATAATAGCGGATCTCTAATTGCATGTGGGCACTGACCCTAAGCCAATCTACCACTTAAGAATCTACATTGTAGGAGAGGGATCTGGAAACAGATCTATATTAAAGGAAATCTACCATCAAAATCCATCATGATAAACCAGGGACACAAACTCATAGATCCAGCAACTGTGGCTGTGGTAATCTTTTTATATTTGTTATCCATGGCCTCCTTCCTTCTAAAAAAATCAACTTGTAAATTTATGCTAATGATCTAGATAACTCTGGTGGCATTGCCAGAGCCCCTTCATGCTAAGGCTTCACAGGCTGCTACTCTACCTCCCTCCCCCCTGATTCCTCAGCACTGTGCTCCTGTAAACCAGCCCATGAAGCTGCAGCGTGAAGGGACTCTGGTAATGCCCCAAGAGCCCTCCTGGCCCAATGGCATAATCACAGTGCCGGAATCTATGAGTAAGTTCCCCTGGTTTATGGTGCTTGATGGTAGATTTCCTTTAAGGCACGGGAACTTGTAGTTACCCCCATAATCAAAGGCTTGTTGGATGTAACACATATCTTTTCTAACCTCCTCTAGATCCCTGTTGCCTGTCTTGTATCATTTGTAGAAGCTCTGGAAATTGGTTACAGCAAATACAAAAATCCATACCACAATCTAATTCATGCAGCTGACGTTACCCAAACTGTGCACTATATAATGCTTCATACGGGTATCATGGTAAGCTATGTGATCATCCGACTCAAAGCTAGACTGGATTATTTCTGTGTTTGCACAGGCCTTAGTGAACACCTTGTGTAAATGAACTGACCTGATTTGGGATTTAGGGACCAAGCATTTTTTTGTTTGTTTTATTTGTTCCTTGCAAGACCAATTGCTTTCAACCTTTCTCCATCGAAGTAGCTGTATTCAGGCTTTTAGGATGAATAGTATTTTTAATTGGGGGTTCATTGTAGTATTCATATCATTTATTATTTTAATGTTTATTATAGTTTTTATTGATTGAAGGAAAAAAAACAACTAGAGACTACTGGAGCTAGATGATACGTTGTTATCTCACCTGAAGTGCTTGTCCTTCAATACTTTTCTATGATTTGCCACATGGTCCTCATTATACTTTGAAATCATTAAACTTAAAAGTCAGGTATTTTCTCTGCACCCACTTGTTAGAGTATTGATAGTTTTCTGCCTCTTATTAATCATTACTATGACACTAATCTTTTATAAGGAGTAATCCATTCTGCACCCTTGACAAATGTTTATCTTGAATATTAGAATATTTTCTTAGCTGGCACATTACATTGTTGTCACAGTGATCTTTAACTTCTCCAAGCTTTGTGGCAGATTGTGGCTTTTCTACCTTTGACGCCAATATATATCAAATGTAGAACACAAAAATGCATCACATATGCAAAATAAGTGCAAAAACACCAATATTTCTCGGCATAAAGCAAATGATTTTTCCGTTTAGTTTCTAACATTGTTACATCAAGTTAGAACTTGAAAAACAAACATTATGAATAATGTGAATGACACATGACATATAAGAATGGATATATGGAAATCTTTAAGGCATATAATACTGCACTGTCATAACTCGTCATTGTCAGGGTAATGATATCCCTGTCCTGATGTGCTGTGAAGTGTAGAAAATCTACATTTCTCTCAAGCTCTAAATTTGTTTAAATGGAATGTTATTTTACAGGATTCAACAAATATAAGAATTTCCATTTTATATTTGTTAAAGGCAATAGTGGATTATTATATAGGCAGTTCTAGCCTTCTATGGGGCCCATGGCCACCCAAATCACCCACAAAATGTTATACTAAGAAGGACCTTCACCCATGAAATCCTCATACATCTGTTTCTGAAGGTCCTCCAAAGGTCCTGAAACCACAGATTGAAAGCAGGCAGAAGTGACACATTTTACATTTCACAAGAAAATTGATTCTAGCGCCATATGTAGGAAGTGATTCCCAGACTTGTACGGGCTATAATATTCATACAGCACAGGGTCCATGGCTGTTCTTATTTGCCCCTGTTAAAGGGAAGGGGAAGAAAAGGGGAAGCCTTGTGTCCTAAGGTAATATACATTGGCGAATTCATCATGATGCAACAGATTTGCTGCATTGACTTCAAAATGCGCCAAAGTAGTGAACTGCTAAATAAATAAGGCCCCTTTTGGTGCAATTTGTACCAGTTTGGTGAATTACATTGTTGTTCTAAAATAATGGGAGAAATACATAGTACAGGTTCTAAAAGTGCAATAATTATGACTTTTACAGCACTGGCTCACAGAACTGGAAATTTTGGCAATGATCTTAGCTGCTGCTATCCATGACTATGAGCACACGGGGACCACAAACAACTTCCACATACAAACAAGGTAAGAAGCTTTTGCAAAGTTACAAATATCCAACTAATAATTGCAGTATTTTGTAAGATAAAAATGCTTTATTTTATACAAAAAGATTTTCTAACATATCCTATTTTCTGATAAAGCAATGGTCAATTGTCTTCCTGTAATGCTAATGGTACAAGTTGGTCTTTGAACAACTAGATGTTTCACTATTACTCTTCAAAGCTGATATATCTAAAAGGTTAAATAAAGTACATTACTTTAAAAACAAAGATTTTTTTTTCTTTGACTTACCAAATTAGGATCAACCAAACATCCTGTAATGTTTTATGATTACTCAGTTTCTTTAAAAACACTTGGTCTGGCCAGCCTTAGTTTGATGTGTATGATGGCCAACTTAAAGGGAACCCATCAGCAGAAAACAACCCCGTAAACTACTATCAGTATATTCAGCAGATTATTACCTTTCAAATTATGTTCCTTTTATGGCCGGGGGTGATGGCATCATCCAGAAAATTAACTTTGAAGTGAGGTGTAAATTGAACCCGAATTGATTCCTCCATCAGTTCATGCAGTGTTGCTGACAATACAAACATTCAGAATTTTCTTCCTCTTATTCTTTATGGATAAAAATTTACTTCACTTCAAAGTTGATTTTCTGGATTATGTCACCATTGTGGTCCATTAGAGAAACATGACCAGGAAGTTGTTAGGCTGCTAGGCAATATACTAGTAGTGGTTTATTTGGTCAATCTTTGATGACAGGTTCCCTCTATATGAGGTTTAGAATTAGAGAATACAGAATAAATTGTAAGCCAAGGAAAATAAATCCACAACACCTTACACCTCTCCTCTATCAATAAAATTGATGCACGTATGGGAGAAATGCCATCACAGTGCCCGGACGACAGCTCGCTGGACTCCCAAATATGCACATGTAAAACTGGGAAGGAAAAGGATACTATGTGGATAAAACAGTATGTTAAAAGTTTTTCAAAGCTTTATTCATTAATGATTAAAATTTTCAAACAGCACATGTTAGCTTAGCTGACGCATTTCGAGCCTTACGTGGCCCTAAGTCACAACTAAGTCGTGGCTACAACTAAGGGCCATGTAAGGCTCGAAATGCATCAGCTCAGCTAAGGTGTGCTGCTTGGAAATTTTAATCATTGAAGAATAAAGCTTTGAAAAACTTTTAACAGTGTGCTGGCTGATTCTTCTTCCTTTCTGGTTTTACAAATACAGAATAAACCCTGGGCACCCATAGCCGGGGTAAAGAAAAATAAATAAAATCTGTGGTCAATCGGTGAGTGTTTCTCCTCCTTGAAACCATTAACACTTCCTGCCCAACTGGAGGCATAACCAATAAACACAAGGGGGGGGGGAGGATTTAACAATGTGTCTCAGTTTCCTCCAGTCTCTAGATGGAAAACACTATTTTTTCGCTGCACCAGATTTATCACTGTGATGATGAATTCTGGTGCAGTATAAGACTGTCGGTTCCTACTTAAGACCTAAAACCTGACCCATTTGTCGTGATACCACGCCCCTTTTCCAGAGGCTCCGCCCCTTAATTGGACAAGTCTGGAAAGTGCCAAAAAAAGGTCTTGATAAATGTGTCACATTTTAGACATTGTTTCTTGCGCAAAACCATCATTGTGGCACAAGTGCGTTAATAAATCCACCCCAAAAAGCCATATCATTGGAACATGGAAAAAGAGGAAGTTAAGTTGTTATTTTTGTCTGCTAGCTCCAGTATAACTGGAAAAACTCCTTGGAGTTGGCCATTCTTTTCATGCAGTTGCCCTCTGTCCTCTTGAATAGGGTTAGATGGGTAGTAGGGGGAGTCCTGTTATTGTACTGACCTTCCACTAACAATGCACTGTAGAAAAGACTTCTTCTCACCAGCACTGGACACATTAGTAGAAGAAAGAATGAATCGCCATTTATGTAATCGCAATATCACACAATTTTTTTTATATATAAATCCAGTTTAAATCAGGAGACAACTCCGTAAGTGAACATTGCTGTGTTAGCAGGATACAGCCACTGCCAATGCAATCTTTCCAGAACTCGGGCTTGGTGAGATGATTGGGCCTGACAGTTACCTTGGCTTTTCACATCTGAAAAATAACTAAGTTTTATCTGCTGCCAACAGCTATGTCATGTGAAGTTCACGTCGGTAGAACATAGATAATTATTTTATAGTTCCCTTTAATCATGTATTTTTCTTTATATTCTTGCCTTTTATTTTAAATAAATTACAAAAATTCACCATAACAACTCCCCCTTTTGGGCTAAAGAGCTCCCACTTTTCTTCCTACATCCCCAGGCCTGTTAGAGCCTTAAAAAACCCTTTAAATTTTTCATCACTGCTTCGTTTTTGTTTTTCCTGTCCAGGTCTGATGCTGCAATACTGTACAATGACCGTTCTGTCCTCGAAAATCATCATGTAAGTGCTGCCTATCGTGTTATGCAAGAGGATGACATGAATATTTTGGTAAATTTGTCCAAAGATGACTGGAGGTAAAACATTCTACTTACTAAAAATTTGTTTTTTGGGATTACATTTTTTATGTATTTTTATGTTTTCCATAAATGAATGGGAATGATGTTAATTTCATAAAAATATTATTAACTTACAGATGACCCCTAGTTACAGACAGACCCCTCTGCCCACTGTGACTGCTGGTGAAGCTCTCTGGATGCTTTACTTTAGTCCAGGGCTATAATGATCAGCTGTAAGTTGTCTGTAATGAAACCTTATTGGTAATCCCTGTTCCCGTTACAGCAAAAAAATTGAAAATCCAATTGTTAATAGAACAAAAAAAATTTTTGTCTGGAGTTAAAATGATAAAATATTCCAGTTCCGCACAAAAAATGTGCTGAAAAAACTCACCTCGGCTTATACATGAGTCAATTAAAAAATAAAAAACTGTATGCTCACCCTCCGTTGTGCGGATCATTGGCGCGGGTCCCGATCTTCGGCGTGGTTCCCAGCGGCTCCTCTTCTCTCTTATTTCTTCTCTCTTCTTTCTTCTTTCTTTTCTAGCCGGCAGAGTCGCGTCCATGCGATCTGTCAGCGGGCGCACACTATGATGCGCACCGCCGCATCACAGTGTGCATCCACCAGCAGATCGCATGCACTCTGCCAGCTAGAGAAGAGAGAAGAGGAGCCGTTGAGAACCGCGCTGAAGATTGGGAGCTGCGCCAACGATCCAGACACCGGAGGGTGAGTATTAAGTTTTTTATTTTTTATGCGCTTGGCAGGGGATGGGCTGTACACTACATGGGGTCTGGCTGTACACTACAGGGGGCTGGCTGGCTGTATACTACATGGAGGCTTGCTAGCTGTATACTACATGGAGGCTTGCTAGCTGTATACTACATGGAGGCTGGCTAGATGTATACTACACCCTCGGCTTATACTCGAGTCAATTGGTTTTCCCCGTTTTTGGTGGTAAAATTAGGGGTCTTGGCTTATACTTGGGTCGGCTTATACTCAAGTATATACGGTATATCTTTGTTCTTCAACTTCAGAACAAAACTAAAGAACCTATCATGTAAGTAACCCGGGGACCGCCTATACATGTCAGCCCATTCTTCCCTTCAATAGATTAGGTAAATACCGGTTTACTGTTTGCAGTGCGTTGTGGAATTTAGCAAGAGCTGGTGCACACTGCTGTGGATACTAAAAGGTTCTTGTGTCCGGATCAATTCTACACTGTACTATAATCTGCCCCAGGAACCCCCCCTTTTGGCATTTAAGGGGTGTAGGGGGGGGGCAAAAGTCACAGTTCCCAATCGTGTGTCAGGAATTGCCACTTTTCATGCAAAAAAACTGACTGAATAAATGTTACCAAGGAAAGAGGACGGGGTCTAGCAGCAAAAAGCTCCTTGCACCAAAAATACTGCTAACCTGACAGAATTTTGTTGTAATTTTCTGGCATAAAGTAAACCAACTAATAGGAGGTTCAGAGTACAACAGTCTTATACTAGGACATGTTTATCATCCAGCACCAGACACTTATATGAATCTGGTGCAGAATAAGACTGTCTAGCGGAACTCACTGTCTAGTCCATTCTAGCACTGTCTAACTTTAGGACACTTTTTATAAATCTGCCCCAATATTTAAAGCTGCCATCAAAATGAAGCATGATACACCAGGGACACTTACTCATAGATCCAGGTAATCTTCTTATATTTGTTATCTATGGCCTCATTCCTTCTAAAATCAACTTTGAAAATGTTGCTAATGACCGTGGGGGCTTTACCAGAGCCCCGCAGTGCTGCAGATTCACAGGCTTTTACAATGAGCAGAACATGTAGCTTCACAAGGCTTATTTTTTTGCCTCATACACCACAAACTGCTGTGAGGAATTCATGCACCGGCTGTAATAAAGAAGTATCTGAGCAAATAAGGGATCCTGCACAGCAAGATGTCTGTAATAAAGAAGATCATCAGATGTGTATCACTCACCGTGCCAGATCCTTTGGGTACTATGGCACTGCTGGCTGTGCTGTACTACTCCAGAATAAGTTTATTTAATTCGATTTTCATACTAGTTATTTGCATCATTCTAAATGTCAGGCTTCATGTACATAGCTACAGCGTAGCTCAGTAATAGCACCCAGCAGTGCGGGATCATAATGCAGCTTACATTACTATCTATGTTTGCCCCCAAGTTCATCACAAAAGCATAAATATTCATTTATTTAAAATAACTTCAAAATGCAAAAGAGAACAATAATGGCATACTGCATTATGGAAGTATTCACACCTAGCAGCATGACTTCAGGGGGGAATATAATCCACTTCCATTAAGAGGTACCATATGGTGTCACACAGCCTCGTAGCAGAGACCCCCAGGGACCCTGTGTGTGGCCGTCAGGCTCTGTGAGAACTGAAATATTTGTATTGTAATGCAGGTCCCCAAACACATACAGATACTTGGAATAAGATCTTGCATTAACAGGGAATTTTTTCAGTTGCTTTGGGAATATTTCTGGTTTGTTTTCACTATGTAAATATCCTAGAATGTACCCAATAAAGCAATTATCTAACCTGATACCATAACAATAACATCCTAAAAGTTTATACTGTTCTCCTTACAGAGACTTGAGAACACTGGTGATTGAGATGGTTCTATCCACTGATATGTCCGGTCACTTCCAGCAGATAAAGACCATGAGGAACACGTTACAGCAGCCAGAAGGGTAAAAGATACAGCAACGTCATCTGTAATATAGAGCAAAAGAGTGTAAAAGTATAGAAATGACGCTGCGTATGGGACAGAAGATTGGGTCAGAATATCAGAAAATACTATGAAATCTATTACGTATTCCCACTATAGCTTTTGGGTGGTGGGTCCTGTATAACCAGTATATAGCTCTATTCAAAGTCTATGGGGCAGTGGGATGTAGACAGGACTATCGCTGTCTTTCCCATAGACTTTGGAGTGGAAACATTCATGTCCACTCATTTCTCAAGAACCTTTGTCAAATAGGGGTAAACAGATGATAAACTTCAATTTAGGAAAATAAAACTCTTTATAACTCTATTCACACATGATTTTATTTAGCCAGAGTCATATCCAAAGGCATTTGGGGGAAATATCAGATGAAGTCTTCCTTTTGCATTCTCTTCTGGCTCTTCATGCCTCCATGTATACAGATGTACACCAGTAGTATGCTGCACTGTAGGTAACATCTATATGGCGTCTTACAGAGATATTATTCAGTGGATACTGAAGATGGAGTGTATTATGTGCACAGCCATACTATCTGCTTAAAGGGAACCTGTTACCATATTTTACCACATTAACCTCAGGTAAGGCATGAAACGTCCTATAAAAATCTCTTCCAAAGTCATGGAAAAAATAAGCAGAGAAGAGTCATGTTCTGTCTGAGATGAGTCACTTTTAAAGGCTGGAGAGATTGTATGACGTCAGATGCCACTACCTTTGGTTCTATAGTACCTAGTAGTATGGTGCTTTTGAAGTCATAAAGATATGAATCTCATCTTTCAGATTGCACCTTTCAGACCTTTCATATTTATCTGCAGGTCTTTAGCTTCCTGTATCTCTGCTCAGAGAACCACAACCGATGTCATTTGAAAGATGAGATACTTATCTTTAATATGGAATCAAAAGCATTTTTATGGGAAACTTGATAAATGGGGCATTAGAAGTAACAATCCCCCTGCAGGCTCTATATTTGACTATGGAGGATATTTTTTATTGGTAAATGGGTGAGATTCACATAAAATAAGTATTCTAAAAAGGACATTTCATACCGAACCTGAGGAAGCTAATGCTTTAATGAGTTAAAATATTTTGAGAGGTTCCCTTTTAAAGGGAACCTGTCATCAGGATTACACATTTTCATCTAATGATAGGTTCCAATAGCCTTTTTAATACTATTTCCCAATCTGTTTTTATAATTAACAGCACAGGTTCCAGTTATTTCTAAAATTAATCGTATACATGGCTCCCTGCCAGCAAACTGTCATGGGCCATGGGTTATCTATGTCATTTTCATTATTTCCTCTATGCTCTGCTAGCTCTTCCTCCCTTCCCTCTCCCTCCTGCAGATGTGACCTGATGGAGATTTGCTCTGAGCACAGGGTCTGCTAAAGACTGCATGAAGGATGGAGAAGTAGGAAGAGCTAGAGAGGAGATAATGATGATGACACAGTAAAAAAGACTACGGGAACCGGTCATTAGGTGAAAATGTGTGATCCTGATGACAAGTTCCCTTAAAATCCCAAAACAATAGGCATAACAGACCTTTTTTTATGTTATGTTGAATACTTAAAGGGGTTGTCCAGGAAATAACATTGGATATGGCTGATCAATGTGGGGTCAACACAGACCCCCGAACTTGTCAGATGTTGGACCCAAAATAAACATGGAGAATGGAGTCAGAAACAGTTGACTCTGTATGCTGTGTAGTGGCAGAAAGCCATAACTGCAACCCTCGTCTCAAATCAAATATGTATTTGATCACAGGCCTATTTTGCAAGTTTTCCCACCAACAAAGAATGGGGAGGTCTGTAATTTGTATCATAGGTTCACTTCAACTGTGAGAGACATCATCTAAAAAAATACATAAAATTACACTGATGGTGATTTTTATTGGACCTCTCCTTTCTTTGTAGGTGGGAACGTTTGCAAAATCATCAGTTTATCAAATACTTATTTTCCCCAACTGTAGAAGTGAATATTAATTGTCCTTCCATAAAACCAGGAATATGAGCGGCAAACAATATCCAGGAGATCCTGGAATAGATCCTTGGCCTCATGACTCCTAGATGATGGCATATATTATAGTTTTTCTATAGCCTTATCATGAGATAAATTAGCACAAGACCTTGATGAGAAATACTGAATGGTTGTGGCTGTCATTGCCATTGGCTTCATTCAGGACAAGATTGAATTGTTTTCTTCTATCTCACAGAATAGATAAATCGAAAGCCATGTCCTTGATCCTTCATGCTGCTGATATCAGTCACCCTGCAAAAGTATGGGATATGCATCAGCGGTGGACGGACTTACTGATGGAGGAGTTCTTCAGACAGGTGCTAGTTCAATATTCCATTCACTTTTCTATTTCTAGTATCAATGTATTTTTTGGGTTCCTGTATACATATTAAATATGTTAAATATTCTACATTTGTATTGATATAGATGAAATTGTTAAAGAACAACTTTAAAAAAAAATTCCACAAATCAATAGCTCTTGGGATGTAGAACAACTTTGCCTATTTTCTTTGTTACCTATATGCATCAGTTTCACTGCTATAGCCCTCAGATTATCCCTCAGGATAGCTCATGTAATGAGCCCCGATGTCCGGGGATGACTGCTTTCCTGACTGGGGACATCGGAGCTCATTACATCTCCACACTTGGTAAGGGCTGGCAATTTCACTTATGTTCCCTGAGTACCTCGGTTGGCACGAGTTTCCGCTGTGTAGACATTGTTCATTAGGTCTATCTAGTTCATAGTCTTCATCCCTTACTAGCTTTCACCAGTCCTCCTTCATATCAATTCTTATACACTGGGGCAGATTTACTTACCCGGCCCATTCGCGAACCAGCGGCACGTTCTCTGCTGCGTATTCGGGTCTTCCGGCGATTCACTAAGGCAGTTCCTCCAACGTCCACCAGATGTCAGTGCTGCGCTGAAGTTCCCTGAGGTCCGCCGGAATGCACCATCCTATACCTGGTGAAGGTAAGCGCGTGTCCCGCGACACTTTTTTTTATAAAATGCGGCGGTTTCTCCGAATCCTTCAAGTTATCGTTCGGCCACACCCCCGATTTCCGTCACGTGCATGCCAGCGCCGATGCGTCACAATCCGATTGCGTGCGCCAAAAACCCGGGGCAATAGAGGGAAAATCGGAGCAAATCGGAATATTCGAGTAACACGTCGGGAAAACGTGAATTGGGCCCTTAGTAAATGTCCGGGCATGACTGCTCTTTTGTCTGTGTAACACCATTGTGACTTTATGTACTTTTACCATGTTTATGTGTTGTGACATGTATTTATGTGAATAAGGATTGTTATATTTTAATTCTATTTTCGAAGCCATGGTCTTGCCTCATTTTCTCTCCTCTTCCTGAGGAGTACAATAGGTTGTAGGCATCCTCTACACCTAGAGGGGAGGCAGTTCTGCCATCACCATAGACAGGGGGCATCCTATACACCTAGAGGAGAGACGGTTCTACCATCACCATAGACAGGGGGCATCCTCTACACCTAAAGGAGAGGCAGTTCTACCATCACCATAGACAGGGGACATCCTCTACACCTAGAGGAGAGACGGTTCTACCATCACCATAGACAGGGGGCATCCTCTACACTTAGAAGAGAGATGGTTCTACCACCACCATAGACAGAGGGCATCCTCTACACCTAGAGGAGAGGTGATTCTACCATCACCATAGACCGGGGGCATCCTCTACACCTAGAGGAGAGGCAGTTCTACCATCACCATAGACAGGGGACATCCTCTACACCTAGAGGAGATGCGGTTCTACCATCACCATAGACAGGGGGCATCCTCTACACCTAGAGGAGAGGAGGTTCTACCGTCACCATAGACAGGGGGCATCCTCTACACCTACAGGAGAGGAGGTTCTACCATCACCATAGACAGGGGGCATCCTCTACACTTAGAAAAGAGATGGTTCTACCACCACCATAGACAGAGGGCATCCTCTACACCTAGAGGAGAGGTGATTCTACCATCCCCATAGACGGGGGCATCCTCTACACCTAGAGGAGAGGCAGTTCTACCATCACCATAGACAGGGGACATCCTCTACACCTAGAGGAGATGCAGTTCTACCATCACCATAGACAGGGGGCATCCTCTACACCTAGAGGAGAGGCAGTTCTACCATCCCCATAGACAGGGGACATCCTCTACACCTAGAGGAAGAGAGCACTAAAATGCTCGAGTCTCCCATTGACTTCAATGGGGCTCGTTATTCGAGACGAGCACTCGAGCATCGGGAAAAGTTCGTCTCGAATAACGAGTACCCGAGCATTTTAGTGCTCTCTCATCTCTAAATATTACCTTAAAATCCCCCCCTTTCAATAATGGTGTTGGTCTATGTTTAACAAAGCGGGTCAAGACCCTCAAGAGGAACCCTAGTTGCCCAGAGTTTGGGGAGTAAACATTACATAAAACAAGCTGACGGCATCCAAGGGTCCCCTTCAGGATTAGATTCTTCCCTCCGGATCCGAATAAGAATCCAGTACCTGGAAATTGCAGGAACGGTCTATGCCCTCAGAATCTATGTGTAAAGAACTCCCCGCACCGAGTCTAAGGAATGCGTGATACCCCGAGTCGGGTCCAGGCCCTGAATCCGGAACCAACACAACACGAGGCAAACAAACCCAAATGTGGGTAGTGTGTCGGACATCCGACCTCCAACTCGCTATAGAATTAACAATCCAAGGCCGTCCACCTCGGGCCAATAGCTTAAACATAAAAAGGATACCGGAGACTTCAGGTTAATAGTCTCCTCACATAGACGCGATCCCCTCCACCAGGACCTAAGTAGGCTCTACAGCTCGACAACCTTTAACGTCTTGGTCCCTTTGGCGCCATACCCAGGTGAGCAGAAGAAGGAGAGGAACTGGTCGGCCCTGAATACTGTTGTCGTTGTGTCTCAGGCGTGTTGCGCTGCCAGGACAGAGAAAGAGGCGGACCCGATGAGGGTAGTCTACACTCTGGGATAACCGGAATCGGCAAATCCAAAGAAATGCAGAAGTCATGCACATCCGCTGGGGGACATAATGTCGCTGTTCTGCCCTCCTTGCTGGCCATCAAGCTAAAAGGAAAACCCCTTCTGTATGGAATGTCTGCTTTCTGAAGAGCCTCCTGTAGGGGTTGCAAGGTTCTCCGGCGTTGCAAGGTAGCTGGAAAAGCTGTATTTGGGCACCTTGAAAATCGATATGAGGCCTATTACAAGCCTTGGCCATAATCTCCTCCTTCAAACAAAAATCAGTAATACAACAGATAATGTCCCTGGGGTGTCCTGTGACCGGTTTCGACCTAAGAGCCCAATGGGCTTTATCCATGTGAACAGGATCCTCAGGGTTCCTTCCCAGCAGGGCAGAGAATAAAAGATTAAGAACCGCTGGGACATTTTTCACATTCTGGGCCTCCGGAATCCCCCTGACCCTTATGTTGTTCCTCCTACCTCGGTTATCAAGGTCCCCTTCATGGGTCTGCAAATCCTGCATCTTCTCAGATTGCTCCAGAAAGTGGGAATGGAGGGCATTGATTACTTTTATGGAAGATGCGTGATCGTCCTCTAGTTGATCCACCCTATGAGCCACTGCAGTGCTGGTGCATTTCCGTGGTTGGCTGGCCAGATCAGGTGACCCTGGGATAGACTAGCCGCTGCCCGCGCTGCTCGGATCATTCTGTGTCTGGATGCCGCTAGGGAGAGAGCTGCTGCTGGTCAGGGAAAGCGTTAGGGTGTTCTATTAGCTTACTGTTAGGCAGGAGTGATTCTCCAAGAACCCAACAGCCCTTCTTAGGGCTACAATAACGTTCTACTTTTTTTTTTTTTAATTTGCATCTAGTACCATTTTGTGAGGAATTAGCAGGGGGACTTGCCCCCGTTGTGTTTAGCTCTTAGTGGCACACATATCCACCTCAAACACCCCAGGGTCACCTGATCTGGCCAGCCAACCACTGCTATCGACGTGTAAGGGTACCACGTCATGCTGGGTGGAGTGCAGAGTCTCTTGGCTTGTGATTGGCTCTGTTTCTGGCCGCCAAAAAGCAAAACGGCGGGAGATGCCATTTTCTCGAGCGGGCGAAGTATTCGTCCGAGCAACGAGCAGTTTCGAGTACGCTAATGCTCGAACGAGCATCAAGCTCGGACGAGTATGTTCGCTCATCTCTATTCTGTAACCATTTCTTGTAGTGGGAGCTTGAAAAATCCAAAACGCTGTTTATGTCTGTACTTTTAAAAAAGGTTTTGGTGGTTAAACGAGAGTTGTGTTCGTCAACTTGGATTAGGAGGTCCAAAAATTCAATTTGTGTCTGAGATGTATTAACTGTTAACTCAATGCCCCAAGAGTTCTGGTTGATCTCTTTAACAAAATTTAGGGCTTGGGCCTCTGTTCCTTTCCAGATGATAAAGAGATCGTCTATGTATCTTCTGATACATGTATCACATGGACTGTATTCCACAGATATACTCTTACTTTTTAAAAAAACAAAAAATGGATATTTCAACTTTCAAAAAAGTCTTCTTTTATATGTATATATTTTCTAAATCATTTTTACCATGTTATTTTGTTTAGCATTTGTTACGGACCTGAGGAAGGGGGTAGACCACCCCCAAAACGCGTAGTCCTTTTACCATTCAAATAAATATTTGAACTTCATTAACTGTGTCGGACATAGCTTAATTGGGGAAGCGCGTCTTACACCAACCCGGGCTTTTCAAATCTATATATCCTTGTGATTCCCTATCCGGCACTACATCTGTACCGGACTCCGGGAAGACGCAGTATACCCTACCAACGACCACTGGAGATCATACGGAACAACGAGTATCTGCTCTAGACGCATAAGACACAAGGTGTCTTCAGGTGAGCAGATACCCTTCCTACTTCACCATACTTTCAAGTTACCCATTACACTAGGGGCGCCGCCTGTGTCTCTTTCTATTTTTCATGAATTCAATGAGAATCCCTTTGTTTCTCATATCCCTTCGCGACAAACTGCCAGGTGCCCTTGAACCCTCAGAGTTATGTGCGATTACGTTAAGATGACCTCCCAAAAACTTAGGTTTTGAGCCCCTGCCATCATAGACAGACAGTAGACAAAGATCTCAAGAAAGACTTGTGTCCATCGTTGCGGCCATAGACATTATATAATAAAAATTCATCATCTGCATGTTTACAATGGAGAATCACCCATCTTCCCTCTTTATCAGTTTCCAATTAGAGGGCAAGGTATGGCATGAAGATGTATAAGGTGTGTGAGAGTGCATCAGGGTATATAAAGGGAAGAATAGTGCCCCCAGAATGCCCCTCTTCCTGGGAATTGCTGGAAAGATAGTCTGGGATTTGGCGCACTCACTATTGGACCAGGACTACCACCTTTACCTGGACAATTTTTATACTAGTACTACCCTGTTCAGGTGCCTTGCTTCCAGACAACCTGCGGCATGTGGCACTGTTAGGAAAAATCAGAGAGGTCTCCCAAAGTCGCTGTTAGAGGAAAAGCTCAGAAGGTATAAGTGCTGGCCACTACACAGTATTGTGTGTCTTAACAAGGACAAGAGAAACGTCCTTATGCTAACAACAATACTCCATGTCCTAAGCTGATGGTGTTGGGCGTGTGACGGCATGATGTGAGGAAGTGCGTCATGCCGCTCCTCCAACTGTCCTGAGCCTTCCCAGCTGGGATTATCTGGAATTTGGCGTGAGCTGTTTGCATGAGCTGCCGGATCGGAATGTGAGATTTACCAGGGCTGAAAGCTAAGCCGGTCCGGTAATACATCGGAGGTTCGCAGACATCTATCTTTGTCTATCTGCTTTAGGGTCGTGGGCGCAAAGGCTGCTGGCTAACCGGAGGAAAGAAGACACCTACACTATGGTCCGGCAGTGGTGAGAGCAACGCAGTGTTTGCAGTGCCATTTCTCTGAACCAGGGTGTTTCTTTTTTCTCTCTTCCCTCGCTTCAATTATATGCTGAAGAAGCTGAAGGCATAGTGGAGACCAGGAGGGTACAAGGAGCGAACCTCTGCTATATGCAGGGTGCTGCACTTTACTACCAGTAAACTTCAACTGGAATAAGCTTTCTGGAGGATGCAGCAACAAAAGGAGGAAAATGGGTGAGAAGTATCTGGTTTCCCTTATTTGGCCTCTTTAGGGGATGATATCTGAGAGATAACCTTTTAAGGAATGAGAATTCATACTATTTCTAACCAACAACTAACAACTGGTTATGTACTGTCTGTATGTACTGGTTATGTTTTGTCTAACCTGGTGGATTGTTATACAGGCTTTTATGTGGATACTATAAAGATCAATGGCAGAAACCTCCACTAAAGACACTAAAGAGAAGCAGGTGCCTGGAGTCATATATCCTAGGCGGTAAGAACTGTCTTGGGTATTGAATTCTGATGGCGTTTGGCTGCCGACTGCTATGTTAACATTTCCAGCTAAAAATTGTTATTCTTTCTTTTTTTTATTCCACTCTTTATTTTTATTTTATAGAAGGGAATTTAGAACGAAGAAACCTAAAAAACAGTACAGGTTTCTGCCACAGCAGGATACAAAAGAAAACTACAATCGTCACTAATACTGAGCAGAAATATGATAACATCCAAAGCAGCTCAATCACATAAGAAGATATCAGGAGATCAATCTAGCACTATAGGTGTCCCATTAAGTCCAGGTCTTCTCAAATTTATCACTAGTATGGCGAAGCATTGCGGTAACATATTCCATTGATCTAAGATACCTGAGACGTGCATATAGTGCCATCAAGGACGGAGGAACTGAACGTTTCCAGTTCAAAGATATCAAACACTTTGCCGCCATTAGTATATGCAGAAACAACCTGGCACCCGGAACTCTGAGAAAACTAGGATATAAATTAAGCATGTATACCTCAGGGTCCAGTATGACTTGTACTGCGAGAACCCCCTCAATAAGGGATCTAACCTCCAGCCAGAAGTGGAGCAGGGCCGGACAACTCCGAAAGAAGTGAAACAACGAAGCGTTGGGGCCACCGCATCTCCAGCATGAAGGGTAGAATTTGTGTAAAAGTTCGGGCGTCTGGTACCACCAGTTTAATAAAATTTTAAGTTGGTTTTCTTTATACAAAGTGCAAATAGATGATTTGTGCGCTCTTGCCCATATAATCTGCCATTGTTCTGGGGTAAGAAGTTTACCTAGCCATGATTCCCACCTATTCATATACAGATGAGATATAGTCGTTCGTGTATTAAGAAAAAAGTATAAGCTGGAAATGGGGGGGGGGAGGGGGTTATGTGTCCTTAGTGTGGAAGATATAAAATGCTTAATTTGAAGATAAGTAAGGAGGCAAGGATGCCTTTCTACTAACTCCTTTAATGGAAGTAACCTACGTGTGAGAGTCAGGGCATCCACTCTCCCCGTATAGAATCTTCTACACGGTAATATCACCATTTGTATCTTTATTTTTGGCATTGCTTACTGGGCTGCACTGTTATGTTACACACCTACTGGAGTACTATTGCATACTATTGTGTCCTAACCTTCCAACCCTTTTTTCTAGGTGATGCATCCGTGCATGATTTCAATGTAATTGCCTTTGGCACTTTGGTGCCTTGCGTTTTTCTACTCTCTCTATTATTGGGGAGAACACTGATATCCAACCCTTGCCTTGAGGTTTTTTAATTACCAACCCAGCTGCATAGTGAGATGGACACAATTGATGTACCACAGAAACCCCAATTGGTACATCAATTGTGTCCATCTCACTATGCAGGCGGGTTGGTATATTTAAACACTTTCTGATATGCACTAAGCACTTTAATTGTATTTGTATACATGTATTTGATATATAGTCTGATCTGGTATTGTATTGATATTGCCACCAACTAAAACCTGTGTCTTTTTCATGTTGCTATTTATTTTCAAAGTTTCATTGCACTTAGCACTTTGCTCTAATATTTGCACAATCAATATGCACTAGCTCTTTATTCATATGTAAAAATGGTTTCTTTGTAAGTTCACAGTTTGAGTGGCCAATATAGGGTTCTTACTAGTATTTACTTTCAAATATGATTGACCATTGATGTACTTATGTGATATGTGGATTGTTTTTTATGGGTTGATTTTAGTGTCGTGGTGACCGTACCGTACTATTGATATTTGTTGTATATGTTAATAAAATATGTATCCTTGATAAATCAGTTTGTGATTTATGACCAAGAGATTAAACCTTGGTCAGCAGATTGTAAAGTACAAAGTACTGAGACATCCCCAAAGAAGTAATCTATGCGCGTGTGTGTCTTATGCAGAGGAGAATAGAAAGATCCCCGAGCTGTGGGGTTGTCCACTCGCCACAGGTCAAAAAGGTCATATTTACGTATTAGTTTTCTAAAACCCATTGAAAGTTTAGACTGCTGTTGTGACGGGACGGGACGGGGGTGGGCAGAGGGGGGTGGGGTGGTGGCTGTGTGCCCTGGATTGACATGCCGTGCTTCAGAGAATATTACATTAAAATCCCCCCCTTTCAATAATGGTGCTGGCCTATGTTTAACAAAGCGGGTCAAGACCCTCAAAAGGAACCCTAGTTGCCCAGAGTTTGGGGAGTAAACATTACATAAAACAAGCTGACGGCATCCAAGGGTCCCCTTCAGGATAAGAATTCTTCCCTTCGGATCCGAATAAGAATCCAGTACCTGGAAATTGCAGGAATGGTCTATGCACTCAGAATCCATGTGTAAAGAACTCCCCGCACAGAGTCTAAGGAATGGGTGATACCCCGAGTCGGGTCCAGGCCCTGAATCCGGAACCAACACAACACGAGGCAAACAACCCCAAATGTGGGTAGTGTGTCGGACATCCGACCTCCAACTCGCTATAGAATTAACAATCCAAGGCCGTCCACCTCGGGCAATAGTTTAAACATAAAAAGGATACCGGAGACTTCAGGTTAATAGTCTCCTCACATAGACGCGATCCCCTCCACCAGGACCTAAGTAGGCTCTACAGCTCGCCATCCTTTAACGTCTTGGTACCTTTGGCGCCATACCCAGGTGAGCAGAAGAAGGAGAGGAACTGGTCGGCTCTGAAGACTGTTGTCGTCGTGTCTCAGGCGATGGGCTCTATCCATGTGAAAAGGATCCCCAGGGTTCCTTCCCAGCAGGGCAGAGAATAAAAGATTAAAAACCGCCGGGACATTTTTCACATTCTGGGCCTCCGGAATCCCCCTGACCCTTATGTTGTTCCTCCTACCTCGGTTATCAAGGTCCCCTTCATGGGTCTGCAAATCCTGCAGCTTCTCAGATTGCTCCAGAAAGTGAGAATGGAGAGCATTGATTACTTTTATGGAAGATGCGTGATCGTTCTCTAGTTGATCCACCCTATGAGCCACTGCAGTGCTGGTGCATTTCCGCTATGGCCGACCTGCATGTGTCTTTAACTTCCAGTATCAGCGCCTGGAAATCCTGCTTTGTGGGTAACTGGTGCACATGAGACAACCAGTCTGCTGGCGGTTTCTGCAACCGGCCAGAAATTGAAGAATGATGCGACTCTGAGGACCAGTCACCAGGGCCAGAGTGGGGGCGCAGGGTGGGGGGAGTATTAGCACAGTCCATTTCATCCATCCCCTTATTTGGAGTGCACCGTGAATGATGATATTGTGGCTCCTGAGAGTGGGGGGATACAGCGTTGGATGACTTGGCCTGATGGCTGGGGCTCGGCTGCAGGCCTACAGGCCCTGCTGGAATGGCCAGGTCAATCAGCAGAGGTTGCGGGTCTTTATAGCTCCCTTCAGGTGGTCAAAAGGGGCAATTGTACCTCTTTAGGGCTGTGCCCTTGCTACTCCTCGCTGGCTGCTGCTGTGCTCCGTTTCTCCCCCTGCTGGGCTGCTGCGATCAGTGAGGGCGGGCTTTGCATACTAGAAGGCGCCGGAGATTCAGCGCTCGGTGCCATCTTGGATCCGGCGCGTGTCTCCCGGACCACATATTCATCCAGGGTTCGGGAGGCAGAGGCGCCGGACCGGTCTGGGGAGGTGCCCAGGGTCCTGGCATGGCGGCGATTCCCCATCGTGAGCTGGTGGGTGCAAATTTGGACACTCCGCGTAGCTTATTTCAGCCCAGGTGGACGGAGCTGGGCTCTCACACGTCTGGCGCGGTCAGCATCCGGACACGCCCCCCTGTTATTCTTTCTAATCTACAACTAACAGCGAACTGATGCTATTACTAACCTATAGCTAACAACTGTTTACCTGCCTGTTATGTGGCTTGTTATATAGACACTTATCCGGATACAATTAATATCAATGACAGTAACCTCCATTCACTAAAGAAAAGCTGGTGGCTGGTGTCATACATCCTAGACGGGTGAGAGCCTTCTTGGATATTGTACTCTGATAGCTGTACTTACTTGCCCCCCTTTTAGGGGAAGTACACGCGATGGTGAACTTAATTTGCCAGAGATAAGAATTGACTTTCCTACCTGATAACAACTGCCTAATATTGGCGGACTGTTGAAGAATTGACATTTATTTTTTCTATTCTACAACTAACAGCTGTTTATTTACCTGGTACTAACTGTCTAATCTGGTGGACTAATATCTGGATACTGTAATATTGTAATATTCTTAGTAGCCCCTGTGTATTGGGGGATGGTTGAAGGTTAACAAAGGCAGTGATTACAGTTGTATATCGTAGACAGGCAAGAGCCATCCTAGTAGCAACTCACTACTGTACCGCCATATTGATACTGACTTTATACTGAATGGACATTGTTTCTAACTTCTAATTAATATCTGCTTATATATCTGGTACAAACTGGTGGACTGTTATGTGGACGAATATCTGGATATTGTTATAAATTTCTGGGTAAATCTTATGCATTAAAGGACCGTTGAAAATTAAGAAGGGTGATGGCCAGAGCTATATATCTTAGACAGGTGAGAGCCGTCTCAGATGTTGGATCTATTACACAACCACATTTACACTAATATGATAACTGGCTTTCTATGGACAATGCCTATATGTTTTTTGGTAAGAATGAACCTGCTATATATGTATTGGTATTGATTAATAGTGTATATTAATACTGTCATATAAGTGTGGGTATATCTGTAACAAAACAAGACGGGTGAGAGCCACCTGGGTATTTAAGAACTAATTTATTCATATTAATTTTGGCTTGGGTAGTGCGGTATCTAAAATTTATGGTTTATTTGTGACTCTTACGGCGCTTATACATTAAGGATTTCCGCTTATAGGTATCAGTGATAGATCAGGAAGGGTGGGGGTAGGTAGAGGATAGTCATAAACCCTGTGTACATTTTATTGATATGCTTGTATGTAATATATTGGGACAAGTGCAAACAATCTAAGTGTTATTTAATAACCATTCTTTGTGTACCTAAAAATTCTTGGGCATATGTATTGGCGTTAAAATAAGACAGGTGAGAGCTGTCTTGAGAGGGTTGAATCAAAGCCTTGTCCTTAAGGGTTAATATTCAGAACATTCATAATAATGCCTGCTAAAAACAGCGCTCATAAATCCACAGGGTTGGATAAGATGTAGAAGGCCTCACTAGGGAAAAATCTGGAGAAGGAAAAGGAGAAGACTGTAGGAAAGGGGCAAGAGGACTACCCAGGAGCCACGGGGTCTAGATACGTGGTATTACAGGGAGCATAAACACCCCAAGAGGAAAGTGAATCTATGAATTTAAGGAGTTGACTCCTTAAATAAACAAATGGGTGCATAAATAACCTTGATATGAGATGAAGTAAATAAATTACAAGATAAATTTAATGAGTCCGGTTTAAAATCTTTGGAACAGGAGGTTAATGGCATTAAGGGAACGATAGAAGACTTGAAGAAAAATAATGGTTCTCTAAAGGATAAGATCATGGATTTAGAAAATTGCTCGAGCAGACAAATTATTGGCTATCCAGAGGGGGAAGATTCAACAGAAATGGCGGGTGAGATCTTTAACTGGTTGGTGTGAGTATTTTTGGGATAGAAAGAGCGCACAGAGTCCCGTTTAGGAAAAGGGTTCCGGGGAGTCCTCCTCGAACAGTTGTAGTCAAGTTGTATAGCACTCAAGATATGGATATGATTTTTAGGAAAGCTGGAGAGAAATCCCCGCTGATGGTAAAGGATACACGGGTGTCCATCTACCCGGACTACGTAAGGGAGACACAGAAGGTCAGACCGAGTTATAGGGGTATTAAGAGGTCAGCAGAAGCAAATATTAAATTATCTGTCTTGATCCCGTCAAAGTTGAGGATTATTAACAAAGACAAATCATGGTTTTTTGAAAACGCAGAAGAAGTTTCGAAATGGCATGAGAGCAAGGGTATATGATGGTTACTCAAATGAGTTTGGGAATGTGGGAATGTTTAGGAAGGGGGGGGGGGTTGGATGGCAAAAAAAATGCTTTCACATGGCCCCAATAACGAAAAACAGATTTGTTATATAACCTACAAAAGGGGCCACTAAGAGAGGAAACTAAAAACCTGGCAGCTGCAGGGCGCTCCTTCCTTTCTGCGCATTGCCCTGCGCCCGTAAAACAAGTAACGGCCACATGTGGGGGTCTCTGAACTCGGGAGAAATTGCATAACAAATCATAAGTTGAGTTTTCTCTTGAAAACGCAATGATTTTCAATTTCGAAAAATCATCATTTTCTTTTATTGTAAATAAACGAGTAACTCATCAGCCAAAATTTATCACTAAAATGAAGTACAATATGTGAGGAAATAACAATCTCAGAATCAGATAAGTAACAGTGTTCAAAAGTTATAACCATATAAAGTGACGCAAGTCAGAATCTAAAAAATGGGACTGAGCCTTAAGCTGTAAAATGCGTCCTGCATCCTTAAAGGGGTTGTCCGAGAGTTCTCGAAAAAACTAAAGGTGGCCGGGAGAGGGCTGCTTAAAAAAATAAAGTCCTACTTACCTTCCAGTGCCCTCCGGTATCCAGCGCTGCTGACGCTCCAGTCCGGGCGCCATGTAAACAAACATGGCCACCAGAGCAGCGCAGGACTCAGCTTCCGGCCGGCCGCGGCCGGGCACGCCTGTCCATCCTTATACACGGCATTGTGTATGGGGGTCGGAAGGTTGTCGGGTCCGGCCGGAAGCTGAGTCCTGAGCTGGATACCGGAGGGCACCGGAAGGTAAGTAGGACTTTATTCTTTTAAGCAGCCCTCTCTCGGCCACCTTTAGTTTTTTTTTCAGAACTTAGACAACCCCTTTAAGGAGTTAAAGAATATATCATTATGTTCCTATAATTGGAACCATAAGATTATACAGTATAATATAGTACACAGGTTATATTTTTCACCAATGGTCAAGGTTAAGGATAATGCTCGTTGTAACAAATGTGAATATCCAGATCCTGACTTTCTTCATGTAATTTGAACGTGTCCCCAGGTAGAATCTTTCTGGGGAGGTGTTTGTAAACATGTTGAGCAGGCACTGGGAGTTAGGTTTAAACCATTTATCTGTGTACTCATTTTTTGGTTAACTGGAAACCTAAAAATGGATCAGAGGGATAGAAACACAATCATGAAAGTTATGCATATCGCGTGTGTGTGTATTGCAAGAAGATGGGGCGTGGGTGGGAAGATATCGCGTGTGTGTGTATTGCAAGAAGATGGGGCGTGGGTGGGAAGATTTACCAACAGTTGAACAGTGGCTACACTTAACCATAAGGATTAGAGATGAGCGAGCACTAAAATGCTCGGGTACTCGTTATTCGAGACAAACTTTTCCCGATGCTCGAGTGCTCGTCTCTGATAAAAGTTTGCCAGTATATTTTGTGGATTACACAGCAGGGTGGCGACAAAGTTAACAAGTTTGATGTGGAATGCCCTGTAATAGCTCTTGGGCGGTGTGCCTTTTATCGCCTAGGCTCAGCAGTTTGAGCACCGCCTGCTGTCGCTTAGCGACGGCACTGCTGCTGTGCCTAGAGCTACCGACTGATGGCGCCATGCCCACGGATGGTAGTTCGGAGGAGGAGGTGGAGGAGGGGTGGGAGGAGGTAGCGACGGCACTGCTGCTGTGCCTAGAGCTACCGACTGATGGCGCCATGCCCACGGATGGTAGTTCGGAGGAGGAGGTGGAGGAGGGGTGGGAGGAGGAGGAGGCATAGTAGGCCTGAAACACCTGGACCGAGGTAGGCCCCGCAATCCTCGGCGTCGGCAGTATATGACCAGCCCCAGGGTCAGACTCGGTCCCAGCCTCCACCAAGTTAACCCAATGTGCCGTCAGCGATATATAGTGGCCCTGCCCGGCAGCACTCGTCCACGTGTCCGTGGTCAGGTGGACCTTGTCAGAAACGGCAATTGGGCAGGGCACGGATGATGTCTCTGACACGTGCTTGTGCAGGCTGGACGGCACATCGGGAAAAGTAGGGTCGTGACGGTCGGGGACTGATACCGAGGGGCGGCCGCCCGCCATGAGGTTTCGAAGGCCTCGCGGTCTCTACCGCCTATAGGGCAGCATCTCCAGGCTAAGCAACTTGGAGATTTGGACGTGAGGGATTGGGGCGTGTTGGGTGGGTTTGCGCTATACTTCCTTTTGCGCTCGGTAGCGTCTGGGGTATGGAGAGCTGAACGCTGGTGGATGCTGTGGAGGATCGTGGAGGGCAAGGTTGCACACACAGTCCGTCGGTCATCTGGTGTTTCTTTATAAAGAACCTCCAGACTTCTGAAATCAGCCCTCTCAAGCTCGCCACGGAGCTTGACTACGGGCAACATTTGGCGCTGATGCACCAGCTCGGCCCCTGCTCTCCGTCGGGCCCCACCACTTGCCTCTTTCAATCTGTTCTGCTATAGGACTCGCCCCTCCGTCTCAGAAGCACTGTGTTCACCCGGCCTATCAACCGAGCTTGGGTCTTCGCACCTCATCTCCTCCGATCCCTCAGTCTGCTCCCCCCTCGGACTTCCCTGCCCTGACAACAACTTCACCACGGTCTGACAACCGTGTCTCCTCATCGTCACCGACCACCCTCTTTACACACTTCTTCCACTACGTCAATAATGTCATCATCACCCACAGACTGCGACCGGTGGAAAACCTGGGCATCGGAAATTGCTCAGCAGCAACCGGACAAGGGTTTGTGACTGTGGGAAGGGTCCAGAAACATTTTCTCAGAAGTATGCCGGTTCAAATGCCAAATTTTGCTGGAGGGGGCAGACTGGGGGGAGGAGGCTGAGGTGGAGGGCTGGAGGAGTGGTGATTTCGGTGACTTGGTGGACTGCGTGGAAGACTGACTGGTGGACAAATGCTAGAAGCATTGTCCACATCGACGACATCACCTCTTCGACTGTTCTGCTGCCTCAACAGTGCTCTACCACGAGTCCCATAACTTGAGACATGATGAAACTAGGGAGTGTAGCTCTGTGGCGTTCCCCCTGCTCCCTCATCAGCAGGTGGTGTCCTCACCCCGCCCAGGACCACGGCTTCTTGCCCCTGCAGTAGTTGGACGTCCCACGTCCACGCCCTCGTCCTCTACCCCTAGCCCTCGGGTTAAACATTTTCAAATTTAAATTTTTGTGTTTTTATTTTTAAACAAAACGATGCTATCCCCTATTGCTATGCTAGTTTTATCCTACACTGACAGCACACAACTGGATTTTGTGCTGTGCAGATGACTTTGAGTTATAAGAGAAATAAACGTAAAAAATAAATAAATCAGCAGACTGTGCCTAATTCAATCAAACCCTATAAATTGTCCCACTTCGGTGTTTGGGTGGATATGTGTGTCACTATACTAACACAAGTCTCTCCCTGCAAATTACTCACAATATGGTACTAGCTGCACTACTAATGCCAGCAAGCCCAGCCACAAGCAAACCAAAAAAAAAAGATAAATATAACGCTATTGTAGGCCTAAATAGCCGTTGGGTTCTCCTATGGCTTTTTCTAGCTCCCACACTCAAAGCCACTGCTTTGGCGATTACTGTGAGTTCTAAAAAGAAATAAATGTAAAAAAAAATAATCAGCAGACTCTGCCTAATACAAATCAAACACCCTAATAATTGTCCCACTTCAGTGTTTGAGTGGATATGTGTGTCACTAAGAGCTAACACAAGTCTCCCTGCACATTACTCCACAATATGGTACTAGCTGCACTACTATGCCAGCAAGCCCAGCCACAAGCAAACCAAAAAAAAAGGAAAATATAGACGCTATTGTAGGCCTAAATAAGCGTTGGGTTGTTCTCCTCATGGCTATTTTCTAGCCCCACACTCAAAGCACACTGCTTTGGCAGATTACTGTGAGTTCTAAAAAGAAATAAATGTAAAAAAAAATAAATCAGCAGACTCTGCCTATAACAAATCAAACCCCTATTAATTGTCCCCTTCAGTGTTTGAGGTGGATATGTGTGTCACTAGAGCTAAACACAGTCTCCTGCACATTACTCCCCATAGTGGTACTAGCTGCACTACTAATAGCAGCAAGCCCAGCCACGCAAACCAAAAAAAAGGAAAATAAAACGTTAGTAGCCCTAAAAGGACTGTTGGGTTCTTGTAGAATCACTCCTGCCTAACACTACTAATAGAACACCCTAACGCTTCCCTGACCAGCAGCAGCTCTCTCCTTACGCGGCATCCAGACAGAGAAGCACTCAGCGAGCAGCGCGGCAGGGGCTATTCTATTCCAGGGTCACCTGATCTGGCCAGCCAACCACTGCTATCGACGTGTAAGGGTACCACGTCATGCTGGTTGGTGCAGAGTCTCCTGGCTTGTGATTGGCTCGTTTCTTGCCGCCAAAAAGCAAACGGCGGAGATGCCATTTTCTACTGAGCTGGGCAAATATGGTGAGCCAGCAGTTTGAGTACGCTAATGCTCGAACGAGCATAAAGCTCGGACAGTATGTTCGCTCATCTCTAGTGGTAACCTAACTGGGTCTAAGTTTTTGTTTATATAACAGTAGTTTTTTAGTAAAGCATATTACATCCAAAGGGAAAAACAAATGTACCCACAGGGGAAAAGTAGAGGAACAGGGCTGATCATCTTGGTTGCAAGTTAAACTTTATTGGTTTTGAAACATTAATGGGTTTCCAGCCCTTTCTTATTTTATCCATGTTCATCAAAGAAGGGCTGACGTTCCTTATGGGTGATGTTTGCAAAGTTTGAGCAGACCCTCCACCATTTTGCTCTTTGATGACGTCTGATGGGGGGTAACAATCCTCCCCCATGATGGCAGAACACTGCACAGCACTGGTTGCGCTACATTGCTTAAATGCCACCGATCAGTGGGTGTTACGGTGGGGCTTTGGCCGAGTTCGGGCTTGGTTCCCAGACCATGAACCCAAACAGAATTTTAAAGTTCAGATCAGCCGAACCTGAACTTTCTGTCTCAGGTCAAACTTTTTTTTAAGCCTCATCACTAGGTTAGAATCCATAATGTTCTTCTGTCCTTGTTTTTTGCCCCGTATGGTACATTTTTGTTGTTACAACACCCACTTGTCTTGAACCCTGTTTCCGGTGTTTTCCAGGGCTGATGACAGTTATCATATCAAATATCATATCATATTCGCATGCAAACATTCATTGTTAATACAAATGTCCATATGTTGTTACTTTCTCCTATCCAATCCTATCAATTAAAAGGTAGCAAAGATTCGGCACTCGGAGAAGCCACCAGGATAAATAAATGTAGTTTTCTTCTTTATTTCAGTCTCAGAACATAACAGCTTTAGTCAGTACATACAATTAATAGTTTCAACGCAGCTCGTCTTAGTCATGATCATGACTAAGATGCGCTGCGTCATAACGCATTGATCGTATGCACTAAAGCTGTATGTTATAACAACCAATCACAGCTCCTTTTTAAATATCATCAGAACTAGTAAAATAAAGCTGAGCTGAATTGGTTTCCACGGAGAACTAAGATATTCAGATTTTTAGAAGCTTGATAATTCTGCCCCATTATATATGGAAATGACCATCACACAGTAAGATGTTTATTGACCATTTTGAGTTAATTCGAAAAAAAAAAAAAAAACATGTGCAATATATTTTTTCCACATTTTGTAACTTTACCCTAAATAAGAATAAAAATCCTTTCACATCTGTATTTTTTTAAGTAACCATACTTTCATGAAAAAATGTTGCAAAAGTTTTTAAGGTAGCACATGAAAATGAAAGTACATCTACCACCAAGATCAAGGATTGTAAGCTGCCAAGCCGCTTACATGTTAGTGTGTGCCCCCTCTGCCAGGATCCACTTTTCTTTTTGGTTCTAATGCCTTGTTTTTATGAAAAAAGGCTTTAAAATTATGCAAATGAGCCTAAAGGGGCTCCAGGCTCTGTTAACACCTATGGAGCCCAAGCTTCTCAGGTTCACTTGCATAATTTTAAAGCCTTTTTTTTAAGAAGCCAAGAGAAGAGCAGATCCTGCCAGAGGGGCACACACCAAAATGTCATTGCATGGTTTACAAATGCTTTATCCTGGTGGTAGATGTCCTTAAGTTATGAACGTGCTTCCACAACTTCGATAAAAATGCCTGGTCATTAACAAGTTTCATCATTATTGGTTAAAGATATTCCCCTGAACCACATATGGAGCATGCTGAATTCCAGAGGACCATATATATATATATATATTATATATATTTATATATATATGGCAGTATACCTATATAGAGCTTATATTATTATATAGAGTATACAATTATCACACTCACGTATTTCCATGCTCCACTTACATTTGGACATGTAATTTGAATCAATTATAATATAAAAATTGGAGCTGCAAATAGAAAATATAACTTATTTATTTTCTTATTTATTTAAATTCTGTTCATGAAAATATATAACATGCTGGGTATAATTACATACCAAAGATTATTGAAATTTTGAACACGTTGAAATTGTTAAAACTGCCAAGAAAGACAAATCTATAAAGTCAAGTTGCCAAGACAACCAGCTTATTTTTTTCTGGAAAATTACTGTTTTTGTTGGATTTAATATAAAGCTGTGTTTAATGGCAATTAGCTCTCTGCTACTATTGTTCTCAACCACATAATGTACTGGTTCCTTTTCCTTGGTTTGGAATTTCTCTGTTTGTACACAGATGGAAAATGTGGATCACTTAGAACTATCACTTATTATCATAGAGATGATTATATTTCTCGGAAATATATTACCATTGTAAGTCAATATACCGTATGTAATCATCCGCGATGACATGGCGGCCATTCTGCGTATATCCTGATGGGCAGGTAGAAATTCATATCAGTGATATAAAACTATTGAGTATGTCTATATTTATTGGCTTGTACACACTGGTTGGTGTGCAGAAGTAAGGAACCAAAAGTGCAGCCAAGTGAATTGTAGGTGAATATCACCAAGTTGCTATACCCTGCGTAGCCGTTAACAGTATGGCGCACGATGTTGTCATTGATGTAAGTAAGTACTCGGGCATGTTCCCACAGAGACCCCCACAGTCACAAAAACTAGGGTCCGATGGGGTCCCACGTACCTTCATTGGACCCCCTTTGCTCCATCAAGTAATGGAGCAGATGGCCGTGCTCCATCTGCTCCATTAATCTCTACGGAGCTGACGGAGATTGCCAAGCTAAGGTCCTAACTTTGTGTTTGTGGGAAACCCCTTAAGGAGCATAATATGGCAACATTTGTACAAACTGTCATGTTTAGACTGTGGGGCATTCCAGGATTTCACTTGAATAAAGTCATTATCCTCTGTGAAGTGGAGCAGTAAGACAACATGTGTCACCTGTCTTTCTTGGGGTTGTTTGGTCCTATTCACTCGTCTCTCTGTTTGTCTTAATTTTCACACCCCAGACAACGGGTCAAATCCTTTGCGACATATTTATAAATCAATTTTTGTATTTATGCTAATGAGCCTGAAGGGCTCTGATATGTTTTCAGAGCCCCTCTGTGCTGTTAAAATGAGCAGAGCAGGTGCTCCTCCACCTCCTGTATTTCCTGTTGCTAGATTACACAATGTCAGGATCAGTGAATCCTCTGACCACCGTGGGAGGTGGTACTAGCCACCCCTGGGACCGGAGTCTAATGGACACCTGGTCTTCATCAGAACCCACCGCAAAGCGGGATGGACTTCTGCGGCCGGGTACCACCAGGTCGTTCCACAGGTGCAACTAACTCGCGGTGGCAGTTGAGGTAACGTAGCTGAAGACTCGTGTCGAGGTTCAGGCTCAGGGTCAGGGCAAGCAGCAGAGAGCAAGGTCAAGACCAATCCGGGGTCAGCAACAGGAGGTCAGACAGATGGGAATGAACACAGGCACACAGGAGCAGAACACAGGACTCAGGAGCAGGAACACACAGAAACACAGGAATTCCTCAGGAAAGTCGCAGGGAAGCTTTCTTAATGGTGCTCGCCCCAAAGATCTGGTGAGAAAGAAGGGAGGTGCCGGATTATAGTGAGATGTTCAACCAGCGCACCAATCAGTGGTGGTGGCCGCGGCCCTATTAATTTTTGACAGCAGGTGCACGTGTGCCCTAGAGCAAGCCAGGACAGTGAGTCCGGGGGCGCGAGGCACAAAGAGGGGACGGGTAGCCCGTGATCTGCAGCACTTAGGGGCTCTGGTAACAACCCCAATCCCTTCAGCATATTATTAGCATAATAATTAGCCTCATTAAAAGTTGATTTTAGAAGAAGAAGGCCATGGATACACAATATAAGAAGATTACCACAGTCACAGTGCCTGGATCTATGATAATTGTCCCTGTTTATAATGGTTGAATTTGTTTTGTAAATTTCTTTTATATGTACAGGCGGTCCCCTACTTAAGGACACCCGACTTACAGACACCCACAGTTACAGACAGACCCATCTGACCTCTGGTGAAGCTCTCTGGAGGCTTTACTATAGTCCCAGACTGCAATGATCAGCTGTAAGTGTCTGTACTGAAGCTTTATTGATAATCCTTGGTCCATACATGCAAAAAATGTTTAACACTCCAATTGTCACTGGAGCCAAATTTTTTTTTGTCTGGATCTACAATTATAAAATATACAGTTTCGACTTACATACAAATTCACTTAAACAAACCTCCGGACCCTATCTTGTACGGAACCCGAGTACGCTGTATATGGCATGGCTTTTATGTAAGGGTTGCTTTCTGCTTTAAAAGCATTCTGCTTTTTGAGTGTATATAGCGTGTTTTTAATTCCTGGTGAAAACCTTTCACATTCACATGGAAGAGGTAATGACCAGTGGGTACTTTACCGTCTCCTATGACATGTGAATGATGGGGGGAGTTGTACAGTGGAATTTTAGTAAATAATTACATAGAATATCACTAAGAACATACTACTGCTGATCACCTACTGTAGATGGATACATCATGCTAATGTTTCGGCTTCTATGGACTTGTGGAGACGTTTCTGATTGTTCTCTGCTGGGGAATTTATATTTCCTAAAATAATTGCACTTTATTACATTTGAGCTGTTTCCTTCCTCTGTGAATAGAAAGAAGAATACATTGTTAGCAATGTACTTTGATACTAACCTAAAATCAAACGTATATGTGGTGGGAAAACAGGGTTTGTTGCTTTTCTTTGTTCTAACTGGAGGAAACAATTATGACTTGACAGCTAATTTTTTTTGCGATCGTGTTGATGTCAATCACTTATACAAATGGGAGCATATTTATTTGCTGTCAGGCTAAGTATAAAGTACAGGACAAAATTAATCTGGTTAAACTGTGAACAATGAAATGTTTAGCTACAACCGTGGCATTTAAAAGGAATGGACTGGTCCCGGGGCACAATGTTTTTGTATTTGTAAGGGTTTGGTCACACTCACATCCATATGCTCTTTATAACAGTTTTTTAATGTTTTCATGATTTTTGGGAATCCCTGTGCTATGATACATTTAGCAGAACTATAGCATTGGTGCGCTTTGTGCTGATAACATTTTTGGCCATTTTTGCATACCAAGGTTGTCCTAGGGTTCACATGTTCTACATGTCTACAGTCAGACCCCAGGTTACATACAAGATAGGTTCCATAGGTTTGTTCTTAAGTTGATTTGTATGTAAGTCGAAACTGTATATTTTACATTGAGTTCCAGACAAAAAGTTTTTGCCCCAGTGACATTTGGAGTTTCAAAATTTTTTGCTTGTAATTGGACCAAGGTTATCAGTAAAGCTTCATTGCAGACACCTTACAGCGATTATTGCAGTCTGGGACTACAGTAAACCATTCAGAGAGCTTCACCAAAGGTCACAGTGGGCAGAGGGTTCCGCCTGTTACTAGGAGTCATCTGTAAGTCAAGTGTTCTTAAGTAGGGGACCACCTGTACAGTACTCTTGGCAATCTAAAAAGAATGTTACCAGTTACCAGCGTCTTTGCCCCTTATCAGTTCAGAGTAGGTTCACTGCATGGCTTTAAATAAAAGCTTTTAGATACATGGCACTTATTTTTCAGGGTGTAATTCATTGATTATTTTTTTTTCATAGCGCCAACCAGAGCACCCCTTAGCAGGCAACAGGGTTTCAAGGCAGGCACACCAGCATCGGGCATACCAGGGCAAGTTCCGGCCCAGAGCTGCTGGGGAGGACCACATAAGGCTGTACATAAGAATCCCATGGGGGTGAGAGGGACTTGTATAAAATACCATGAGGGGCAGTTTGGTATGATGAACTAGGAATATTTTAGGAACAAGGAGACTGTTTTAGTTTTGAATTTTTAATGCTGCCAAAGGGCCCCACTTAGGCTTTGTGGCCCAGGGGCCTACTGAAACCTGGATAATATGCCTAAAATGCAGCTCAGAAGGGGTACTGCTGCCAGTTAAGAGATAGATTATATATGATGAACATTGCCAGAAAATCTTCTTCCAAAATTGTGCTAACTGCCAAAAAAACACTTTTCTCATAGGATGCAATTAATTTTGACATTTCCTCTGACAGCAGAAATGTTCTCTATCCTGTTTGACCAGACAGACCTTTCTTATCACTCACACTGCCCCCGATAACCTGTAATATGTGCAGCCAATTTTGAGATAATTTCTACTGCAACACCAAATGTCTGGCATGCACTGCACAAAAAAGTTGCAATTCCGGGGACACAACATGGATTTTGCGACTTTTTGCACCCACATGTACCACTTTTTTTTTTTTTTTAAGTTGCTATGGGTCAGAATTGGGACACCCTGGCAACACAAATTTACTATAATTTACCCCAAAGAACTATCACTGTTTAGATAAATTCTACCCAATTCTAACGTAGTCGGAACCTCTTAACCCTATGACTTGTGACATTATGTACAGAGTAGAGGACGTAGAGTACAGACAGGACTCACTGCTAGCCAAAGTAATCAATGTAGTACAGCATTCAGTTGGCACAGGATGGTAGACGGGTGCACATGGTCAAAATCCAGTTGTCAAATCCCAAATGGTACATGAGGAAGAAAGGCCAGCAGCACTCCGAAGGAGTTTCAATCATTAACTTTATTCATCAGTGTATGATGCAACATTTCGACCCCAAGTCAACTGGTTGTCTGTAATTTGGATAGTAAAAGCTAGTTCTCATTCTATTCTTTGGAGCAGTTCCTAAAAATTAATTCTCAAACACCATTATGTCAATCTGATTTAAAGAAGCATTTTTTCCATATCCGTGCAGATAAGACAGATTGAGGCAATTTATCTGTGTGGGGCGGGGGGCGGAGCAGTGAGCCAACACCAGACATTCGTGCGCCACGCACCCATTAAGCCCCTGCCTAGTGTAGAATTGCCTGTAGGCAACCACCGCCATATCTTTCAGTAGGCTGCAGCCCCCATAAATCCAATGCAGCATTGGGGGGCTGATAATACATCGTGATATTTCCCCACTGTATATCACTTGAAACATGTACTTTAACTTTTTTTATTTTGTTTTTTTTTCAAATTCTCATACTGTAATTCTCTTTACAGAGTAATTTCTTTTCTTAGTATGAAAAAGAAATTTGGTACATTTTCATCAAATTGCCAAACAGTGAAGTCAATATTTCCTTTTCAATCATCTTCATTGGTACTTTGCTACGAAGGCTGAGAAATTCAATTTTCCATTTTATGTACATCATTTATTAGATATGGAAATGTTCCATTGGCCATACCAAAGATTTACTGAACAGCTGTGAGAAGAAAAAAAATTCTCTAGGGGGAACTTTTTGAGGTCATGTGGAGTCATTTGCTAAAAAAGGCAAACTTTACATTCAACACAGTCGGTCCATTCGCGATCCAGCTGCGCGTTCTCTGCAGGGGAATCGGTTCCGGCCGGATTCACTAAGTAGTTCCGCCGATGTCCACCAGGGGGCGCTGCTGCGGTGATTCCGCTGAAATGCACTCAAGTACACCGCCTATTCCTGGTGAGGTAATGCAAGCTCCACGACACTTCTTTTTTTTTAATGCGGCGTTTTTATCAATCTGTTGGGTTTTCGTTCGGCCCACGCCCCCCGATTTCCGTCGCGTGCTGCACGCCGATGCGCACAATCCGATCGCGTGCGCCAAATCACGGGCAATTCAGGAAAATCGGCGCAGATCGAAATATTCGGGTAAAACGTCGGGAAAACGCGGATCGGGCCCTTAGTAAATGACCCCCAGTATGTTATTTCACAGCACTTTATATAGAAGGTACTGTGCAAGATATGGGGGATATATCCGTCTTGCACTCCAGAATCCTTTCTTAAAAAGTCAAAAAATGGGAATTTTCAACATTTTTGGCCTCTCTAACCCTCTGTTCACAAACTGCATTTTCCTGGTAACACACGACCATATTTTCTGGTTGTGTGCTAGTCGTACAGCAACTTTTTTCACAGCTAGCACATGGCTGCATTGTTTTTAATTGAAAATACAGTCATCTATTTAATTAACTGTATTTGTAAGAACCGTAATTCGGATTAGCAGCCAGTGTTGTATTTTGTATAGGACATGTCCAATGTTTGGACAGATTTGCTAGTGCGCTGCTCTTCTTTCAATGGAGAGTGGAGGGAGAGAAGTGCTCACTCCCCCTCCCTTCTCCACCTGGCCCCTAGCTATGCCCAGGTTCCAACCTCATGAGCACAGGGTTGTGTACATGTAACCTAAACTTATATTTATTGAAATTTAACCCTATTCTTGTCTTTGCACTATTCAGTTATGTAATTTTATTAAACGTTTAGTTATGCATTAATGTTTGTTCTTTTTTTAATTTCACCTATGTTTTTTTTTACTTATGTGCGTATGTATTTCCATGAGTAAGGAATAAACCTGAAATGCATAGGCTAGCTTGAAATATATTTTTTATTTTGCTTTTTTTTTATTCCAAATGTTTGATATATATGTAACCATGTTCTTGATAAAGTAACCATGGATTTGTACTATCTATGAGGATTAGCTTTATAACATTTATATCACACTATTGTTACATAGCACATGTCTGACATGATGTAAAAACATTACCTAATGACTATGAACCCTTCTGTTTTTTATTTACCATAAATAAATCAAAGCGATATTATTCAAATTAAAGGGATCTGTCAGTAAGAAACCTAACAAAACATATCTTTGATACAGTAGTACTATCCCTATATTCTTCCTACCCATGCTTCAAATTTTCACAGACCATTTGTTAATTTGATTCGCCATCAATGCAATGACCCAAGGGTATTCTGGTCATTGTCTTTCCTTAGAGCAGTGTCAGGCTTATTTATGTTCCTTTCTGCTCAGCCACACCTCCATCCATCAGGCATGAGAGAGATGCTGGCTGTGTGATGGGTGAATGAGGGAGCTGATTTCTCTTCAGACGAGTCACACACAGCCAACGTCTTTCCTTGCTCTTCCTTGCAGAGGCATAGCCGAGCTAGAAAACATAAATTTTATAGATGGTGAGACAACTTTAATGAACCAACTGTGGAAATTTTAAGGCATAGGAGGAACAATCTAGAAAGGGGTCAGCTGAGAACATGGACCACTCTAAAGTCCTCATTTTAAGTTTAGAGCAAGGTAATTATAATAGGAGCCATGCCATCCATGTTCTCACCTGACCTCTTTTCTCATTGTGTTTGCCACACTACCCTATTTGTACCGCGCATATGCAGTTTGAGAACGAGGCCTTGGTGCTGAAATTGTATCTAGGACATGCGCCATTAGGGCTATATACAACCATGGCCAAGGATAGAGCCATTATGATCTATAGAAGGTATATATGTTTTAACTTGATCTGCCTAGGAGGTTGGACCCTTTGGGCAGATTTATCAGCTGTCCGAATCAGATATATTCTAGTTGCCCATGGCAACCAATCACGCTCAGCTTTCATTTTACCAGTGCTCATGAATATTTTAAGGGGAGCGTGATTGTTTCCATGGCAACAAAATAATTCTGGACTTTCGACATCTGATAAATATGCCCCTCTAAGTTATAATGATGATTGTTAAGAATATAGATTATATTATTTTGTTTTTTAATTGTTTATAAGCGGTAGATCACCTGTTTTTTGACATAAGATATGTTTGATTGTATATTTAACACATAAGCATACATTTTTTGAAATTATGAACTTTATTACTGTAATGATGTCATCATATGCACCCATAATATTGGGCACCCTTTACTTACCCATCCAGGAGTTTACAGAAAGTGCATTGTCCGATGATCATCGCACATCTGCCGGATTCACTAAATTGTGCGCCTGATATGCCTGTGTAATCCGCAAGTTGTCGCTTCCCCGCTCAGGTCCGACAGAGTTTCCCTTCTTCTTCCTGGTGCATGTAGTGCTTGGTCTTGCACATCCAATTGAAGTTAATCCCGCCTCAGGTCCAAATCTTTTGTTTGTCCCAGCACATCCCCCCCGCCCGATTTCTGTTGCATGAAGACAGCGGAGCTGCACCAAAATCCGATCAGTGCAACACATCCCCTGTTAATACCTGCCACCGCCGTGGCAAAACCCGAAAAAGGTCAGAAGTCCACCGAAAGTGCATCTGCGGACCCTAGTAAATTAGCCCCATTCTGTTTGTTCACTTTGTTCATTAATAGAGAAAGGCTGCACTACAGCCAAACGTCGCTCCATGAGATGATTAAAATCCCAATCTATTGGGTGTTTGCCTACTATTCTTTGTATTCTATATGGATAGCACCCGTCTTCTCTTATTTATCAGGTCTGTGCTGCTTTAATTTTCTTTTTCAATAATGAAAAAGGATATCAGAGAGAAATCAATATCAGCAGTTTTTTATTAGTCTTTAACCCTCTTACATGTACTCATGTGAACTGAACTTTATCATCAGAAGTAAAACTTGTCCAGTGCTTTATAAACCTTAAATTGGTACATTTACTTATCTCTAATTGAAGCAATCTGATCTCAGGTTTTTTTCCCCCTAAAACTAAGTTTTCTATCTTATTAAACTCTAACACATTAAAACCATCCATTTTATACTTGGCTGGTTACCAACTCCGGCTGCCCAAAAAGCATGAGAAAAAACAGAAGGGCAACTATGTTGACTATAAAGATCCGTCATCTTCGTAAACCCTTAAAAGAGTAACTTTTTACATCTATTCGCTTATGTAGAGTCGTAAAAATTCTTCAGTTTTTTTTTTCTTTTTGGAAAATACTTTTTTTTTAATAGGTTACAGCCAGTAGTTCACTATCAACTACTTTATCTCTGAGTTGATGCAGTCCAGATGTCTAGCCAAGAAATGCACTGAGAGATTTTTGAAGGGACTGTGCAACAAGTTAAGCAGGGAAGTGTAAGATCTGTAGATCTCATAAGGATATCAAATGATTAGAAATCTGTTTTGTCTCCCACACATTAGATTAATTTAGTTGAAATGTGAGAAATTTCTCTTTCTATTTCCAACCTCTTTCTTAAGGTCCATGGTATTCATCGGAAAGATTGTTCCTTTGCTTTTTCGGGCAATGCTAAGTACGCAGGAACAACTTACGTTGTGAAGAGTCCAAAATAGTCCAAAAAGTACAAATTTATGAAACAGAATATGAATGGTGTTTTTTTTTCCTCCCCTTCCACCACCTCCATGTAGTGAGCGTGGAGTGAGCTGTCCCAGCCGCTTATTGTTGCTATAGCGTGCTGTGCTAGGGACTAGTGTGAAACCGGACGTACAGAATGGGAGCTGGATACACTGAAGCCTCTTAGTATAGCTTCAAACCCGCTCTGATGGTATGGTAACATACATGAGTATATTTAACAAGCACTGTGCATCATGTATCAGCGCTTGTTAAATTTCCCCCATAGTAATTTTACAGAAATTGTGCCCTAAAGGTCAATTACTATTCCCCTGTGTATTCTTCAGGGCCTGATATTGGATCTTTTGGCTCAGTTAAATGTCTGCTGGCTCCTGTTGTTCTCTTTGCTTATAGTTACCCCTAACTATTGCTTCTTTCATTACTATTCTCTTTCTTGCTGATTTGTACCCCACAGCCGTCTTGGTATTTGTAGACATTCCCTTATAGTTTTGTTTTCTATAAGTTGTGTATAGGAACTGCAAGTGCTACCCAGTTGCCATGTGCAATTTAGGTTGTATCAGATATAAATAACAATCTGGTCGGGTAAGGATCGACACTGGTAAGCCTAACATGCTCATGAGCGTGATGAATTTAGAGGAGTGTCGGAGATAGCTGTGCTCAGCAATTCTGATGCTCCCATATATTGGACGCAGTAGGATAAATGCTCGTTCTGTGCTTTTCATTCAATTAGTGAGAACGGGACCAGCACTGTTTTAGTGATGAACGGGGATTCCAGCAGTCAGACCCCATCAATCAGATTGTTATCTATATGATAATACTTAGTACACCCCTTTAAAGTAGCCTTTCTATACCACCAGCTTGTTGGATTTGACATTGTCAATTTGACTTACCTACAATATCAAATATAAATATATTGGCGCTACTCAGGACGGAAGTCATTTCCAATTATCAACAGGGAACGTTAAAACGTCTGACTGTTGGAATATTTTTCAACTTTGACTGTACATATGGCTGTATTTTTTAGTTTCCTGAACTGCGCTTTTGAAGCTTAACACACCAATTTATGTTGTCAGTTATTTATTTCTATTTTTTCTGTACCATCTGCTACTGTACTTTGTGCTGTTTCAAGTACAATCATATTGCTAGTAAATATCTGAAATATTTCACCCAAGAGATTAGTCATTTCACTATATTATAATGGAAAGAGATTATGGGTATTTCATTTTATATAATACTAGCTGTCGCTCCCCGGCGTTTGCTCGGGATGTAAATAACTGCTCTTATCTACACAACAAAGAATAGGTTAAAACTGTCTCGACCGTCTCTTCACTGATGGTCCCTTTTTTTATATAAACTTTCATAAACTGGCTGTCCCTGACTCCTCTCTTCTCCATGACTGTGTATGGGGAGAATAATCAGAAGTTTTTGAGAGTGTACTGTCAGTTGACAACTGCATAACCAGTCAAGCCCAGCTTTCATTTTTGCACAGCTGTTTTTCAATTGCGCTGATCTCTGAATGGTTTTTCATGGGCAACTGGAACATTTTACCACTCAAACTTTTTGATAAATCTCCCCTGTCTCTGTATCCCTATCCAGCTCACTTCACTCATAAGCGTCATATACTCATTGCCTATAGTAACCATCACCACAGCTCAGAGCTCATATTAATGACCTGTGGCAGCACACAACCATCACGGCTCAGCTTCCAACTGCACACTAGCACAGCACAGCAGCACACAGGCTCCTGTATACGGTGGTTTAATAAGTGGAATTTTGGCGAAGTGTGGTTGAAAAAAAACCGAGTCTTTGATGTTTCCTGAGTCCAGAAGAGAAAGCGACTGCCCGAATTTGTGAATGTAAATGCGATGGTACAGATTCCTTTAAACAGATGTTTAGCAAGTGCCCGCTTACAAAATGTCCAGCATAGTGCCCCCCTTAAAAAAATAAAGTTAGTACTACTCACCCTCCGGCTGACCTCCATTGTCCTCTGTCACCCCCGCAGCTGACTTTGGTATGTCTCATAAATTGATGGAGACGCGAATGAACATGCATCGTTTTGCTCAATTCCCTTTCTATTGGCATGACTGAATTGCTGAGTCACAGCGTTTAGCTATCTCACTGGCGTTTCATAAACACAGTGGATGGGGTTAGAAGATAAGAGAGCACTGTGCTCAACAGTTTCTGATGCTCTCCTAATGTTGAATAGCAGCGCAGAACACATCCTTTACCTGCGCTCCATCAGTTATAGAAACAGGATGTCTCATCCACGGGGGATTCTTTTATCCTTTCCTTCTAATCTGTCAATATAGTGAAATTCAGTTACATCTTGGATGCAAAATGAAATTCCTGATGCACCAAGGCAGACTATTTCTTCTAGTGCCATGAGGGGGGGGGCATGATAGGGGGTGCTGGGCAGCGTAGAAAGAAGAAGATAGGTACCAGCAGTCCATGACGTGACCGTATACTAGTTTTCATAGATAAACTGTACTTCCTGCCACATGACAGATCACTATCAACATGTTTTAGCTCCTTATAAATCCTTACTTCATAAACAAATGTAAAATTAAAGTCATAGGAAGATTTTGATGAATCATTCCATCTATAATATCCCAGAGTGACTTGACTTGATGTTTAATATTAACACAGAGTGGTTTCTTTTAGATTGTGTCTATTATTCTGACTTTCCCATCTGTCTCCCAAGATGACAGATGGCCAAGCAACCATAACCTCAATTATATTTTCTTGTGTATGTTTATGATGCCTTTGTAGTATTTACAGGGGTTTTCCAAGAGTTTAAGGACATATAAGAGTTGCAGTGCTGCTACATGTGACTGCTGAGCTGCTGGGCCATTTTATATCATCTCTCAGGAAAAATGAAGAATAGGGTGGTTGAAACTGTAGCACGGGCACAGAGCATTGGTGGGTTTAAAGGGCTGCATGAATTATGCAGAAAATATGTAACTCAGCAGGTGATCAACAATGGTCTGACAGCCCCCAACTGATCTTTCAAACAGCAAACCCCCCGCACTCTCAGTATGGGGTGGTGCTCACTGTAGGGATCCTCATTCCCATAAGTAGTAGATTCGAGAACAAGATCCTTGTTTCTAATCTACAAGCCCTCAGGGCATCTGAAGCATAATGACCCCCCTCCACATAGGGATGACTTATTATAATAACCTTCAAATCCTCCCTGTAGTTTACTTTTCCCAAATGTTAACTGCATAACTCATGGTTCCCCAATTATTTGTTTGACTTCACAGCAGTTATCGACAACGCAGGTCGAGGACTCTCCTCCGTCTCAGAAGCACTGTGTTCACCCGGCCTCTCAACCCAGCTTGGGTCTGTCACCTCATCATCCTCCGATCCCTCAGTCTGCTCCCCCCTCGGACTTCCTGCCCTGACAACAACTTCCCCACTGTCTGACAACCGTGTCTCCTCATCGTCGGACACCTCTTTACACACTTCTTCCACTACGTCAAGAAGGTCATCATCACCCACAGACTGCGACTGGTGGAAAACCTGGGCATCGGAAAATTGCTCAGCAGCAACCGGACAAGTGGTTTGTGACTGTGGGAAGGGTCCAGAAAACAGTTCCTCAGAGTATGCCGGTTCAAATGCCAAATTTTCCTGGGAGGGGGCAGACTGGGGGGGAGGAGGCTGAGGTGCAGGAGCTGGAGGAGTGGCGATTTCGGTGACATGGGTGGACTGCGTGGAAGACTGACTGGTGGTGGACAAATTGCTCGAAGCATTGTCAGCAATCCACGACATCACCTGTTCGCACTGTTCTGGCCTCAACAGTGCTCTACCACGAGTCCCAGTAACTTCAGACATGAACCTAGGGAGTGTAGCTCTGCGGCGTTCCCCTGCTCCCTCATCAGCAGGTGGTGTCTCACCCCGCCCAGGACCACGGCCTCTGACCCCTGCAGTAGTTGGACGCCCACGTCCCCGCCCTCGTCCTCTACCCCTAGCCCTCGGGTTAAACATTTTTAAAACCAAACAATGCTATCCTATTGCTATGGCTATTTTCTAGCCAAGTATCAAAGCACACTACTATGCCAGATGAGATGACACTGAGTTAGTGCCTAATTGAAATCCAAACCCTACTAAATTTTCCCACTTCGGTCTTTGCTATGGATATGTGCGTCACTAAGCGCAGAACACAGCGGTCGCAAGTCTCACTACAAATTGCTCAGAATTGGCTAGTACATGCACTGCAGAAAGTACAGCCACCAGCAGATCAACCAGAAATCAAATATATAGAACGCTACTGTAGGCGTAAGTAAGCTGTTTGTATTCTCCTATGGCTATTTTCTAGCCAAGTATCAAAGGGTAACAGAGTGGTAGTGGAACATGAAGTGGATTGCACTGGGGATGTGATGAGGTGGTAACAGAGAAGCAGTGGAGCAAGAAGTGGAGTGCTCTAGCGACTGGATGCAGTAATAACAGAACAGTAGTGGAGCAGGAAATGGAGTGCTCTAGCGACTAGATGCAGTGGTAACAGAGTGGTAGTGGAACAGAACAGCAAAGTGGATTGCCCTGGTATGTGGGTGATGAGTGGTAACAGAGCAGTGGAGCAAGAAGTGGAGTGCCTTACTAGCGAACTGGATGCAGTATAACAGAACATGTCAGGAAATGTGAGACGGAAATGGAGTGCTCTAGCTACTAGATGTCAAGTGTAAACGGAGTGTCGTGGAACGCAAGTGAGGTCAACTGGGGATGGGATCAGTGTGGTAACAGGAAGAAGCAGTGTGACAAGAAGTGGTAAGTATCTCACGGGGGACTGGATGCACTAGTAACAGAGAGGCAGGGATCAGAAGAGTGGAGTGCTCTAGGAAGTACTAGATGCAGTAGTACAGAAGTGGTAGTGGAGAAGGAAGTGGGTACACTGGGGACTGTAAGCAGTGGTAACAGAATGGTGGTTGAGCAGGAAGCGAGTGTACTGGGGACTGATGCAGTGCAACAGACATATAGTGAAGCATGAAGTAGAGTGCTCTGGGGACTGGATTCAGTGGTAACAGATGGCAGTGGAATCAAGAAGTGGAGTGCTCTAGCGACTAGATGCAGTAAGTAACATGTGGTATGGAGCAGAAGTGGAGTAAACTGGGGACTGTACCAGTGGTAACAGAACGGTGGTGGAGCAGGAAGCGGAGTTGTACTGGGGATGATGCAGTAGCAACAGAGCAGTAGTGGAGCAGGAAGTGGAGAACACTCTGGACTGGATGCAGTGGTAATAGAATGGTAGTTGGAGCAGAAAGTGAAGAACACTGGGGGACTGGATACAGTGGTAACAGAACGTGGTGGAGCAGGAAGCGAGTGTAAGCTGGGGACTGGATGCAGAGTCAACAGAGCATAGTGAAGCATGAAGTAGAGTTCTCTGGGGACTGGATTCATGGGTAACAAATGGCAGTGGCTTAGGAAGTGAGTGCACTGGGACTGTATGGTCAGTGGTACCAGAACGATAGTGGAGCAGGAAGTGGAGTCTTTGGGGACTGAATGCATGGTAACAGAATGATATTGGAGCGGAAGTGGATTACTTGGGGACTGGATGCAGTGGTAACATAATGATAGTGGAGCAGGAAGTGGAGTACTTTGGGGACTGGATCAAGTGGTGACAGAACGATAGTGGACAGGAAGTGGAGTACTTTTGGGGACTGTTTGCAGTGGTAACAGAGCAGTAGTGGAGCGAAGTGGAGGCTCTTGGGACTGACTTCAGGGGTAAACAGGTGGTAGTGGAGCAGGAATGGAGTGCACTGGGGACAGGATGCAGTGGAACAGAATGGCAGGGAACAGAAAGTGGAGTGCTCTAGGACTTGGATGCATTAGTGACAGAGTGGCAAAGGGACAGAATATGGAGTGCATCAGGGATTGGTGCAGTGTGAAAGTAGTGGTGGAGCAAAAGTGGAGTGCTCTAGGACTGGATGCAGTAATAACAGAACGGTATGGAGTTGGAAGCGGTAGATAATGTTTTATTATTTTACCATCGTTTTTAAAAGATTCATTTCCTGGTATGGAAAAAGTTTTTTTTTTAACTTTTTCTGTCCAAGGATTTCTGGCTTATATGTTCTTTTCTATCTGCCAAAAAGTATAGTGGGGGCTAGGGGTTTGTGATAAAACACTAGGTTGGTGTTAGACTGTATGTCGTTTATGTTAATGAGTGCTGTATGCTGTAATGCTGTCAAATGTTTTTATAGTAGAATGTTTTGGGGACACACTTTAATGCACTCAAGCTTTACACCAAGAATAGCCTATTCATTATAAAACTCTTCAAACAAGCCCATATGAAGGATGAGCAGATCCCATTTTCAGTTCAGGTCCAGGGTTGAGTGCGCTCTAATGCAACCTGAACATAATTGCCATATTGGTAGGCGCTGCACCAATCGTCAAATTACATCTCGAGCTACTAGCCATAGCTGTGATTGGCCAAGGATGCCCCATGACCCGAACCTATGTCTTTGCTGGGGCATCAATTTGCTGGATGGTGGTTGCATCACCTCCATTCTGTAATATGTACTGGCCGGGCCGGGACACACACTCGACCCTGGACCCACTGACATTGTTGGATCTTCTCATCCTAGCCATAGGTTCTTTAGGGCCTGTAACTTAGGTGTACTAGAGTTCGCCCCTTTGGCATTCAAAGAGGGATTATTTTAAGTTTAGCAGCAAAAATTATTTACAGAACAAAAATATTAAAGCCCCACAAGTCTAATACTTTACTTTGAATATTGTGACAATAACATCATGTGAGTCTTTCTTTCTTTTCTCATTTCCCCAACCTAATCACGGCACCTTGTTGTGATTATCTGGTGTGAAGCCATAATGGTTCTATATGTCCCCCTGATCATATAAGCAGCTAGTGTCCCTTTCTCTTTGAATCAGATCTTAGTCTTTTTCTACAATCCCCAGAATGCTTTCTGCTGAAATCTAGACTTAACTTTTTCCTTCCTGTCTGTATCTAGTATGCCCTGGGTCATGTTGCACTTGTAACGCTTTAGAATCTGTAAAGCGCTAAGGAATGTGATGGGCCGCTATAAATACAGATTAGTATTTTATTCTATGTCTCTTTTTTAGAAGTTGTAACTCAATTACAGGCAGTCCCCAGGTTACATACAAGAACAAGACTGGTTTTCTTTAGGTTTTGTTCTTAAGTTGAATTTGTATGCAAGTCGGAATGTATATTGCTATAATTGCAGCTCCAGGCAATTTTCTTTTGGTCTCTGTTCTTAATAGGGGACAGCCTGTACATGTAGTCCTAGATGTCTTCTTTTTGAAAGAGAACCGTAGTGGTCTCCTGCTATCTGGGCGATTCTCTGTGGCTGTTGATAAAATCCTTGAACGTGACCTCTTTAAAGTGAATCTGGCAAAAAAATGCGTAATTAAAAAATGTAACCATAGTCGGGTTATGTGATGAAACTCCTATACTACAGACGTAGTCATCTTTAGTTTTTTCTGTCTTGATACAACATGACTCTCCCTCCACTGAGTTTCTATCTTCTGCTGTGAAATTAAAGGCACGGGAATGTGGGTCTTCCATTCTTTAGGCTCCAATATTTTCATCAGTAGAGTCAGTATCTAGTATTGAAGTCATGATTCAGAGAACTAGCATGCTTAATATGTGGGGAGAAAAAGGCCAGACAGGAATGCTCATCTTGGTTTAGCAGAAACATTGCGATGATTTATTATGGTTCTTGAGCCGGAGCATTTCTCCTCTTCTGTCGTTCTTCACGGGAACTGATAATCCTTTAAATGATAGGACTCGAAATGTAGTGACGTGTAACTGTGTCTACAAGTTTAATGTTGCAGTGATTATCGTAGGATATAACGTCAGCAGCTCGGCATTAACCCCAAGCAATCTGGCACCAATGCTTGTGTTTGCTTCCCGCTAACGTTGCTAGTAACAGTTTTCTATGTATATTTGAGTTGACTTTTCCTAGTGGATATATTATTGCAGGCTTTTGTTTTTTCCAAACTTGTTTTGCGTGTTTTTATGTGTAAATCACTTGTCCTGAAGTTTGCTGGCAGATTCCTTGTTTTATTTTTCTTACGGTCTTTGATTGTTGTCTCAGATTTGGCCCAACCCTAAGTGTAAGAACGAAATGTAAGCAACCCAGTCATCCAGTCATCTAAAACACAACCAACCCCAAACAGCATAAATATTGGCGTATTCATTTAAAGGGGTTTCCCACAAACGAAAAAACTCAAATCTAATCCAATCCCCTAGTGAGTTTTACACAATAAAGATCATTTTAACCCCTTACTTACTCTTTCACAATTTTTTAAACTCAGTTTTATTGCTGTATAAGATCATATCACTCAGTGATGGTCAATGCAAAATCCAGGTTGTGGGTGTGGGGACTCTCTAAGCAGAACACATATGGCATATAGTTCTGTGGGATGACAATGTGGCGCAGATTCGGGAGATTTGTATACACTTTCTTCTGGCTTTCTGACATTGTTACTACGGCAGTGGATCAAGAAGTGGAGTGCTCTAGCGACTAGATGCAGTAGTAACAGAGTGGTAGTGGAGCAGGAAGTGGAGTACACTGGGGACTGTAAGCAGTGGTAACAGAACGGTGGTGGAGCAGGAAGCGGAGTGTACTGGGGGCTGCTGCGCCGAGGTCCGCCGGAGTTCACCTTCTTCGTCCCGGTGCATGTAAGTGCTGATCTTGCGACACAAATTCTTTTTTAAATTCCCCGTTTTTTCCAAATCCGTCGAGTTGTCCGGCGGCCACGCACCCGATTTCTGTTGTGTGAAAGCCAGCGCCAATGCGCCACAATTTGATCGCGTGCGCCAGAACCCCGGGGCAATTCGGCGTAAATCAGAAATTTCGGGAAACCTGACGAAAGTGCGCGATTCGGACCCTTAGTAAATGAGACCGGTGTCCTATCTATAGGCAGCATATTATAAAGCAGAAAGAGCTGAGCAGATTGTACATAATGTCCTATCTATAGTCAGCATGTTATAGACCAGGAGGAGGTCAGTAAATTGTGCATAATGTCCTATCTATAGGCAGGATGTTATAGAGCAGGAGGAGCTGAGAAGATTGTACATAATTTCCTATCTATAGGCAAGTCACAAATAGGTCAACTCATGTATTTCTCTGATATATACTGTCCAGAAGTAATTCGGTCAAACAGAATTTTCCGAAATTTGAGTCATAAGTTATCCTATTTTTTTTGTGGGAATAAAACAATTTGAAGCGAAGCTGCACCATTTATTTATTGAAATACAAGGACTATTCTCAAATATCTCTTTTGGGATCATTTGTCATCTCAATTCTTCACTCAATAGATTATTATGAAGATGTATGCGCTCGATACTCCTTTGCCTCATTGAACAAAGAGCCACAATTAATGTATTTCCTATATCCACCGCGCGCGACACTTTAACTCGACCCCGCAGGTCCCAGTGACCGCCGGATGCCTACGCCGGCGCACCCTTTGTTTTTTTTCCCGACACCTGAGTTACGGGTCCGCGCGCATTAACCAGGTTTGTTTCTACCATCACCATAGACAGGGGGCATCCTCTACACCTAGAGGAGAGGAGGTACTACCATCACCATAGACAGGGGGCATCCTCTACACCTAGAGGAGAGGCGGTTCTACCATCACCATAGACAGGGGGCATCCTCTACACCTAGAGGAGAGGAGGTACTACCATCACCATAGACAGGGGGCATCCTCTACACCTAGAGGAGAGGAGGTTCTACCATCGCCATAGACAGGGGTATCCTCTACACCTAGAGGAGAGGCGGTTCTACCATCACCATAGACAGGGGGCATCCTCTACACCTAGAGGAGATGCAGTTCTACCATCACCATAGACAGGAGGCATCCTCTACACCTAGAGGAGAGGCGGTTCTACCATCACCATAGACAGGAGGCATCCTCTACACCTAGAGAAGAGGCAGTTCTACCATCACCATAGACAGGGGGCATCCTCTACACCTAGAGAAGAGGCAGTTCTACCATCACCATAGACAGGGCGCATCCTCTACACCTAGAGGAGAGGCAGTTCTACCATCGCCATAGACAGGGGCATCCTCTACACCTAGAGGAGAGGCAGCTCTACCATCATCATAGACAGGGAACATCCTCTACACCAGTGATGGTGAACCTTTTAAACATGGAGTGCCCAGCCTACAACCAAAACCCACTTATTTATCCCAAAGTGTCAACATTTTAAGTACAATTTAAGCAGTAACTTCTTTCTCCTTCTCTGTTATAGCTTTCAATCATATCAGAATCCTAAGAACACCAATACATTAGAAAGAAAGGGTGACAAATTCGTGTTCCCCTGAATAGGAACAATTTTCGGGCCTGGAGCTGCAGCTACAATGATAATCCAGATCTGCCCACACCTTCCCATTCTTCCTGTAGTCTCAGGCAGCACTGTTGCTTTAAGATAGCACTAAGCGCAGCAAATCCTGAGCTGTCTGGGAATCCATGAAGATCCCTTGTGCCCTCTTTGGTGATGGCCTGGGTGCCCACAGACAGGGCTCTGAGTGCCACCTCTGGCACCCGTGCCATAGGTTCGCCACCACTGCTCTACACCTAGAGAAGAGGCAGTTCTACCATCACCATAGACAGGAGGCATCCTCTACACCTAGAGAAGAGGCAGTTCTACCATCACCATAGACAGGGAGCATCCTCTACACCTACAGGAGAGGAGGTTCTACCATCACCATAGACAGGGAGCATCCTCTACACCTAGAGGAGAGGAGGTTCTACCATCATCATAGACAAGGAGCATCCAATACATCTAGAGGAGAGGCAGTTCTACCATCACTATAGGCAGGGGGCATCCTCTACACCTAGAGGAGAGGCGGTTCTACCATCACCATAGACAGGGGCATTCTCTACACCTAGAGGAGATGCAGTTCTACCATCACCATAGGCAGGAGGCATCCTCTACACCTAGAGAAGAGGCAGTTCTACCATCTCCATAGACAGGGGGCATCCTGTACATCTAGAGGAGAAGCGGTTCTATCATCACCATGAACAGGGGCATCCTCTACACCTAGAGGAGAGGCAGTTCTACCATCACCATAGACAGGGGACATCCTCTACACCTAGAGGAGAGGCGGTTCTACCATCACCATAGACAGGGGGCATCCTCTACACCTAGAGGAGAGGGGTTCTACCATCCCCATAGACAGGAGGCATCCTCTACACCTAGAGGAGAGGGGTTCTACCATCCCCATAGACAGGGGAGCATCATCTACACCTAGAGGAGAGGCGGCTCTACCATCATCATAGACAGGGAACATCCTCTACACCTAGAGGAGAGGCAGTTCTACCATCACCATAGACAGGGGACATCCTCTACACCTAGAGGAGAGGAGGTTCTACCATCACCATAGACAGGGAGCATCCTCTACACCTACAGGAGAGGAGGTTCTACCATCACCATAGACAGGGAGCATCCTATACACCTAGAGGAGAGGCGATTCTACCATCACCATAGACAGGGGGCATCCTCTACACCTAGAGTAGAGGTGATTCTACCATCACTATAGACAGGGGGCATCCTCTACACCTAGAGGAGAGGAGGTTCTACTATCACCATAGAGAGGGGGCATCCTCTTCACCTAGAGGAGAGGAGGTTCTACCATCACCATAGAGAGGGGGCATCCTCTACACCTAGAGGAGAGGCGGCTTTACCATTTCCATAGAAATGGAGTCTTTAGTGTAAGAGCAGTGAGACTTTGGAACTCTGAAGCAGGAGGTTGTTATTGTGGAATCTTTGTACATGTTGGCCTGGAAGCCTTTTTTGAGAGCAAAGATATCATGGGTTATCGGAACAAAACCCATCCTAAAATATAGGTTCGACCTATGTGTTTTTCCAACCTTATCAATTAAGACACTAAGCCCATGAGATTTTATGCAGGCTAATACATCAATATTAATGGTAACTTTTCTATTTACAGGGGGACAAGGAGGTGGAATTAGGACTTCCCTTCTCACCTCTCTGTGACCGCAAGTCAACACTTGTAGCACAGTCACAAATAGGTAACCTCATGTATTTCTCTGATATATACTGCTCCAGAAGTAATTCTGGTCCAAACAGAATTTTCCGAAATTTGAGTTTCATAAGTTAATCCTATTTTTTTGTGTTGGAATAAAACAATTTTGTTACAGAGAAGCTGCACACATTTATTTATTGAAATACAAGGACTATTTCTCAAATTATATATTTGCCAAATTCCTAGCTTTTAAAAAAAATCCCTCTTACATGCCCTAAAAGAGCAAATTGTACATAAAGGGGCACATTTACTTACCCGGTCCAGTCGCGATCCCACGGCGCATTGTTCGACACTGATTCGGGTCTGCCGGCATTCACCAGGTGTCGCTGCTGCGCCGAGGTCCGCTGGAGTTCACCTTCTTCGTCCCGGTGCATGTAAGTGCTGATCTTGCGACACAAATTCTTTTTTAAATTCCCTGTTTTTTCCAAATCCGTCGAGTTGTCCGGCGGCCACGCACCCGATTGTACACAGTGTCCTATCTGCAGGTGGCATGTTATAGAGGGACAGGTTTATAGCACAGCAGCTGCCATTTTTTTTTTTATTTTGGTGGCGCAGATAATGTTCATTGTGAAAATATATTTTGATTTAATAAAACTCAATCTAGATCCAGACCCACTGTTGAGTGGAAGCTACATTTATCATTACAATATATGCATATGATTTATGTCATGTTTAGATGATGACAATTTTTCTTGTGTATAACTTACAGGATTTATAGACTTCATAGTGGAGCCAACATTCACACTCCTGACTGATTCAACCGAGAAAATTGTTATGCCTCTTATAGAGGAAGCTACAAAATCCGATCATTCTGTCTACGATAAATCCAGGTTTGTCACTTCACTTTACATTTATGCCATTGTTAAGATTTGTTCCTGCTGAATAGTTCTTCTTTTCTTTTGTTTTCCTCCTTCCTCATCCATTCCTATACAACACTGCCACCAAGTGGTGACTGCATGTGCTGCAGGGGCTGTGAAAATGACTACTGATAACAAAATAATTCTTTTACCCAAGCGCTGTATGTGTATTCATTGGGTTTAATAACTGAGTAAAAGGTATTACTTTTACAATGTAAAGGCAATTTTATTGGTGCGATATTGCTAGACATGGTGGAGTTCAGCTGATGTCACTCCTGCAAACCATGTTTTGTTATCTCTATTGAAACCTTTAGGATGTTTGGATATCTTTTCTAAGGAATATCCTAAGTAAATCAATTTTCTTTTCTTTTGAAGCCTGAATAATTCTGATATGCAGAGGAAGCCCAGTGTACGGACACCACAACCAGATGGGAGCCCTACAATGGATTACTCTTTGGCAAATGTGGACTTACAGCATTTCAAGAAGAATTTGGTTGAGGTTATTCAGCAAAACAAAGAGCGATGGAAAGAACTGGCAGTGCAAGGTATTACTAATTACTATTATTGCTTCTAATTGCACCGCATAGTATCATAGTAGATGAGCAGTGGAGTAACTAGAAGCTGATGGGTCCCAGTGCAAAGTCTGTGCCAGGCCCCGACTATAATGTATGGTTTATAGTAATAGTCTTCTCATATAGGAAAGTGACACCATAAGGGCCACCTAAACCTCTTGGGCCCGGGTGCATCCACAACCTCTGCACCCCCTCAAGTTGAATAAAGACTCAGGTCTATCAAGTCCAACCTATTATCATATTAAAATCCCACAGGTATCAGTTGTGTGGTACCAGCTGACCCATAGAGAGGAAATATTCCTTTCTGACTTTAATCCCTGAATCAACACGGATCATATATCTGGTGCAGAAACCCATTACAGCCTGACCATCCCACATACCATGGCTGGTCCTTAAAATGTTTTGTTTTTAAACTCTTTTTATCAGTTTTTAGCAACCAAAAGAACGAAGCAGAGACATGATCCATGAGATAAGTGGCTCAGAGTTAAAGGGTCGCAGCCCTTATAGAATAAAAAGGAGGAACAAATTGAGCAATTATAAACGTAGCTTCCATAAAAGCTCAGTCCTGACTTGGCTGATGCACATGATCTAAACATGAATTGTCCAGTTACAGCATAAAACTGATTCCATGGAAACGGCAAGCCAACATTTGTTTTTTAGAAGGCGTCACTTATCTCAAAAAGAAGAACTAGTATGTAACAACAGTTGAGATGTATTTGTCCCAGTTGAGATGTATTTGTCCTATTTGAGATGTATTTGTCCTATTTGAGATGTATTTGTCCCAGTTGAGATGTATTTGTCCCAGTTGAGATGTATTTGTCCCAGTTGAGACATATTTGTCCTATTTGAGTTGTATTTGTCCCAGTTGAGATGTATTGTCCCAGTTGAGATGTATTTGTCCCAGTTGAGATGTATTTGTCCTATTTGAGATGTATTTGTCCCAGCTGAGACATATTTGTCCTATTTGAGTTGTATTTGTCCCAGTTGAGATGTATTGTCTCAGCTGGGATGTATTTGTCCCATTTGAGATGTATTTCTCCCACTTGAAATGTATTTGTCACAGTTGAGATGTTTTTGCCCCAATTGAGATCTATTTGTCCCAGCTGGAATGTATTTGTCCCACTTGAGATGTATTTGTCCCACTTGAGATATATTTGTCTCAGTTGTTTCCCCTAAAATAGGACATCCCCCGAAAATAAGACCTAGTACAATTTTGTTTAAGCTTAGAAATATAAGGCCTCCCCTGAAAATAAGACCTAGTGGCCGTCACTGCTTCATCTCCCCCAAGCGATATATTATTAGTATTAGTAAATCTTTTAGATGCTGCAAGAGGTTGTGACATGGGGGAAGAAATAATGGGATAAAATCTCTGACTATTGGGCTGCAAATGTGATACCAGCAGCTACCCAGGCATGAAGTGCTGACAAGAAGGGGATCATTTAAGGAAAGTGCTATTGCCAAACATGAGAGATTGGGGCCAATGATTCCAATAGAAATGGAGTCACAAGAAATTCTGCATGAAACAAGTTTGGAGAGTTATAAGGATGTTAGAGAAGTTTAGTTTTTGTTCAACAATAAATGTGAATTATTTTTCATGGAAATATAAGACATCCCCTGAAAATAAGACCTAGTGCTTTTTTAGGAGCAAAAATTAATATAAGACACTGTCTTATTTAAAGGAAACCAACCTACCTAGTTTTAAAGTGTTTTAACAGTTTTTTAATGTTTGTATCCTTACTATCTTCCCCGCACCGGGGTCCGCGCTCGGCGCACCATGCTCGTTACCACTTCCAATTCAGATGCACGCATTCTGGAGTCTCTGTCTGGGCTTTGAATTATTGGTCCCCCTTCTGAACATATATGTAATCTGACACTTGGGAGCTTCTGTCCATCTTACTAGAAAGACAGAATTCAGCAGTCAAAAGCAGATTAGCAAGGAAAGAGATGGAAGGACAAGAGTCTTTCCTCTCTCTCTCTCTCTCTCTCTCTCTCTATATATATATATATATTAAGCCTCAGTTCACACTTGCGTCCAGCAGTCTTATCAAAAATTTAAAGGGATATTCCCATTTCAGAAAATTAATGTTATTGTTTTTATTGATAAAAATTCTACAATTTTCCAATATACTTTCTCTATCAATTCCTCACGGTTTTCTAGATCTCTGCTTCCTGTCATTCTATAGAAAGCTTCTATAATAATAATAACAATATTAATTCCTTTATTATTCTTAATTCCAGTGGACAGAAATCTGCCCATGGTCACACAGGTGCACGGCTTATTATATCACAGAGTAATCAGAGCTGTGTGATATAACGAGCCTCACACCTGTGTGACCACGATCAGATTTCTGTCCACTGGAATAAACAATGAAGCTTTCTATAGAATGACAGCAAGCAGAGATCTAGCAAACTGTGAGGAATTAAAACAGAAAGTATATTGGATAATGTAATTTTATGTAAATTATTGCATAATTGTATATGTAATGGGAACACCCATTCAATAGAAGGTAAGCTTCTGTATATTAAAGACTATAGGGAACAGAAGATTCCATTCATCTTTTGTGCATCTTTTTTTCATCATTTTTTGGTGCAGTACAGGGACCTGTCTCTTTTGCAGGTCTATTTCGGTCTTTCACAAGGCATCCGTGAAAACCTATTTCGATATAATTTACCTTTTCCATTGCAAAGAAATGAAAATAATTGGTAATAATTTGCAACAGAATTGCGGACCCCAGGCTGGAAATGTGTAGTAATTCTGCAGTGTGTTATTTCACCCATAGAGGGCAGTGTTTTCTGTCTATTTCCAGTCCATGAATCTCTCTCTTGAATCCAATACTGACCACATCCAGGACTATGAGAGCTTGTAGTTCTGTGGATAATCTTCTCGAATGTTTTGTGGCATGAATATGAGCATGTACATATGGCATACACAGATATGTATACACATATGCAAGATCTGTGCATTTTCATGGTTTTCATGAGTTCTGAGGTGGCAGGTGATACAGATCATCAGTGGTCACACTCATGGGGCATAATATGGGCACAGTTGGATCATGTGATTTGGTGATTTGAGCATATGACCACCTTCTTGGCTGTCCCTTAATGCATCAATTCAACTGTGCAAAAATGTCAATTTTATGCAGTTTTCAATGGTTTTTATATATGGTATATGCAATTTGTAGCAGAAGTTTTCACTTTCATTTTCTGCCTACAAGAAGAGTCGATGTGGCCTGAACCCTGAGCATTTCTCACACAGATATAACTTTTTTGACCCTTTTTATTATTAAATTCGGGTCAGACAACACGGTGGCTCAGTGGTTAGCACTACAGCCTTGCAGCGCTGGGGTCCTGGGTTAGAGTCCCATCCAGGTCAACAAGTTTGTATGTTCTCTCTGTGTTTGCGTGGGTTTCCTCCGGGTCCTGCGGTTTCCTCCCACACTCCAAAACTTACTGGTAAGTTGATTAGACTGTGAGCCCCGTGGGGACAGGGACTGATTTGGCAAGCTCTGTGTGCACTGTATAAATAAAGGAATTAATATTATTTGCTTCCCATTTCTAAAAGTTCGTTTTTTTGGGTGTACAGAATTGTACAAAGGCTTTTTTCATCTTTATCACATACTCCCTAGTGTGAGTATTTTATATGCCATGCAATGTACTGGGAAGCTAGAGAAAATTCCAAATGCATCTTTTTAAATATTTTTTTCACTCTTTTTAGGCTCTTTTATCTGATTCACTATTTTTTAGGGTCTGATATATGATCCAATAAACTGCAACACTACAGTATTGCAGTAAATTGCAAGTTCAGTGCATCTGTATAAGTCCCAGGCTCCAGAAGGCTCTATTACAGATTGCTCTACAAAAACTATAAGAGTCCCGCAGAAACTCCACTGATAGCGCCCCCCCCTCCCCCCAATGATGATGCCATGAGGAGTGACAGTTTTAGCAAATATGGTGGTGTGAAAGAGCCGCCAACATTCAAGTGCCTAAGAAGGCTTTGCCTGCAGCACTTAGTCGGTTAACCCAGTGATTTTCAACCTTTTTTGAGCCGCGGCACACTTTTTATACTTAGAAAATCCTGGGGCACACCACCAACCAAAATAGCACAAAATGACACTAAAACAGCCATATTATACGTATAGTTAATAATATAGATTCTAAATTTGTGAAACCTGGGCCTGTTTCGATAAACACAAAAGGGATATCCTGGCAGGAATGGTGGAAAGACACACACAAAGCTCTTCCTCAACCGTTCTCAGTTTCTCCCTGTTTTTAGTATATGGTGCTGATTATTATGTGGCTCATATACTGCAAAATAAAGGGGTACAATGAGAAGTACTATGGCCATGAGGCCAGAGTACAAGTGCCAGCTCATATACTCAGCATATGAGCTGGTACTTGTAGTACTCCAGCCTCATGACTATAGTATTTCTCATTGTTATATGCAGTATACTGCTGGAGTACTAAAAGTACCAGCTCATATACTGAGTATTCTGCCAACAGTTCATATACTCAGGCAAAAGCTCATATAGTCAGCATTATTGGTGGGCATTACCTTGGCGGTGGGCAAATGCGAGAGTCTCTCCGCTCTCAGGATGATGCGCCGGCCTCTGTGACGTCATTTTGATGCGTGAGGTTCAGAGCTTGCGCATGTGTTATTGTACACGTCTCCTACATTGTAAGAAGCCATGACTGCGCATCGCCGGGAAACAAAACACAGGGGGCACCATAGTTTGGGGAACTTTCCCCGCGGCACACCCGACCATGTGCCACGGCACACTGGTTGAAAGTCGCTGGGTTAACCTACATCACCGGTTCTGGCACCAATAGCAGATGCTACCAGTGGGTTTGTGCTGCATAATACACCCACTATGTATGGAGAGGGCTCGGCTCATGATCCCTTTACAGTAATGAACATTTGTTAAGGGGCTAAAATATTTGCATAAAGGTTTTCTGCTCCTAGGGTCAAAAAGGGTCATATAAATTGTGCATATTTCAACACCAAACCAAAAAAAAAACTGTTCTCACTTTCCAAAATACCCCAACATGTAAATACATACAAAAACAAAGATGCAAAATAACAATCTTTATTCAATGTAATAAAATACATACAAATTGAAGATAAGGAGACCTAAAAAAAACACCCCACCCCACATAGTAACACATGGGTCATACACATAGAAGTATTGCACATAGCCCAATGCCTACTAAAATCACCCATACCATTATGTCTGTAAAGTTCAAAAGATTAAAGCGGCAAGGTAAGGACATGTAAACATAGCACATCAAGTAGAAAACCCTAAAAATTCAGACCCGTATAGATTTAGAGGTGTGAGAATCCCTGCCATGTGCTTTGCGTTCCTTCTCACCCCCAGAGGAAGCAAAGTGAAACATGTGTTGGGGTTTCGCATACCTCCCAACCTATACTGTTCAGTATTTTTAGGGTTTTCTTCTTGCTGTACTTGTCCTTATCTTGCCCGTATTATCTTTTGAGCTATACAGATGTTATATTATGGGTGATTTTGGAGATATTGGGCTATGTACAATACATGTGTATGACCTATGTGTTACTATGTGGGGTGGGTGTTTTTAAGGTCTCCTTACCTCTCTACCATTTGTATGTATTTTATAACAGTGTATTTACATTATGGGGTATTTTAAATGAGTGGGATGGCATATTTTTGGGACTAGACACCCTGAATATATTCAGCATAAATAAACAAAAGTTTTGTGAAAAATATATCAACACTTTATGCCCCTGTGATGAATAACACATGGAAAATACCAGAGATCCAGACACCAGGGGCAGATTTAGGTCAGATTTGCCCTTTAATAATGAGAATTCTGTCTAATAACTAATAGTCTTTGGCATTTCCAAAAGAACCCAAGAATATTGGACCTTTAAATGAATTTTGGACACATGAAAAATAACTCCCCTCTAAGCAGAACATAGTACATATTATGTCCTTTGACCTAATCCATGAAGATATAAGAGGAACCTGTCTGTAAACTGAGCTATAAATAATTAATATTTTAAGAGACTTTATTCCGGACAAACAATACATACAGCAATAAAGTATATGACTGCTATAAAAATCAGGAAGGGGCAGCGTCATGGGCCACATAAACTGCAGGATATGATGACGGCAAGGATTTAGGATGACGGAAATCAATATAGAGTCTGTCCTGTGATTCTGTGATCCCATCCTATATGACATTGTGATGGCTGCCTGCCAAGTCTTCATACTCAATATCAATAAGTGTAAGGCTCAATAGATGAACTAGATCATAATACGTAGTAGGCAGCATTATATCATAGGCATCATATAACACGGTGTACACATTACTAGAGCCATTGAGGACAACAAATCAACTATAAGATCTGGGGTGCAAGGCTGGTTAAAAATCACAATTTCTAGCTCATGTCATAGAAATTGCCATTTTTTTTGCACTTTGGAGCCTGTTCACAACTTTTCAAAACAATGGGTCCAGCGGAGATCAAGACAAAATACTGGCACATGTATTGATGGTTTGTCCCTATTCACAGGTAACATGCTGATCGGTGGGGTCTCATTGGGGGGACCCCCCATGGATCAAAAGGTGGGGTACCCATTGGACCCCTAAAGAATGGAGTGGAAGGTCAGACATGCGCGTTGCCGCTCCATTTACTGTCTCTGGAACTGACGGAGATATCCGCGTATGGCAGCTATCTCTGTCAGTGCCATAGTGATGAATAGAGCGGCAGGGTGCATGTCTGTATATTTGAGGTGCAATGGTATAACAGATAAGTTCTTGTGACTGAACAACCCCTTTAAGGGTACAAAGCCCTTAGTATCTTCAGTATGGAAAAGAGAGACCCTTCTTTATTGTCATACAGGCTGCAATAGTGTGCTGATATTTTCTTCTGAAAGTAATGACTTACAATAGCACGATACAAATGGATAGAGGAAAAGTTTATCCACAGGATAGGGGGAAACAAATAATGGACAGAGCCCCCTACTAAAGTGTTCATGCTGTGTCCATTCACTTCTATGGTATCCCCAACATCTCAGAGGTTCCTTAGAAGTGCAAAGGGCGCAGATAAAGGGTGCCACATGCGTTTCATTCAGAATGGGTCACTGTAGAAGACTTTTGGTTTCCCTATTCAAATTCCTGGGGTACAGACCACCTTATTCCCTTTATCTATGGAAACAGAGGATTCTGTGACACCTCCCAACCACTTGTACGCTCAGTATTGTCAAAGATGAAATCTCCAAGAAATAGGATTAATAAAGTAAAACTTGCAGCAATCGATCCCCGACTCTAATGACAATTACTAATCATCTTTACAAGTACATTACAATAGTACGATGATGCGTAAAGGTATTAAATAGTGGCGACATATAACAATAGATCATCTTCCCGTCATAAAACTTGTCTTAGAGATATCATTTCCTTTAAAAAAAAAGTAACTATAAAAGTGACATATGGCCCTATAATTAGTCTGCTAAGACATGTAGAGCGTAGACTTTAGGCAGAAGGAGGGGCAGTAATGAGAAACCATCGATGCTTCAAGGCTGGTCTGGAAAAGTGCAAATCCCTCTAAAGAGACTCTCTGGCATTTAAACTTGTAGGCTAATGTGCTCTGCCGCAATTATCAAGGAGACAAAAAGCCATCTGCAGTCCATTAGCGCTCGAAGAATACACATTGATATGATTGATAAGGAGTCAGGTTACCTCTTACCTTCTGCAAGCAAACTGCTGTGTACTGCTGAATCACATGGAAACATATTTTACTCCAACAATGCCGAGATGGAAACTCATTGATGTCATCGCTGCTTTTAGTCTAAGTTTGCTTTAAAAATTAGGATAATTTTTTAAATGATTTTGTTGAATTTCATTAACAACCAGAAATGAGATGTAAAGTTGTTTTCTTAAGGAAAAAAAAAAGACGTTCCAGGAATAGCAAAGTCTTCAGATGAACCGGATAAGTGTTTCTGCCCAATCTATTTCTGAACCAAAAATGTTGTTGTGTGTGTACTGGGTTTTAGTCACAGTCGCTGCTGCCCACAGACTCATTAGTATACATGAAGTTAGTGATTACTCAGGGCGCATTCACACGATGGGTTGCAATTTTTGTTGCGTTTTTGACGCATTCCAAGGGCTTGAATCATGATGACATGCTGAGGTTACGTTGCGTTTTAGTATATGCAGTGGACACGCAAGGTAACCTCAGCATGTGATCAGGGCTGAAGCCTTTGGAATGCATCAAAAAACGCAGGGAAAAAAGTGACGCAACGCATTGTGTGAACGCACTCAGTGTCCCCAGATTACTATGAAGTTCTAATATATTGGAATAACTTGCAGTGATACCGGCCACTGCACAAACAGGTGAAAAGTTGTGACTAATTTGTCATGCTTTGTGCAGCGCTGCGTAATCTGTAGGCGCTATATAAATAAAGAATTATTATTATTTTCCTGCAGAAGGGGTCGGAGTTCATACTAAGAATCCACAACAATAGATGACATGCGGCAGATCCAAAACCCACAGCGAAAACCATAACGAGCTTTTTTATGATGATTGATTATTGATATGAATTATACTTATTCAACTAACAATTAGCTTGTATTAGAGACCCTGAGGTTGCATTCACACGTGGCAGTAATAATTACAAAAAAGGTCTATATATGACCTCACTGAGACCCATTAGTTAATCATACATTAAGACGTCACTTTTATTCATTCTCATTAAAAAGAACCAGTAGATATTCTTTTTTTTATATATCATGGGACAGATTTCTTTAACAGTTAAAATTTATGTAGTCTGGGAGGATTGTATATGGAGGATGTCAAACGTCAAAGCCAGAGAACTATTAGAGCTGCAAATTTTTTACAATAAAGCCTCTTCTACACTTGTGTTTTTCGCACGCGTGTTCTGCAGGTGCTTTTGACGTGCAGAACTTGCATTGCACTCTGACCCATTGTAATCAATGGGCTTTTTCAGACTTGCATTTTTTTCACGCACACACGCACGTTTTTTTTAACACGCATTTAAATCTCAGCATGCTCTACTTTTACAAGTCACGAGCAAGAAAAACGCACCATACAAGTCTATGGAGACGCTTTAAAAACGCATTTCACTCTGAGACACTCGCAAGTACAATCGGTTTTTCACGCACCAATTGCCATAGAAAAGATAGACCTCAGTCCTGAGTTCTTTTCACACGCGTTCTCTGCACCTGAAAAACACATTAAAATTGAACAGAAAATGCATTGAAAATGCGCGTGAAAAACTGAGACACTGAACAAACTCTGACTGAAAGCTGATTGATCTCTTATGCAAAATGTCAGTTTTTCCCTGACCAAACCCTGATGGCACCCTGATCAGACTCTAGCGTCATCTGCAACATCTGCAAGTGTGGAAGGGGCCTAAGTGTTCTTAGTGCCACACGTTTTCAAATGCATCAGAACAGCTGAGAAGCTGATTTCATAGCTGTTAACTTTTTTTTTTCTGTCTTTTTTTGAGACTTTTTTGGCACATTTCAATTTTTGAGCCTTTTCAGGGACTTTGTGTGCACTATAGTTCGCCAGACATTAGTTTATCGTCAGGGAGATACATTTATATTCTATTCCAGATGTGCTAAATGTCGCAAATGACATCTATCTTTTCAAATTTGCAACATTTGACGAACATACTGAATGGAATGGAATGGAAAGAAGTGACTTGAGACATTTGTGCAACATTTTTGAGACATTTGACAAAAAAAAGCATTTAACACAGGCAGGCAGGACAGGCAAACAAGCCAGAACAGAGATAAGATAAATGACCCCCAATGACGCTGCAATTTATTTTTGTAGGACAGGATTTTACTAATTCACACGCAATGTAAAATTTACACAGGAAACAAGTTGAACACTGCAGCTTTAAATCCGTCACATGTCAATTATTTCTGACAGTTTCACTCTTTGTGGTGCACAGGTTGAAAGCCATTGGCTGGACAGAGGACCTACATTTAATAAATCAACTTTTGGGGGTGTTTTTTTGTGGCAGATATTTCTGGAGCGAATTGTCTATTGTGCCCTGCTGCTCTATTCAATGTTATGGGAGTGCCGTAGATAGTGGAGTGCTGCACTCACCTATCTCCTGCTCTCACATAGTCAGTGAAATAAGTGGAGAGGCCCATGCTTGTCCTGTCGAACAGGATTGCATTTCTCCAGATAATGGGGGTGCTATACTTTTGATCGGTGGGAACCATAGCATCAAACCACAACACTTCAATGGCACTGATCAGTTTCTCGGAGAGTCTCCCATGGCATGTCAATCAAGCACCACAGTTTGTAGAGGTAAAAAAATTTCCAAAAAGTAAAAATAAAGTACAATAAAAACTCAATTCATGCCCCTTTTCCCACATGTAAAAATAAACAAAATAAAAACATATTTGGTATCCACACGTCCCAAAATATAAATATAAGTATCCCATGTGGTGAATACAATAAATAATCATCCAAATATATGAATATGCTTTTTTGCTATTTCGACAAACATAAAAACATAGAAGTCAAACTTTTCCTAAATAATTATCTATACAACCCTAACCTTGCCCCACAAAAAATTACACCTTACCCAGCTGCGTAAACTGAACTATAGAAAAGGGTCTCAGAAATACAGCAATTTATTTTTCATGAAAACTTACAAGGTTTTAAAATTCAACAAAACCTCTCCAATATCGTACTTACCGGAAGAATAAAGGTGATTTGTCATTTAGACCGTGCAGTGAAAACCATAAAAACCAAGCCATAAGATAATGGCTTAGATATTCCCAGTTGATAGAACATAATGCTAAATGTTGGGCACTAGAAGAACAATTTGTTAGGCTGAAAATAAGCCCTAAAATATCTCTGGGAGATGGGGAACAAAAAGGAGAATTCAAAATTCGAAAAAGTACCTAAATGGTTATGTGTACATAACTTGTAAAATGATCATCCAATAACACAGGATCTCCCACACAATGATCAGATGTACAGTGTGTAGCATCATGGAGTGGACATGTGTGCTATAACCTGCACCATTCTTTTGGTGTAAGTTACAGTAAATTTGGTTGGCCAGAGCTTCTCCTCCATGGCCAGAAGTCTAAAGTCTAAAACTAGAAGCCACATGGCACACATGTCTGTTGGCAGGGCTGGATTATAGGTAAGGCTCCAGGGGCAAGCGCCCCAGGGCCCCCACCACTTTGCTCATACTAGCAATGTGTGACAGCTCACTGCTGCCTGCTGACTGTCTATGGAGCACTAGGCGCCTAGTACTAGTAGTCAGTACCACTGCCACAGTGCTAGTTAGGCCAATAGATGGGCTAACAAGTAAGTAGAAAAAAGTTTATGCTATTCCTGATAACCTACAAAGTGCAGTGGGGGCCCCCCACCAGATTCTGCGCCCAGGTGCCTCCAGCTACCTTAATCTGCCCCTGTCTCTCAGATATGGGCATACTGTACATGAGATAGTTAACACCAATTAGTATTTTGTTTTATTTCGTGTTTTTACAATTTTCCATTATTGTTTCTCTTATTTTACAATTATGTTCTCCTTTTTTTGTCGTTTTAGAAAGAAATTCCAAATCAATCAACAACAATGAAGAAAGTGAAAGAGAACTTTGAGATCTGAATCTGCAGACTGTGGGAAACTGTAATGGTTACCAGATTCTGGAGGTAGCACAGAGACAATGACTTGTGGCACGGCTACGTGAACACTGGAGAAATGTACACTTGTATAGATTTACCTATCGATTTCATTAGGAACCTAGGAAAAGACACAAATCCAGACACAGTCCATGCAGTGAATGATGGGATTTTTGTAGTAGATAATAATTTATGACTATATCACATATACACAAGACCTTGTAAATATCAAGAGCATGTAAATAGTTTGTTGACCTATGCACTCATTTCCTTTATAATTTTTCCAAAAATTTTGACACTAGGAAAATCTGATTGCTTTTCTTGGTTGTTCCCTTGTGGACATCTTTTCACTTTTTTTCAGACTGTTAATAAAACTTTGTTCATTTTGATTGCTGTGTTTTTCTTTTTAATAGAATTGAGTTTTATGGTATTGTTTTGATTAAAAATGGTACAAAAAAATTACCAAAATTAATTTTGTTCAAGTTCTGTAGTGGAGATTTAGCAGAGGGGAAACTGAAGCCATCTTCAAAGTCAATAAGCAAGTTTCAACTTCAGCCAATGGGATCTTGTGGTCAGTCCATGATAGTGGTGAGTTCAGTTCTCATGGCATGGTTGACTGAAGTTTGAGAACCATTTTGCAAATACAAAAAGTAGGAAAAGTCATGAATATCAAATGTGTAGTGGTCCTACAGAACTGGAACTATACAGTGGATAAAGACATTCAAGAGTTGGATCTTGAGCCCATGTCATCAATAGCAAATTTGTAGAACACACATTTTAAAAATTTTAAAGCCAGAATTCTAAGGTGCAGGAAATAATCTCAAACACAGCAGCAAAATTACAACAGAATAGTTGAAATAGAAAAGAATCAAGTGGTTGCAGTGGCCCAAAGTGGAGACCGCAACCAAACTGAAAAGCTCCCAAGGACCTAATGGATATTCCCATCATTATGATCATAGTATTATAGTATTATAGTTTGTTTGGTTGAAAAAAGACACATGTCCATCAAGGAAGGGGAAAGATTCCCTATATAACATAATGTCTATGCCCTGTCTCCTCTGGTGATTAAACTTTGTTTTCTCCAGATGCAGACAGTGCCCCCTTGTCTTTTGGTTTGATTGAATCTGGAATAACTTTCCACCATACTTTTTGCATGGACTATTCATATATTTACACTATATGTCCCCTCTTAGTTGTCTTTTTTCAGGAATAAATAAATCTAGTTGTTTTAATATTTCCTGATAACTGAGCCCCTCCATACCCCTTATTATTTTTGTGGTTCTTCGTTGTACCCTTACATACTCCTGTATGTAGTCTTTTAGCAACCCTTCCAATAAGCTTACAGGCCTGTAATTACCTGGTGAGATTATAGAGCCTTTTTTAAATATTGGCACCACATTTGCCTTGCGCCAGTCACTTGGCACCGTACCCGTCATTAGGTATCATTGGCACAGTAATAGCAGAACTGAGTGTCACCCATCTGGTCCAGGAGCCTTGTACAAATTTATTTTATTGAGCTTAGATTGGATCATGTCTACATTCAGCCAGTCTGGTATCACAGGATGTGTCACTCGCACTGACTCGCACTTACACCAAATGTTCTTTCCTCTATTGTATTAACAGAGCTAAAAAAAAACATTTAGTATCTCCACATTCGCTTGGTCTACAGTCACCAAAGCCCCATTTTCAGAATACAGGGGTCAAACCTGCTCAGACCTAATATTTTCACATTTATATACTTAAAAAAATTCTTAGAATTTGTGTTTCTATTTTTGGCCTCCTGTCTTACATTTTGTATTTTGGCTGATCTATATTGTCAGATTTATATTTTTTGAATGCCCTCTTTTTTATCATTAATTGCCCTTTTAACTGTAGCTGTAAGCCACGCAGGATGTAACCTAGCCCGTCTATACTTGTTACCTATTGGAATAAATTTAGAAGTATAAAAACCCAGGATAGATTTGAATTTCTCCCATTTAGCATTAGTATCATCATGTGACAGTATTTTATCCCCATTCTATATCCTGTAGTGCAGCCCTGAATTTTTGGAAATTAGCCTTCTTAAAATTTAATGTTTTTGATTTTCCCACATGTTTTTGCTTTTTACAGTTTAAGAGGGAAATAATTATATTATAATCTCTGTTCCCAAGGGGTTCCCGAACAGTGACATTCTGGACAATCTCCGCAAGGTCCAACAATGCGTCACCTCTTGTGGGATCTTCTACAAGCTGCACCATAAATTTATCTTGCAGAAAGTTGATAAAATGTCTCCCCTTCACAGATGAAGACGAGCCCTGACCCCAATTTATATTTGGAAAGTTAAAGTCTCCCATTATCACTACTGTCCCCTCCTGTGCAGTCCGCTCCATCTGTTTATATAGGTGATCTTCTATTTCCTCAGAGAAATTGGGGGGTCTATAAATTACACAAAAAATAATTTTCTCAAAGCTCTCCCGGCTTTGAATCTCAACCTTTAAAGTTTCAACCTCCTCACACTCATTGACCACTGTCTGATCCACAATGACTTTTGAGTCTCTTCTGACATACAGACATACACCACCTCACCTCCTATTTGCCCTGTCTCTCCTAAAGAGTGTAAAACCTTAAATATTATTGCCCCAATCATGCGATGCATCGAGCCATGTCTCCGCTACACCAATAATCATTACTGCCAGGGGCAAAGAGTTTCCTTCCAGAAAGATGAAGAACATGCTGTTGCCTATTGAGAGGTCTTGGCATGGTGATAAGCTCGGAAAATGAAAATGTTTTTAGAAGTGCAAGTAACATTCTGCTTATGAGCAGCCAAGAACAAAGCAGAGACATAGTTCTGCGGCTAGCAAATAGTAGGTTAGCATTTTTTTCATAAAACCTAAATCCCAAGAAGGTAAAAGAAAACCAGATCCTGGTAAGTGCGCTTGGTTTACAATCCTTCATCCTGCTGGTAGATGTCCTTTAAAAAGCAAGTGCGTAAAGTTGTATAATCTCTTAGAGATGAGGGGAACACAAAATGCTCGGTACTCGTTTATTCGAGACGAACTTTACCGATGCGCGAGTGCTGCGTCTCGAATAACGAACCCAGTGAAGTCAATGGGAGACTCGAGCATTTTTCAAGGGGACCAAGGCTCTGCACAGGGAGCTGGCCACACACCTGGGAAACCCAGTCAAAAGGATGGAAACACCACGGAAAAATGACAGGAAACAGCAGGGGCAGCATGCATGGATGCCTCTGATGGACTGACCTAATCGCACCAATTATAGCCAAAATTATGGGGCAACAGCAGGGCCATGACAGAGTGAAGAATGAAGGCAGATAGCATCTAAAACCCATAATTACCCTGACACTATAGGGACGGCCATCAGAGGCAGCGCAGCAGCGGAAGGCTAGAGAGTGGCATGGCGACATATCCCTAAATGTGACAGGCTTCAAACCAATGGTGGCAGAAGAGAACCAAAGGAGGTGAGACAAGAAGCAGCTCAAAATTACGGTACATGATAAAAGGTTGCCGTATATTTTGTGGATTTACACAGCGGGTGGCGACAAAGGTTAACATGGAAGCCATGAAAACAACCCAAATTCTGCCTGACACAGCTCTTTGATAAACCCCACCTACTCCATCCCCTTAATCCCATCTTACCTCCTCGGCAAGCTCCTTCTCTCTCCGTCGCTAGACTCCTTACCCCACACCTATTTACCTTGTCCCCGTCCACTATTCTTCTGCACCACGCCATCATTTCTCTGTACCTTCCCTTCCGTCCCAACCCTCCCGCTCATCTTAACATTATTTGAGGTTATCCTCGCCCTACGTTCCTTTCTTTTACTAATAATTCCCTACTTCCTATCCTCACAACACTACTTCTTTTTTCTTTTACTCACTCACCTGACCTTTCACTTCCCTTGTCTACGCCCCTCCTCTACCCATAGGCCCCTCCTTCGACCTTATTACAATTTTTGCTACTATACCCCCTCTCTTTCCCATCCCCCACCCCTCCTCGTTCGGCTAACTCTTACTAACCTTTTTTCTTTAATTGCCTCTCAATCTCTACCCTCCTTTCCGCCCACTCTAAGCCCCCCCTACCCGCCTCCTTCCTTATTCTCGCTCCCTCTCCTTTTTAACCCATCTATACCCTTCTCTACTTTTACCTTTACGACCTCTCTGTTTTGTTTCCACCACTCCCTTTTCTCTCTTATTTTTCCTTCTCCTCTCGCCCCCCCCCCCCTCTCCCAAACTCATCGGTCCCCAATCTACCACCCTCATTCCCCCCTCCACTCACCTACGCCTTTCCCCACCCCCCCTCCGTTCCTCCCGCCCCCCCGCCCTACGCTCACCCTACCTCCTATCCTCCACTCTGTTTTACTTACCATTCGCTTCCACTCGCACCCTGTCTCTCAGCCTGTTCCCTTCATGCTCTCGTCTTCCCCCTCCCCTACTCTGCCTTCATCCTTCTCCCTCGTCTATATTTTCAATGTATTTTCCCCCACTATCCCCTCATTCCCACGTTACTCGACTAACACACCCCCCCCCCTCCATCTCTACTCCGTCTCCAACCACCTGACCCTGCGCCCCCTCCCATCGTTTCCATACATTTCCTCTCTGCACTTGTCCGCTCCCCCCATCACTTCCCCCAAATCTTTCACGCGCCCTCCTCTTCTGGTCTACTATCTCTCCCACAACTTGTTATCACTCCGTACCCCCCCTTCCCACGCCTACGCTGGCCCCCGATAAGGTTCTACCCACTCCCCTCCTGGGGACCATGTATGGAGGCAGTGAACTAGTAGTGATTAAAGGTGCTGCAGTTAAAAATTATGTTAGTTGGATCTTGGCATGGAGCTGGCGCTCCGCTGCCAGGCGAGCTTTCGCCAATCCACACCGTCTATAGGCTACTCCCCAAACAGCACTTCTAAGAACCTTGTATAAGATCAAGTGTAGTAGCGTTCTTATAAGTTTAGGATATGGCGGGTGAGGGGAATGTAAACAGATGCGCAAGAAGCGCTGAAATAAATCCCTAAATGGTAAAAGTTTGCAAGTATATTTTGTGGATTACACAGCAGGGTGGCGACAAAGTTAACAACTTTGAGTGTGGAATGCCCTGTAATAGCTCTTGGGCGGTGTGCCTTTTATCGCCTAGGCTCAGCAGTTTTGCACCGCATGCTGTCGCTTAGCGACGGCACTGGCTGTGCCTAGAGCTACCGACTGATGGGCCATGCCCACGGATGGTAATTCGGAGGAGGAGGAGGTGGAGGAGGGGTGGAGGAGGTATAGTAGGCCTTTGAGACCTGGACCGAGGTAGGCCCCGCAATTCTCTGCGTCGGCAGTATATGACCAGCCCCAGGGTCAGACTCGGTCCCAGCCTGCACCAAGTTAAGTGTAGTAGCGTCTATAAGTTTGGGATATGGCGGTGAGGGGAATGTAAACAGATGCGCAAGAAGCGCATGATGCGCATGGAGCTGGCGCTCCGCTGCCAGGCGAGCTTTCGCCAATCCAAGCCCCTGTCTCTAGGCTACTCCCAAAACGCACTTCTAAGAACCTTTTGTATAAGTCAAGGGGAGTAGCGTTCTTATAAGTTTAGGATATGCCGGGTGAGGGGAATGTAAACAGATGCGCAAGAAGCGCTGAAATAATATCCCTAAATGGTAAAAGTTTGCCAGTATATTTTGTGGATAACACAAGCAGGTGGCGACAAAGTTAACAACTTTGATGTGGAATCCATGAAAACAACCCCAAATTTCTGCCTGACACAACCTCGTTTGATAAAGGGACGATGTATGGAGGCAGCTATATGGACGACTTTTGGAGGGTAGCAATGGAGACAACGTGTGGAGGCTGCTAGGAGACAATTTAATTTGGATAGTGCCTGTATGTGGCCAGTCCCAAACATTTTTCAAACCAGAGGAGCAGGTAGGTGGCCCTCCAGTAAAATGGGATAGATTGAGTGCCTGTATGTGGCAGTCCCAAAATGTTTCAAACCAGAGGAGCAGGTAGGTGGCCCTCCAGTAAAATGGATAGATTGAGTGCCTGTATGTGGCAGTCCCAAAAATTGTTCAAACCAGAGAGCAGGTAGGTGGCCCTCCAGTAAAATGGGATAGATTGAGTGCCTGTATGTGGCAGTCCCAAAAATGTTTCAAACCAGAGGAGCAGGTAGGTGGCCCTCCAGAAAATGGAATAGATTGAGTGCCTGTATGTGGCAGTCCCAAAAATTCTTCAAACCAGAGGAGCAGGTAGGTGGCCCTCCAGTAAAATGGAATAGATTGAGTGCCTGTATGTGGCAGTCCCAAAAATTGTTCAAACCAGAGAGCAGGTAGGTGGCCCTGCAGTAAAATGGAATAGATTGAGTGCCTGTATGTGGCAGTCCCAAAAATGTTTCAAACCAGAGGAGCAGGTAGGTGGCCCTCCAGTAAAATGGGATAGATTGAGTGCCTGTATGTGGCAGTCCCAAAAATGTTTCAAACCAGAGGAGCAGGTAGGTGGCCCTCCAGTAAAATGGAATAGATTGAGTGCCTGTATGTGGCAGTCCCAAAAATTCTTCAAACCAGAGGAGCAGGTAGGTGGCCCTCCAGTAAAATGGAAGATTGAGTGCCTGTATGTGGCAGTCCCAAAATGTTTCAAACCAGAGGAGCAGGTAGGTGGCCCTCCAGTAAATGGAATAGATTGAGTGCCTGTATGTGAGTCCCAAAAATTTTTTAAAACAGAGGACCGGGTAGGTGGCCCTCCAGAAAATGGAATAGATTGAGTGCCTGTATGTGGCACTCACAAAAATTGTTTCAAACAGAGGACCGGGTAGGTGGCCCTCAGAAAAATTAAATGCATGAAGTACTATAGCAAGAGCCAGTGGCCCTGTCAAAAAATAGCCATTTTCCTCTGCTTTACTGTACAAGAGGAGGAGGAAGAGGAAAATGAGGAGGAGGGGAGGAGTGGATCAATTATTCGGTTGAGCTTCCTTCACTGGTGGAGATTGGAAATTCTGAGAAATCCAGCCTTTATTCATTTTAATAAGCGTCAGCCTGTCAGCGCTGTCAGTCGACAGGCGTGTACGCTTATCGGTGATGATGCCACCAGCTGCACTGAAAACCTGCTCGGACAAGACGCTAGCGGCAGGGCAGGCAAGAACCTCCAAGGCGTACAGCCAGTTCGTGCCACAGTCCAGCTTTGAACCCAGTAGTTGTAGGGAGCGTGTGATCATTTAGGACGATATGTATGGTCAGCTACGTACTCCCTCACCATCTTTCTGTAAGATAGCCCTACTCTGCCGAGACTGGGACAGGTGACAGTGTCGTTGGGGTGACATAAAGCTGGCAAAGCCTTGTAAAGCGTACCCTTGCCAGTGCTGGACAAGCTGCCTGCTCGCCTACTCTCCCTCGCTACTTGTCCCGCAGAACTACGCACTCTGCCGCTAGCGCTGTCAGAAGGGAAATACTGTTCAGCTTGCACAAGGGCCGCTGGTATTCATGCATTCTCACACTCCTTCATCTGCAGGGATGAGAGTGGAAAGATTTGCTTGTACCGTGGGTCCAGGAGAGTGAACACCCAGTAATCGTGTGCTGAATAAATTCTTTGAACGCGAGGGTCAGGGATAGGCGCCTAGCATGAAATCTCCATATGCGCCAGAGTACCAAAGCGTAAGAATTCACTCCCCTCACTGGCCTGACTGTCCATTTCCTCCTCCTCCAACTCCTCCAACTCCTCTTTTTCTGCCATACACGCTGAACAGTGAAGGACTCAACAATGGTCCCCTCTTGTGTCTCGCCAACATTCTCCTCCTCTTCCTCCTCATCCTCCTCACCTCCACCTCCTCCGATATCGCGCTGAGAAACAGACCTCAGGTGCTTTGGCTATCAACAAGGGATATTCTTCCCCCGTCTCTTGTGACGAGCGCAAAGCTTCCGACTTCATGCTGACCAGAGGTTTTCAACAGGCCAAGCAGCGGGATGGTGAGGCTGATGATGGCGGCATCGCCACTGACCATCTGTGTTGGACTCCTCAAAGTTACTCAGCACCTGACAGATTCAGACATCCACGTCCACTCCTCATTGTAGACTTGAGAAGCTGACTGACCTGACTACCAGTTCTGGTGGAAGTTGACATCTGGCAGTCACAATCGCTCTGCGCTGCTGGTAAACTCTGGATAACATGGTCGTGTTGAATTCCACCTCGTGGCACGTCGCACAACAGTCGGTGAGCGGGCAGTTGGAGGGGCGCTGCGCTGCCTGGAGTGGCAGCATCTGGGCTGGACTTCCTGAAATGCGCACAGATGCGGCGCACCTCGTGAGCAAATCAGACAGATTGGGGTATGTCTTGAGGAAAACGCTGCACTATCAGATTTAACACATGGGCCAGGCATGGCACATGTGTCAGTCTGCCGAGTTGCAGAGCCGCCACCAGGTACGGCCGTTGTCACACAACCATTCCCGGCTTGAGGTTCAGCGGTGCCAGCCACAGATCAGTCTGCGCCGTGAGCGCCTGTAATAGTCTTGGGCGGTGTGTTTTGTCGCCTAGGCTCAGCAGTTTGAGCACCGCCTGCTGTCGCTTAGCGACGGCACTGCTGCTGTGCCTAGAGCTACCGACTGATGGCGCCGTGCCCACGGATGGTAGTTCGAGGAGGAGGTGGAGGAGGGGTGGGAGGAGGGAGGAGGATAGTAGGCCTGAAAACACCTGGACCGAGGTAGGCCCGCAATCCTCGGCGTCGGCAGTATATGAGCAGCCCAGGGTCAGACTCGGTCCCAGCCTCCACCAAGTAACCAATGTGCCGTCAGCGATAATAGTGGCCCTGCCCGGCAGCACTCGTCCACGTGTCCGTGGTCAGGTGGACCTGTCAGAAACGGCGTTGGTCAGGGCACGGATGGAGTTGTCTGACACGTGCTGGTGCAGGGCTGGGACGGCACATACGCGGAAAAGTAGTGGCGGCTGGGGACCGAATACGAGGGGCGGCCGCCGCCATGAGGTTGCGAAAGGCCTCGGTCTCTACTTAGCCTATAGGGAGCATCTCCAGGCTAAGCAATCTGGAGATGTGCACATTAAGGGCTTGGGCGTGCGGGTGGGTTGCACTATATTTGCGTTTCGCTCCAGCGTCTGGGGTATGGAGAGGCTGAACGCTGGTGGATGCTGTGGAGGATCGTGGAGGCGACGATGGGGTTTTTGGCCAGGTCCGGGCAGGGGGGTGACTAGCAGCTGACACAGGGGAAGGAGCAGTGGGTGCACGGCCGGAGGTGAACGGCTTGTTGCCAATGAGTGGGGTGCTTAGCATTCATATGCCTGCGCATACTGGTGGGAGTTAAGCTAGTAGTGTGGAACCCCTGCTGAGCCTGTGTTTGGCAAAGTTGCACACCACAGTCCGTCGGTCATCGGTGTTTCCTAAAGAACCTCCACACTTCTGAAGATCTAGCCCTCGCCGCAAGAGCCCTCACCACGGGAGCTTCACTAGTTGACAGTGGCGCTGATGCCCAGCTCTGGCCCTGCCTCTCCGTCTGGCCCCACCCACTGCCTCTTCCAACCTGTTCAGGTCGGGACTCTCCTCCGTCCAGAAGCACTGTTTCACCCGGCCTCTCAACCCAGTGGGTCTGTCACCTCATCATCCTCCGATCCTCAGTCTGCTCCCCCCTCGGACTTCCTGCCCTGACAACAACTTCCCACTGTCTGACAACCGTGTCTCTCATCGTCGGACACCTCTTTACACCACTTCCACTACGTCAAGAAGGTCCATATCACCCAAGATGTGACTGGTGGAAAACCTGGATCGGAAAAATGCTCAGCAGCAACGGACAAAGTGGTTTGTGACTGTGGGAAGGGTCCAGAAAACAGTTTCCTCAGAGTATGCCGGTTCAAATGGCAATTTTCCTGGGAGGGGCCACAGACTGGGGGGAGGAGGCTGAGGTGCAGGAGCTGGAGGAGTGGGGATTTCGGTGACATGGGTGGACTGCGTGGAAGACTGACTGGTGGTGGACAAATTGCTCGAAGCATTGTCAGCAATCCACGACATCACCTGTTCGCACTGTTCTGGCCTCAACAGTGCTCTACCACGAGTCCCAGTAACTTCAGACATGAACCTAGGAGTGTAGCTCTGCGGCGTTCCCCTGATCCTCATCAGCAGGTGGTGCTCACCCCGCCCAGGACCACGGCCTCTGACCCCTGCAGTAGTTGGACGCCACGTCCCCGCCCTCGTCCTCTACCTAGCCCTGGGTTTAAACATTTTTAAAATGAGAGTTATAACTTTTTTTTTTTTTTTACTTCTTTTTGTTTTTTTTGTGTTTTTTTGTGTTTTTTTTTTTTTTTTGTGTTTTTAAAACCAAACAATCCTATCCTATTGCTATGGCTATTTTCTAGCCAAGTATCAAAGGAAGCACACTACTATGCCAGATGAGATGAACAGAGTTATTGCCTAATAGAAATCCAACCCTACTGAATTTTGCCACTTCGGCCTTTGCTATGGATTGTGCGCCATAAGCGCAGAACACAGCGGTCGAAGTCTCACACAAATTGCTCAGAATTGGCAAGTACATGCACTGCAGAAAATACAGCCACCAGCAGTCAACCAGAAATCAAAATATAGAACGCTACTGTAGGCTTCAAGAAGTGTTTGTATTTCCTATGGCTATTTTCTAGCCAAGTATCAAAGGAAGCACACTACTATGCCAGATGAGATGGACACTGAGTTATTGCCTAATAGAAATCCAACCCTACTGAATTTTGCCACTTCGGCCTTTGCTATGGATATGTGCGCCACTAAGCCGCAGAACACAGCGGTCGCAAGTCTCACACAAATTGCTCAGAATTGGCAAGTACATGCACGCAGAAACTACAGCCACAGCAGATCAACCAGAAATCAAATATATAGAACGCTACGTAGGCTTCAAAAGCTGTTTGTATTCTCCTATGGCTATTTCTAGCCAAGTATCAAAGGAAGCACACTACTATGCCAGATGAGATGACACCGAGTTATTGCCTAATAGAAATCCAACCCCTACTGATTTTCCACTTCGCCTTGCTATGGATATGTGCGCCACTAAGCGCAGAACACAGCGTGCAAGTCACTAAAATTGCTCAGGAATTGGCAAGTACATGCACTGCAGAAACTACAGCCACCAGCAGATCAACCAGAAATCAAATATATAGAACGCTACTGTAGGCTTCAAGAAGCTGTTTGTATTCTCCTATGGCTATTTTCTAGCCAAGTATCAAAGGAAGCACACTACTATGCCAGAGGAGATGACACTGAGTTATTGCCTAATAGAAATCCAACCCCTATGAATTTGCACTTCGGCCTTTGCTATGGATATGTGCGCCACTAAGCGCAGAACACAGCGGTCGCAAGTCTCACTACAAATTGCTCAGAATTGGCAAGACATGCACTGCAGAAACTACAGCCACCAGCAGATCAACCAGAAATAAATATATAGAACGCTACTGTAGGCTTCAAGAAGCTGTTTGTTTTCTCCTATGGCTATTTTCTAGCCAGTATCAAAGGAAGCAACACTATGCCAGATGAGATGACACCGAGTTATTGCACCTAATAGAAATCCAACCCCTACTGAATTTTCCCACTTCGGCCTTGCTATGGATATGTGCGCCACTAAGCGCAGAACAGCGGTCGCAAGTCTCACTACAAAATTGCCGAATTGGCAAGTTACATGCACTGCAGAAACTACAGCCACCAGCAGATTCAACCAGAAATCAAATATAAGAACGTAGGCTTCAAGAAGCTGTTTTATTCTCCTATGGCTATTTTCAGCCAAGTATACAAGGAAGCACACTACTATGCCAGATGAGATGACACTGAGTTATTGCCTAATAGAAATCCAACCACTCTGAATTTCACTTCGGTCTTGCTATGGATATGTGTGCCACTAAGAGCTAAACACAACCCGGTATGGCTAGCAAGTCCCCCTGCTATTCCTCACAAAAATGGTAAAAGATGCAAAATAAATAAAAAAAGTAGAACGTATTGTAGCCCTAAGAGGGCGTTGGGTTCTTTGAGAATCACTCCTGCCTAAACAGTAAGCTAATAGAACCCATACACACTTCCTCTGACCAGCAGCAGCTCTCTCCCTAGCGGATCAGAGACAGAATGATGCCGAGCAGGCGCGGCCAGCGGTAGTCACTCCCAGGGTCACCCTGATCTGGCACAGCCAACCACTGCTATCGACGTGTAAGGGTACCCACGTCATGGCTGGGGTGGGTGCAGAGTCTCCTGCTTGTGATTGTGGCTCGTTTCTGGCCCGCAAAAAGCAAAACTGCGGGAGCTGCCTTTTCTCGAGGCGGGACGTATATCAGTCCGAGATACGAGACAGTTTTCGAGTACCCTAATGTCTCGCACCGAGACATCATCTCGACGAGCATGTTCGCTCATCTCTAATAATTATCAATTGTCTAATATTCAAAGCGTTTCACAGATTTTATAGAAATTTTATACACAATATTACAGGTCTCCTATATTAGGGGCCGTACTTTAGACAGAAATAAAAGGTGAAATGAGGACAACAGTCTGACAGGATTTTACGTTTCTCTTCTACACTAGTGGTTTATTGTCTATTAGAGGTTCTTTTTATGAATAAATGATGAGAACTTACTGTATATTGAGAGCCCATTTTTATTCTATTTTAATACTTTTCATATGCCTTTTAAATCTTCAAAATCTGACGCAAAATGGGTGTTATATTTATTATAAATTTATTTAAAAAAATGTACCACAGACTTTGTGTCCCTGAATACCATGCCATGATGGTGCTTACAAGCATAGCAGGTACCTAACTTTCATGAGTGATCTCTGTCTAATGCTGTTGTGACCATATGTCCTATGCAAAGTTTACCAGCATTGATAAATGAGAATGGTGACAAAAGAGAACATAAAATTAAACGTTCACAAATTTACATGCTTAAAGGAAACCTACCATGACGGATCTATCTATTAAGTATAGTAGGATAGTCCTTTTTAGGCTAATCCTTTAGACCCTTCCAACTTTTATAATCTTTTATTACCCTATTATGCAAATTTCTGAAAGAGGCTACTGGGGCGTGGAGTACCCGGAGCTGAAGCTACATGGCGTGGCTACTCCATGTCCCAGTAGCTTCTTTCAATCCTCCTACCAAGACATCTTCTGCGCACAGCTCCTTTTAGCTGTGTGCACTCCTCTGCGTTCTGCATTGACTATCTGTGCAGAGCTGTACAGTCTTGGCTCTGAAGCATGCGCATGCGCAGAACTCCAGCTTTGCGGACTAGTGCAGTTCGTTAGCTGCATCTTCTGAGCTGAGCGCAGGAGAAATCTTGGTAGGAGGGTCGAAAGAGGCTACTGGGGAGTGGAGTAGTTGGCGCCATGTAGCATCAGCTCTGGCTACTCCACGTCTCAGGAGCCTGTTTCAGAAATTTGCATATTAGGGTAATAAAAGATTATAAAAGTTATGGGGGTCTATAGGATTAGCTCTAAAAAGGGCTATCCTACTATAGATTAGATGAACCTGTCACCAGGTGTACCTCATTAGGTAGATCCGTGATGGTAGGTTTCCTTTCACATATGATCAGTTTAAAAATCTGTATTTTAAACCAAAAAAACAACAAAATATTTTCTGTTTCAAAAAATTCTAACTTTTACAATTATTGTTCATTGTATAAAATCTTTGTCAGCAGGTAAAGGTGTAACATGGGCACAATTCATCAGTTTTCTTTGTTTGCGAACTACAATGCTATACAATTCAATTTTGCAAAATCATGTTTATTATGATTTTTTTGCCCCACACAACAACCCTCATTGTCCCAAAAATTGGAAATCTTCATATTTTGTTAAAACTCTATACGTCAAGAAATTACTGACCTATTTTATAGCATTATTCATTTTATTATTAACTCATCAAGGACTCACTAACCTACTTCAAGCCATAGCTTTCTTTTTAACTTTCTGTTAATGTGCTCATACGAACAATAGTTTTTCTTAAGGGGTTACAATTTTTAATAGGACCATTTTAGAGGGTGACAGAAAATGAAAAAAAAAACCATCAATTCCGCCATTGATTTTTGTGTATTGAAATCATAGAAACAATTTTGTTTTTCTCTAAATATTTATTTATACATGGGTTATTATTTTGTACTATTTACAGGTGATTGTCTTCTCACTGCACACATTTGTTATCCATTAGTAGGAATAATAAAGTTAATCCGGTAATACAGGAAGCTTGGAGGAAGTGACATCATCTATGTGCTTCATTCTGTATCTGATTATGATGAGGTTGTGTATCGATGCTCTACAGTTCATGGAAGAAAACTCACTTATAAAAACCACCCCTTAGAATACTGAGAGACAAATACCTCCCAATATGTAATCAGATGATGACAAAATAGTCTGCAGTTAAAGTTTTTATGATTAATAAAAAATGACCATATTGGGATTCAGTGGTCGCACTCATCATCATCCTCAGCGTTTTCTTCTTCCTCCAGAAAAGGAGACGCCTCCTGCTTTTTCATCTGTGTAACCCCTGAGAACAAACAGATACGGATCATATTAAACTTGATTGTTTCTTACAAAATGGGCTTACTGGTTCTGTATGAATCATTGGCTTACTCAGAGATTTCTCGTAAAGTCAAATTGACCCTACGTTTGAGAACACTTATCAGATACTGATACTAAGGATGTTCATATAAGACATTTTTCAACAGCTGAACTCATATAGAACTTTAATTTATCACCTCAGCATCTCTGATGGACATGAATGGTGAAGAATATAATGTCACCATCCCTGGTGGTCATTGTTGTACAGGACATTATGTCCATTCTGGTTTGAATCTTCACTTACTGCCAGAGACAGCCTGTATACAAAGTAAATACCTGAAGGTCTAACAACCTTGGAGTCTATTTAAAGATTCTACAATCCTTTAGGGATATGTTGGTGGGCCCCTCCAGACCAAGGTAGCGGAGCCGCATGTCCCCCATTTTACACCTTTTATACCCTACCTGTCGTTCCCCTTCTGTTTTTTTCTTCCTGTACATAGTAACTTCCTCTCTTTTCTCTATGTAATTTTTCTGCCACCCCTCACTGACTTATCATAATCCTAAAGTTTGTGGTTGGTCCTCACTTTGACAGTCTCCCCATAAATACCCAACAAGCATGCTATGACATAAAAAAAATCATATTATATGTATTCATCCAGGTTTCATGCAGTGTCCTCAGTATCCTGCAGTGGGATCAGGGTCCAAAGTCCTATGCCGTTCAGCTGCGGGGGATAGCACCTAGGATCTTGTCCTGTCGAAACCGTGGCCCTCTTTAAGACCTGGCTCTACACCTGGTCACACCCCTCATTACCCATTCACAATACCAACACTTTAAAACAATGGAGGACAAGTGCCTGGGTGAGACCTAGGTTGATTGGAGACTACACAATGGGGGTCATTTATTAAGGGCCCGATTCGCGTTTTCCCGACGTGTTACCCGAATATTTCCGTTTTGCGCCGCTTGTACTTAAATTGCCCCGGGATTTTGGCGCACGCGATCGGATTGTGGCGCATCGGCGCTGGCATGCGCGCGACGGAAATCGGGGGGCGTGGCCGAACGAAAACCCGACGTATTCGGAAAAACCGCCGCATTTAAAAACCGAAAATGTGTCGCATAAGGACCGCTTACCTTCACCTGGTCCAGCTCGGTGCATTCCGGCGCGATGAGTTTACTTTCAGCGCAGCAGCGCCACCTGGTGGACGGCGGAAGAACTACCTTATTAAATCCCGGCCGGACCCGAATCCAGAGCGGAGAAGCCGCCGCTGGAACGCGAATGGACCGGGTAAGTAAATTTGCCCCAATGTGGTTCAACGTGGAGCCTCAATTGCTACAAATTTGAAATTGTACTAATTTATCCTTGTTTTTCCACTTTGTATTATTTTTACTATATATTTTTGTTGTTATATTTACTACCTTTTTGTCTGTTTTGGTCCAGTAAACTTGAATGAACCATAAACCCATCCGTCATGTACTTTTGTTCTTGGAAAACCCTTTACACATTTGCATCGTTGTCTCTAAGATCGGAAGGAGGACCTCATGGATCACACCGCCACACAACTAAATAGAAACCGTATTGCTGATATCCTCAATATACAGATTTTACAACATGCAATTAACTCTTTTCACCCCTTATATTATCCATTCTGCCCCCCCCCCCCCTACACGGTGCAGTGGTTCACCATTTCACCACTTCCTGATAATCTTAGATCACTTTAAACCTCGGTGATAAAATGCATTTTACACTGTTTATTCTTGTACTATTTGTGCTGTGTGTGTATTCCACCTTTAGTTGATGTTATTGGCAGGAACACGGGGTCACCCTGTCCTGTTACATCTGACAGATTTGGAAACCTTCTATATGAACGACTTTTGCTGTTCTCCTGCTTGTTCGGCTTATTTGTCATTTAGCGTGATTGTTCTGGCTTGTTTTATAGCTGCTGTCATACTTCTATTGTTCCTAATTATCTGGCGCTCTTGTCACCAGGCTTTTATTTCTTCCATCTAGACACAGGCAAACAAATCTCTTTGTGCTTTGTAAGTCCTTAATACTGTTCTTCCAAAAAACATTTTTTTGTTACAAATTAGGCTGAAAGGAACATCCTTTAATAATGAAGGGGTTCTTTGGGGGTACATACATATTGGGGCTCATTTACAAAGGGTCCTAACGCCGCACTTTTGTCAGGTTTCCCGAATATTTCCGTTTTGCGCCAAATTGCTCCAGGATTTTGACGCACACGGGTCTCCGCTCCGCCCCCGGACCTCCGCCACGCCCCCGACCCTGCGCCTCATAGTCCGATGCGCCTTATATATATGGAATTATTACATATATAAGGCGCATCGGACTGTTGCGCCTTATATTCCGGTGCGCCTAATGGCCCGGAAAATACGGTACACATTAGCTTATATTTTGATTAGCCTTTTGTATATGAATTATGCTTATTCCTGGAAATACCCCTTTAACTACACATACATACATACATACATACATACATACATACATGGAGGGCTGTCACACAATGTTAGGACAAACGCCATTACTAGATGACTGCTTCTAAGCATAGAAAGTGCAAAAATATAAATGTATAAATTACAAGACATTGGGGGTCATTTACTAAGGGCCCGATTCGCTTTTTCCCGACGTGTTACCCGAATATTTCCGATTTGCGGCGATTGTACCTGAATTGCCCCGGGATTTTGGCGCACGCGATCGGATTGTGGCGCATCGGCGCCGGCATGCACTCGACGGAAATCGGGGGTGCGTGGCCGAGCGAAAACCCGACGGATTCGGAAAAACCGCTGCATTTAAAAAAAAAATTGTGTCGCGAAAATTTCACTCACCTTCACTAGGAATAGGCCGGTGTATTTCGAGGCATTCCAGCGGACTTCAGCGCAGCAGCGAATATTTCCGTTTTGCGCCAAATTGCTCCAGGATTTTGACGCACATGATCGGATTGTGGCGCATCGGCGCCGGCTTTTACGCGACAGAAATTGGGGGCGTCGGACGACCCAACAGATTCGGAAACACCGGGGAATTTAAAAAACGTTTTGTGTCACAAGATCAGGCACTTACAAGCACCAGGAAGAAGAAGTTGAACTCCGGCGGACCTCGGCGCATCAGCAACCCAGCAGACCCGAATCCGCGTCGGACAAGGCACCAAGGGGTCGCGACTGCACCGGGTAAGTAAATGTGCCCAATTGAGTAGGAGTTTATATTGTAGTTTTGTATACGTTGTCCCAGTGCATAATTATGGACCTATATTCCTGTAGCACAGATAAAGAGATGGGGTGATGGGTAAGCCCATAGGGTACCGATAATGGGTAGAAATGCAATATTTTAGAAGTTAAAAAAAATTCTTAAAGAAAAAAAAACAGAGGAGAGAGAGGTGGATTGGGTAGAGAAGCAGCAGGAATCAACGCCCCTTACAGATACATGGACCTTACAGATGTAGATACTGGTATGGTAGGGTGGCCTCAAAGCAACTTGCAACAAAATTAAGGTATCAGGTAAAAGACCAAACGCATTGATTCATTTGAATAATATATAATTATAGCTGTCATTTTAGAAGAATATCTGTACCAAAAAAAAACTAAAAAATGTAACTAAGTAGTACATTTTTTAAAAGATATCTACCGTGAGATTGACTGATGGTAGAGTAGACCTATTCACATGTTTCTTAGGATTTCTTCAGCAGGAAACTTCTTTTATTATAATCCAGAACATCACAATTTCATCTAAATAGTTTTAATACGCTATGCAAATTACATTATGGCCTACGTCACTGTAGCACCCTCCCCTCACTTGTCCATTCTGGGTCCCACTTGGACAAGTCTGTTGAGATTGCAGAGTGGATGACGTCAGTAACCAGGCAGGACTCGACGAGTGGGTGGGAGTGAATTAATTATAAGATGAGGCCCTCAGAGGCGCTCCAGTTACGTAAGCTGGAATGTCTCAGACTAATTTGCATAAAATTTGTTTTAAAACTCTTTTATCGTTGACATTGTGCCTTCTGGAATATAATAAAACAAGTTTCTTGAAGAAAAAATCCTTAGGAGCATCTGGATTGGACTAGTCTACCATAAGTCAATCTACTGGTAGTTGTCCTTTAAATAAATGAATTTTAAAAAAAATTCAAAACATAAATTAGCAAATGCAAAGTTTTCCCTTTCAGACAAACAATGGTGCAGAATTACTTGGCAGGATCTTACGCCAGTTTTTAGAGTAACTTGCCCATCCGATTTATCATAGCTTGTAGTGGATATGCTAGTATTTCGTTGAAAAGTCTGAAAACGTTAATAAATTTGGTAAAAATTTTCACGAAACTCTTGAAAAAATATAGAACACCTACTTATAGAAATGAAGTAAAATTTGAATAACTGGGTAAAGATATTTTAGAAAAATTTTATTTCTTACTATTTTATAGCTCGTACCTGGAAAAAATGGCAAGTCTAGGTGGTATGGAGTATCTTTTCGTTTTGGTCTCGTAAGAAGCTCAGTTCTCTCTGTTAGAGCTTGCTCTTTGTCATCAGTATAAATTAAAGATTTACTCTGCGAATTGATGCCTGCACATGCAATAAAGCAAAATAAAAACATAAAAAGCATAACATAACAAATAAAATATCAAATCGGTTTATAAGAAAGGAAAAATAAGACTTTTTTGGAGTATGAGTCAGCAAGTGATCTTTATGTAGATAGATTTTTATTATTAGAATAATAAAATAATATTAATATTAAATACAGTCACCAGGTTAGGTACAAGATGGGTTCTATAGGTTTGTTCTTAAGTTGAATTTGTATGTTAATCAAGTATATTTATTTATGTGAAACTCCTGCCGAAATTTCTTTTGGTCCCTGTGACAATCAGATTCTAAAAATTTGGGGTTGACAAGGGAACAAGGATTATCAACAGAGCTTCAGTGGAGACACCTAACAGCTGATCAATGCAGCCTGGGACTAAACAACAGTAAATTACCAGCGTCCAGAGATCTTCTCCAGAGGTCACAGTGGACAGAGAGGTCGGTTTATACTGTAACTAGGAGCTGTCTGTAAGTCAGTGTTCTTATAGTGAACAGAATTAGTAAACGTGGCTGCTTTCTTAAGAAAATAGAGCTGGATCTATCCAGGAGCTGAGCTACCTCTAAGGTTTGGTTCACACTTGGTTCATTGTGCGTGTTTCATGTGTACACCAGAAAGTTCCCAATATACGTCCTTACTTAATGACCCTTAGTACAATAAGAAACTAGAACCCCAATACCCTTGTTGCTAAAGGTGACAGAGAAAGAACTTAACTCAGATCTGGAATATAAGTTTACACATCCAGATAACACACATATAGCGGTATTTTACATCCCAAAGGTACCTAATGGGCAGACCAATAGTAACAGAAGTTAACAACCTCACTCCAGGTGCAATGTGGATCAGGTACTCAGATCCTTTGTGGTGTCCCTTCAATCCTACATGAGGGATACCATGCAGATCCCATAAAAAAAACTTTAGGACCTGGAACTGGGGTACAAGAAAAACTATTCATGTGAGAGGAATCTGACGACCATAGTCAGGAGTTTATGTTCGTATTCAGGGGACAACCAAAATTGTATACACCAGGACTGATAGAGATGGGTTAGAATTATATCTGTGAGATGCTGTATTTTTGTTAATTACAGTGAAATAGAGAATGTGTTATTATGTTATCCTGACTAAATAATATATTTTGGGGTTGCATTTTACTGAAAAAATTCAGGAGAAAGTAATAGTCTTCCTTGGTAATAGTCTATAAGAAAGTTACTACAACCCACAACCTCCTGCAATGGATGAGCTGACATGCAAATACCCACAAAAAGTGTTTTCCAGAATTTCTGGAAACCCCCTTTAATCAATACTGTTTCTATGCTTACACCAGCATCCTTTGATCATAATTTGATCCGTTATAAAGTTAGGATGATCCAATGGCATTGGCTTTAAAAATCAAAGCGTTGGGATTTAATTTTTTTTTATATTATTTGCAAACGACACCAAAAATAAAATCCAACTTCATTATGGCCGTTATTGAATAGAAGACTTGAAAAACATTCATACAAGTGATAATATTAGAAGGTTCAATAATAATAATTAATAATAATTCTTTTATTTATATAGCGCACACTATATACACACAGTGCTGCACAAAGCATGTCAAATCGGTCAATAGATATTCCTTGTTGTTTGTCATGTCACTGTTATGGTGTAATCACTAGAGTCCAGAATCTCTGCATCCAGGTAAATGCAGATGAGCAGTTCATACAAAGAAAGAATTGAAGGCTAACGAGCATTGCAAGTCTCTATATACAAACAGAAAAATAAAATGCTGTAAATTCACTGAAAGTAGCCGAAAACAGCGCTCAGCTGTCTCTGCCAGCCACAGGGGAATGGAGCAGCAAAATCCCACTCCTATTTTAGCTAACAAAATACAACGGACACTGGGAGATTACCTTATGAAAAAGGTGATAGACCAGAAAACATTCCAATCCAATAGTCCCTGTTTTCTACATGCTTTCCAAGATCCATAAAAGAATGGACAAACCTCCGGGGAGGCCCATTGTGGCCTTTACCAATTTCCTACCATCACCTTTGGCCATATTTTTGGAAAAGGTCTTGACCCTTTTGATAAAGAAAACACCAGCATTTCTACTTAACACTAGCAAATTTTTACAGCTCATAAGGTCCATCAGCATCATTCCATCGGATGCACTCCTCGTCACCTGGTACGTATAAAGTCTATGTACAGCGATAGAACATGACAATGGCATTAGAGCAGTCTCTGATCTCCTTAGATCTACTGAACATTCTCCAACGGTCAATCAATTTTGCATCAACCTACTTACCCTAATCCTGAAAGAGAACTATTTCCTCTTTCAAGACTCTTACTATTTAAAGGTCCATGGTACAGCCATGGGGTCTAATGTTGCCCCCTCCCCCCTATGCCACTGCATACATGGCATTCTTTATATACGTTTACTATTGACTTCTCCCCCCCCCCCCTTTCTTAAGCCCTTCTTTTCTCTGCCATACTTACCTTTTGGTTCCTACATTGTCTATCTGCCTCCTGGATTCGGCCGGGAGGTGTTTTCCACTTGCTGGAGTGGAAGTGGGTCACGTTTGGCGGGCGCCATTTCTGGACAGTGGTTGACAACCACATGTCTGCCGAACCACGACACTCCTCCACCACAGCGCGAGGTCACCTCCTCTTCTCTATGTCTGGTCCAGCCCCCACAGTAACCACAGCAATTTGTCATTAGCGGTGAGACTCCACCAGTTCCAAGGACGCTAACACACATTGTGGCCAAGGGCTGGCCCTTCTTTTATCCTCTCTTATGCCCTCCAGCAATCTGGTATGTGCACATCTTATACCTCTGTTGCCTAGAATAAGAGTTTAGAGTACTGAACTGTTACATTTTTGTCCTCCAGTTACTTATACCTGTTTGTGGCCATACAAAATGGCCATACTTAGTATACTAATTAGCGCAACTATTTACTCCAAAATATCTTTTTCCTATAATAATCTTATCGTTCACTCAAAAATATTTCTCTGACTACTGTACCAAAAACTACACCAAAAAAATGTTTTTTGAGTTTTAGTTTTAGACCAAAATTTAATCAATAAAGTTTTATCAAAATACATGCACAAAATATTTTTTTATTGTAGAATGCTTACAAAAAAATCATAAATTAAATATGAAACAAAAAGAAGGTTTTTACACCCCCAAAAAATAAAAAAAAATATACAAAAAACCTGTGGATAGCCTGGGTATTTAAATAGCTCCTGTAATTTTTTGCATATTTTTTTCCTTTGGGTAAATAACCAAATAGTATTTTTTTGAATTTGCTATAATGGATGCATTGCACAGTCCCTGTTGTTATTATTGCACTTTCCCTTTAAAATTTCAGCCCAAAGATGCCACTTTAAACTTATATTGAAAAATCTTCACAGCAATAGGAGTACTTTCTGATTGGGCAGGAAGGAAAGGACTGTCTAAGAAGCAAGGAGCCGGCATCCACTGGACACCCTTGCAGCTAATTAGCGCAGCAATAGGGCCAAATTAGGCCAATACCAGAGCAGCATTGCAGTCCATACTTAGTATTATTCCCTGACACATGTATCGACAAAATACTTTAGAAACAATGACAGAAATGATAAAATTATCCTTTATGTATCATTTTTTCATGTGTGACCTCTACAAAATACCAGAGTGAATATACTATGTACTTCAGAGGGAATGTACGTCTCTACTGCTATTTTTTCATCTCTGATATGTGTGCACTATGACTTTGGAATTTGTCAATATGTTTTCTGATTTTGATTTTTTTTTCTGTATATACCTTTTTAGTCTCTTTTAGTTATTGTTATTTGAAGGGAGCAGCATGTGCGACAAGATGTTCTATTCATTTGGGAATACAACAGATCTCGTGATCCGTGGGGATCAAACAACAGGGGTGTCAATGAAAGTCATGGAGACCATGGAAAGCCAGTGACATTTGCTGCCAAGAATTACTGTACATTTATTTTAAAGCACACTTAACACACTTTGTAACACACTTTATGAGAATTAGTGGTGCAAGGTACATGAGGAGAAAATCTGTTCCTGGCTGTTATATCACACCTCCAAACTGTTCCAAGGTGTTAAATGGAAAACAATGCCTCCTTTTGCTACCTTGAAGGAGAACTCTTACTTCCTGACCCTAGTCAATAGCCGCTCACCCAGCCAAACCAGTTCCCTACACTGTGCTGAGGAGACCCAACCAGGTGGAAACAGTGCTGTCTACAGTTGGGAGTCTGTTCCTTCTGGAATAGATATACTGGTTTGGCTTGGTGTTAACAGGCCTTTCAAGGTAGCAAAAGGAGGCACTGTTTCATTTACACCTTGGAAAACATATTTGCAGACTTCCCAGATCTAGTGAGACAGTCCCAGTGGGAGGTTTGTCCCGAGACTTCCATATAGCTGATTGTAATGATGATTCAAAAAGCTGACATCATTGAGCCCCTGTCACTGACGTGTGAGGCAGAGACCGACAGGAGTCATGTGATGATGTCATTGCACCCAGAAGAGCAGGGAAAGGTAAGTAACAAATGTTCTTTTTGTTTAATACACAGCAACAAGAGGAGGGTTCACAATGTGAGAGGGAGACGGAGAGTGGCCATCATGTGAAGAGGAAGAGGAGGAGAGGGTGCACAATGTGATGAAGAAAGGGGCCACAATTAGAGGAGGGTGAGGAAGGGGGTCACAAGGGGAGTAGGAGTGGCCAGCATGCTCGGAGTAGTATGGTGGAAACAAAGTAGGTAGGAGCAAAGCACAATGTGAGGGGAGGAGGAGAAGGACCCCGATGTGAGAGTTGGATAGGAGTACAGAAAAATTGGGCATTATAAGTTTGGGGGATAACTAAAAGGGCTCACTAAGTGGGGGGCCAAAAGCAAAGAGGGAATTAAATGTGACGGGTATTACGAATGGGGAGATAGAGAAAGGAGGGATAAAATATAAAGGGGGCATTGGATGGTGCTGGGTTGCATTAGGGCATATTATATATGGCTCCATGGGGGTTCTGGGAAGGGACATTATACTATAAGGGGGGCCATTAAGATGTATATTATACTATGCTAGGGGCGTGATAATGGGCAGGGCAATGGGCGTGACCTATGACACACAATCTCTTTGTGGCGCATTGTGGTTGCTGCCTCTTTCCTCTTTCTTTCCATATTTCTTTAAAGTTTTAAGAACAGGAGAAGTAATGAAAGCATGATAAGAGAAGTAAGTGGAGAAAGTGTTTCTTGCTGTCACCTGTATTATTGATTTGTACATAGTTTGATAAAAAAAAAAGTTAGGGATCATTTAAGACGAGCTTCACTATTCTGACAAACGTGAAAATATTCCTAAGGTTTATTATGAGCTGAAGATCAGGTAACTAACACAATAAACACAGATGTCAATAACATATAGGTTAGAAAAGTTAATGTTAGAACATGGAACAGTACCTGAACAGTACCTTTCATGGCAGGGGCTGAGTACACACTCTGCTTCCTTTGTTTGGGGGAAACATTCTAGGGTTGAAATATAAGAAACAGAAACAAATTGTATCATAAGCTTTATAAAGTGTTATAAGTTTTATACAGTCCTGTAATTATATAATAATAAAAATGCTAATAAATTATGTATATAATACATAACAGCCTCTATTACAAGGAGTATCTACTGCCTAGTAGAACATAGGACCCAGCAGCTCTGCTTTTCTAGAAGAAGCCTATGGTCAGCTGACGCAGGTTCTGCTAATCTAGAAGCAGTCAGTTATCATGTGATGAAGGCTTTGCTAATCTAGAAACAGCCAACGATCATATGAAGCAGGCTCTGCTATTCTAGAAACAGCCAGTGATCATGTGATGCAGGCTCTGCTATTCTAGAAACAGCCAGTGATCATGTGAGGCAGGCTCTGCTAATCTAGAAACAGCCAGTGATCATGTGAGGCAGTCTCTGCTAATCTAGAAACAGCCAACAATCATACAACGCAGGCTCTGCTATTCTAGAAACAGCCAGTGATCATGTGATGCAGGCTCTGCTAATATGGACCCAGCCAGTGATCATGTGATGCAGGCGCTGCTATTCTAGAAGCAGCCAGTGATCATGTGATGCAGGCTCTGCTAATCTAGAAACAGCCAACCATCATATGAAGCAGGCTCTGCTATTCTAGAAACAGCCAGTGATCATGTGATGCAGGCTCTGCTAATATGGACCCAGCCAGTGATCATGTGATGCAGGCTCTGCTATTCTAGAAGCATCCAGTGATCATGTGATGCAGGCTCTGCTAATCTAGAAACAGCCAACCATCATATGAAGCAGGCTCTGCTATTCTAGAAACAGCCAGTGATCATGTGAGGTAGGCTCTGCTAATCTAGAAACAGCCAACAATCATACAACGCAGGCTCTGCTATTCTAGAAACAGCCAGTGATCATGTGACGCAGGCTCTGCTAATATGGACCCAGCCAGTGATCATGTGATGCAGGATCTGCTATTCAAGAAGCAGCCAGTGATCATGTGATTCAGGCTCTGCTATTCTAGAAGCAGCCAGTGATCATGTCATGCAGGCTCTGCTATTCTAGAAGCAGCCAGTGATCATGTGATGCAGGCTTTGCTATTCTAGAAGCAGCCAGTGATCATGTGATGCAGGCTCTGCTATTCTAGAAGCAGCCAGTGATCATGTGATGCAGGCTCTGCTATTCTAGAAGCAGCCAGTGATCTTGTGACACAGGCTCTGCTGCACCTTTTCACTACATAGCATCCATTCTATAGTGTGTAAGGAATATCCAAATAAGTTTTCCGGTTTAGGAAATGAAAACTATGCCCCCAGTGCTATCTTATCTAAGGCCTCTACATCTTTGGAAGTCTGATGATGGGGGATAATAGCTAAGCCAGTAAGTTTTTTCCTAAAAGGAATAGACATCTAACAGAGCTCAACTGGGGATTTTGTGTAAGGAATATGCAAATAAGTTTTCCAGGTTGGAAATGGTATCAGTCTCCTGTGCTACCTTGAATGTGTCAGTCCCCTGTAAATCAAGGCCCTGCAAAGACAATCTCCATGAGGAGAGTTAATTTGTTCCTGACCTACTTCCATGGTCTCTTACCTAGCCAAACCAGTTCTCTACACGTTCTTAAGAGAAGTAATAACACTGAAAAAATGCTATTATCCCATGTCATCTAGCAAGGCTTCCTGCAAGTCTGGCATTGATGTATATGGAGATGCCTTATTCGAGGTAGCACTGGAGGCTTAGTTTAAATTTTCCTATACTGGATGTATAAAATGTATATGCATATTCCTTACCCAGAATAACCCCATAAGCTTTAGAACAGGGGCCCCAAGCCATACTACAGTGAGGAAGGGTGTTGATGCATTAGTCCTGCCACCCTATTCAATGTCACCAGGGCTGATGGATTACATTGCTCATTTGTTTCTCTTGGCTCCATAAACATCTAATGCCTTAGAGTGAAAAAGAAGGGGGCACATAGGACCTAATTCTGAGAGTTTTAGCTGTGGGACCCTTGGTGATCAAGTATATTCTACTCGTCCTATGGATAGGTGATACATGACTGCAGATGCTCTGCATATAGACAGTCCATATACTGCAGCAATGTACAGAGTTACTCTGGAGCTGAAATAATCCCCAGAATATTTATAGTCTAATATAATAATCTACCCACAGTCATTGAAAAACACTGGAGATATTGCTCAAAAATCATTCCTTAGTCCCATGTCAACTAAAGGAACTAACAAAAAATGTGAATTTCATGAAGGTTTCCCAGATATCTTGAATACATATAAAGGTAAGAACTTACCTCCTCGTGTGTACCGCTCGTCCTGTTGTCATTGATTTCTAAAATCAAAAAACAGTTTTATATGTAGTTTATGCTTATTCTTTGAGGATATAAATTATGTATGCATGTCATCCTTTTCATCCTTTGCATAGTAATACAACATCAATTATCAGAAAAAAAAATTTTGGCTTAAATATTACATTTGTTGGTTTTATTGATATATTTTATTAATAAATATAACATAATGATTTTTAATATTTCTCGTAGTTGACCAGCAGAGGTTGTTAAAGGAAAGCTACCATGAGGAAACTACCATAAGAAGTAGATTCCTGCCTGCCTATGATCTAATCTGCTATTTAATAATCCTGGAACCTAACTTGGTAAAAATTTAGAGGATTATGTAAATTAACTGCAGAGGCTACTGGGGCGTGGAGTAGCCTTTGCTCCCAGTGCCCAGCCGGGCTATTACACGCCCCAGTAGCCTCTGCAGGTAATTTACATATTACTAAAATAATGTTTTTAAGTACTAATACTGATGGTAGATTCCTCATGGTAGGTTTCCTTTAAAGGAGACCTGTCAGGACGATCTGGGACACTAAACCAGGTCCCAAATGGACCTTTTGGTTTAGTGTCCCAAAACAAGCCATCAGCAGGTATAATAAGCATCATCTTTTAATATTCTTTGTTTCTTAAATACAGTTTTCTCACTTTTTCAGACCCTTGAGGAAGATGTGGACATACAATGACATATACAATATATAGCAGTTAGAAAATACAGATCAATATCATTTTAAAACTAGAACATAAATGATATTCCAATTTCAACAAAGAAGCAGTAGTGGACACCCAGCAGCTACTTTGTGTTTATTTTATTACAATTGCACAAACAGGATTTTCCCACTATAGAAAGAAATAGCATATTCAGGGGTGTACCAAGTCTGTCTGCTGCCTGAGGCGAGCCGTAGAGAGACGCATACAGCGTACCACCATGTGGTATAAAATAGATATAGAGTACCGCCATGTAGTATTAAATGCATACAGCGTACAGCCATGTAGTATAAAATGCATCCAGCGTGCTACCAAGTAGTATAAAATAGATACAGCATACCACCAAGTAGTATAAAATGCATGCAGAGTACCACCATGTAGTACAAATGCTGCATATACATACAGCATATATACACATAAACAAACAGTAGATACAGCATATATACACACAAACATATATACACACAAACATATATACACATATACATATATACATACACACACATATTAAATATATACATACATATTACATATATATATATACACATATTACATATATATATACACATATTACATATCTAAAGATAAAGTAACCTTACCTGTTCTTGAAAAGTTCGGGCCTTGTCCTGCAGCGGCGGTGGCGCGGTGGGGGAGCTGGGAGCGGGTAGGTCAAGAGCCGGGAGTGGGTAGGTTGAGAGCGTGGGGGGAGTGTGAACTCAGTGCCGGCCGGTGCCACCCCCTCATTGAGAAGGAGGAGTGCCGCCTGAGGCGAGATGCTGAACTCGCCTCATGGCAGGTGCGCCCCTGAGCATATTAAAGGAAACCCGCCATTTGGAAATGGTCATTCTCACACATACCTGCACACAGGTGTAGCCGAGATGATGCAGGAACATATCTTGGTTAAGCACATAATCCGGCCGTTTTGTTATGAAATCGATTCTTATATTATGCTAATCACCCACTCTGTGCTTCTGTGTGCGTCACACAGGCCGATCCACACTTGGGCATTAGCATAATAGGGCAGGCAAGTTGAGTGCAGTCCCTGCCTCCCCCCACCCTCCCTTCATTAGGGCATGCGCATCTGCATAGCAAAAGACTTTGGCAATAGTACCCGCAACCGCCCTGTGAGCCGGCAACCCGTTCAAGACCTGAACTCGCAGCCTCAACTCATTTGAAAAAGGAATCCTTTGAAATTCCGAAACGTGTTGTGTCATTGAGATACCAATAAAAAGTTTCGTATGAAGAACACTCCCAACTCCATTCATTACCAGTGTGCGCCGCAACGACAACCACTTCTCTACCCATGCCCTAAGGAGGGGAGGGTTGGGGAAGGCGGGGACGGCACCTAGTCATCGGACACTGAATCTGCCCCTGGGTGTAGAGGGACTAATAAAGTGCTTGCACTAAAAGATAATAATAAAAGTGAAAAATATGAAATTATTGGCTATCATCTATAGGCAAGCAGCAGAAAGGTTTACCTGAACTTCTACACGTTATTCTCTCAAGAAACTATATGGGGTCAGCTGCCAGCCACCCCCATTAATAATCTCCCTTAGGCTCCTTGCACATGACTGTAATGGTAGCCGTGGTCTGGCCACACCAGATCACAGCCACCATTGTGGTCTATGGCAGACACACCATGCCACAAGACATGTCCTTTCTTTTGCTAGATTGTGGGAGCACGCACCCCTCCCCTCTTCTCCACTCCACTGTGTTCTGCAGGCCGGATATACTCATTTTGTAGGGAAAATATTTGAAGGGGTTTGTTAGAGATGCTATCCTGGAGTATCTCACTGTATGTAGCCTTATAACTCAGCATCAGCATAGGTTTATGAGGGATCGGTCCTGTTAAATTAATCTCATTGGCATCTATGAGGAAGTAAGTTCCTGACTGGACTTTGGGACGCTGTGGATGTTGTATATCTGGACTTTTCAAAGACATTTGACACAGTGCCGGATAAAAGGTTGGTACATAAAATAAGACGGCTGGGACTGGAGGAAAAATCTGTGTATTTGAAAGCAATTGTCTTAGTGTTAGAAAATAGGGTCATCATTAATGGCAGGTTCTCAGATTGGGTTGACGTTACCACTGGAGTGCCACAGGGGTCAGTATTGGCGCTACTTCTTTTTAAAATTTATTTGAACTTGTTTACAAGTTCAATATTGGCAGATGATACTAAGTTGTGTAAAGTTACTAAAACTGAGGTCAATAGTACAGCATTACTAAGGGATTTGTGGAAGCTTGAAGTGGGCGGAGAAATGGTTGATGAGTTTAATGTAGATAAATGTAAGGTTATGGCCTTCGGCCATGGAAACAAAAAGTACAATTATGTTCGAAACAGTCAATTACTTGGTAAAACTTCAGCAGAAAAAGACAGGGCGGTATTGTTAGATAGTAAACTTAACTTTAGTGATCAGTGCCAGGCAGCTGCCTGCTGCTAAAGCAAATAAAATTATGGGATGTATCAAGTACGGTTAAGGACATAGTTTTTCCCTTATACAAATCACTGGTAAGACCACACATGGAATACAGTTTTGGGCTCGCGTGCCCCTCTCCGCTGCCGTGGACTTACCTCTCCACACTCCCGCTCCCATCTGGACTAGGCTCTGCGCGCGGCAGTACTTCAAGCTTTACAGGGCCAGCGCACAGGTGATTGGTGGAATTTTCACCAGAGCCCGCCGCAAAACAGAATGGTCTTGATGCGGCGAGGTGCCACCAGGTCATTCCACAGGCGCGACTTGTCCGCGATGGCAGCCAAGGTCGAGATACAGGAACGGCAAGCAATCTCATAGTCTCATGGTCAAGGCGGCAGAGGACCGAGGTCAGGGTCAGGTCCAAGGTCACAACGGGAGGTCAATACACAGGAATTACTCACAGGAAACAGCTTTCTCAATGGCATTAGCACAAAGATCCAGCAGGGTGTGCAGGAAGAGGCAGGCTTAAATAGCTTCTGAAAATGGCCAGTGGCAATTAGCGGCGCGCTGCCCAAGGAGTCGGGAACATGCGCGCACGGCCGAGGGAGTCGAGACAGTAGCCTAGACGGGTAAGAAGCGTGTGACAAATATCACGGGTTATGGAGAAAAAACATTTGTATAATTCTTAAAGGTTGGACTTGATGAACTTCATCTTGATGGACTTCGTCGTCGTCGTCTTTTTCCAGCCTTACGTACTATAATACTATGATTGGTTGAATGTGACAATTATCTTACAAAAAGATGTCCTTGGCATTTATTAGGATATCATTTCATTTATCCCAAATACAGGCAATTTTTGGTAACCGAGTTTCCATTATGTGCATTATTCCTGGCACTCGGCCATTTACCTGCCTAAATATAATATTCCCTGAAGAGCTGCTCTACAAAGTCAGAAGAGAACAAGCATCCCAGAATAACATGACCTAAAAAATCATTAAAATGTCAAATGTGTGTCACGTGTCAGTAATCAAACAGCACAAGCATAAAGTAGCACAAGAACCTATAAAAACTAATTGGATTTGAAATATTGGTAAATACTTTTAGATCTTATTGCTCAGGCAAAGAAACATAGGGCAAGGTTCTTGAGTAACACATAAATACCTATAAATAGACTATGCAATACATATCTCAAACACATGAAAAGATAAAAATCCCAATTCAATCCATAATATCAATTTTAATAATGCATTCAAAACATACCATAGTTACGAAGCCTTAAAAACACCCGTTAAAAAACTCAATACATACAAGGGGTACAGATGATGGTCCTAAATACAAAAGTAGAGTGTACAATATACAAAGATTATAACCAAACAGCTGGAGTAATAATCATATAAAGTGACAATGCCAGTTCATACATACAGTTATACACAATTCTAACCATACTGCATATTGGAATGAGGACCAAAAATGACCACACCATCACAGAACGCGAGTGTTGGCGCCACATTCTCCAAGGGTATCTCAGGTTATAATCTTTTTTATGTATGTAGGACTATCACCTGTAGCACTTGTATGTATTGAGTTTTTTCATGGGTATTTTTAAGTCCTGGCGGCCAAGGCGACGTACAGAATCATAAGGCATGCTCGTGGTCGGGGACAGGCAGGAGGTTGAGACAGGCAGCACAGGATCAGAGTCGGGGATGTAACTGTAGGTCAGGATGGGCAGCACGGGATCGGAGTCAGGAACAGAATCGAGGTCACAACGGGAAATCAGGATAATCGCAAAGGGCATGGAACAAAGCTTTCTCTCAGGCGTAGAGCACAAAGATCCGTCAGGGTGTACAGGGAGAGGCAGGTTTATGTGGAATTCTGGGAAATGGCCAGTGCCAATTAACGATGCTCTGGCCCTTTAAATTTTCTGAAGCTGGTGTGTGCACAGCCGGAGGACCGGGAACAGGAGCGGGGAAAGGTAAGAAGCGTGGGTGTTGCGCTAGAGAAGAAGGCGGGGCACGGGTGAGTCTACGACCCACGATATGGGTCGCAGGAGCACCCATGTCAATAAAATTGCTATTATGGATTGAATTGGGTTTTTGATCCTTTCATGTATTTGTGATATGTATTGCATAGTCTATTTATAGCTATTGTTTGTTGATGTGGGATTTGTATATAATAATATATATCTGTTTTTTGGTTTTCTTTACGGCCTGGAGCATTGGCTGAAGTTTAATAAGTGTATAGTTAATACAAGTTTACATGTTTTCATTAGTTTGGCAGTCAATAATCTACTGGTTTCACAATTCAGTGCAATGGGTTCAGTAATTAACAAGTTGTGTCTTTTACACAGAAAGCCAGAATTTTGGGTAGTGGCTAGAGATGAGCGAACACTAAAATGCTCGGGTACTCGTTATTCGAGACGAACTTTTCCCGATTGTGATGTCGGTCAATTGATCGTCTCGCTTTAGAATTTTCCAATTTTTATAAATTGCATTACGGATGGCTCGTTCATGCGGGCTGAATTCGAAGGAGAAGGCCATACGTTCCTCACTTTTTTCCTGTTCCTGTCTGTTGCTCTGTCTGTTTTTGTGACCTAATGTACGTCTGTCTGTGGGGATATTACGGGCTCTAATCAGAGCTTTGTCTAGGAGTGGAATGGGGTAACCCAGATGCATTAGTCTCTGTTTTAGATCTGCTGCCTGAGTTTCAAAATTGTTTAAGATACTATTGAGTCTTTTTAAACGGAGAAATTGACTAAAAGGTAGCCCTTCTTTTGTGTGGTGAGGATGGAAGCTATGATAATGGAGAAGGGCGTTCGTGGCCGTGGGTTTCCTGTATGCAGTAGTAGTAAGTTGTTTGTCCCTCACTTCTATTTTTACATCCAAAAATTCGAGGTTGTTGCCCCCGAACACTGCAGTCAAGCGCATATTCATTGTATTACTGTTGAGCAACGACACAAAGTTAAAAAACTCAGTTTCAGTGCCTCCCCAAACTACAAAAATATCATCCACATAGCGGAAAAGTGTAATAATGTATTTATTAAAGGGATTTTCAGTGGTAAAAATGTACCTATTTTCAAAGACGGCTAGAAAGATATTAGCGAAAGTGCAGGCCACTGGTGTGCCCATGGCCGTTCCAGTATTTTGCACATACCATCGGCCATCGAACATAAAGGCATTGTGTCTAAGAATTAAATCTAGACCTTCACAAACGAACTGAGTGTAGTCCTCATTTTGCTGGATATCAGTCAGGACAGAACGGACACACTCCACCCCCTGGTCCTGGGGAATGCATGTGTATAGGCTCTCGACATCAATCAGTTACTGCACTGGTTGCCTGTCTCCTTTGGATTACTATTTAAAATAATAACCCTTATCCAAAAAGCTCTACATAATGCTGCACCTACCTATCTCTCTTCTCTCATTTCAGTATATAGCCCAACCCATGCTCTTCGATCTTCCACTGATCTTAGATTAATCTCTTATTTGATTTGAACCTCTCGCACACGTCTCCAGGATTTCGCCCGAGCTGCACCAATTCTCTGGAATTATCTTTTCTGGACTATCAGACTAATACCCAACATCCACAGTTTTAAACATGCACTTAAAATCCATCTCTTTAGACAAGCCTATTCCACTTGCTATAGTTCGCAATAAAGGACTACTGCTAGAGATGAGCGAACACTAAAATGCTCGGGTACTCGTTATTCGAGACGAACTTTTCCCGATGCTCGAGTGCTCGTCTCGAATAACGAACCCCATTGAAGTCAATGGGAGACTCGAGCATTTTTCAAGGGGACCAAGGCTCTGCACAGGGAAGCTTGGCCAAACACCTGGGAACCTCAGAAAAGGATGGAAACACCACGGAAATGGACAGGAAACAGCAGGGGCAGCATGCATGGATGCCTCTGAGGCTGCCTAATCGCACCATTATGCCAAAATTATGGGCAACAGCATGGCCATGACAGAGTGACAGAATGAAGCTAGATAGCATCTAAAACATCCAATAATTGACCCTGACACTATAGGGGACGGCATGCAGAGGCAGCGGCAGCAGGCTAGAGAGTGGCATGGCGACATACCCTAATTGGACTCAGGCTTCAAACCAATGGGTGTCAGAGAGGAACCAAAGGAGGTGAGCAAGAAGCGCTCAAATAATATCGGTACATGATAAAAGTTTGCCAGTATATTTTGTGGATTACACAGCAGGGTGGCGACAAAGTTAACATGGAAGCCATGAAAACAACCCAAAATTCTGCCTGACACAGCTCGTTTGATAAGGGGACCATGTATGCAGCGGCTAGTCTATCCCAGGGTCACCTGATCTGGCCAGCCAACCACTGCTATCGACGTGTAAGGGTACCACGTCATGCTGGGTGGAGTGCAGAGTCTCCTGGCTTGTGATTGGCTCTGTTTCTGGCCGCCAAAAAGCAAAACGGCGGGAGCTGCCATTTTCTCGAGCGGGCGAAGTATTCGTCCGAGTAACGAGCAGTTTCGATTACCCTAATGCTCGACCGAGCATCAAGCTCGGACGAGCATGTTCGCTCATCTCTAATTATGAGACATTTCTTTAAAAACCCAACGTTTGTGTGGAGAGTGTCTTTGTTATGAATATTTATCATTTAACAGTAATGGTCTGTTCACAATGGTGGGTATTAGCACCTCTGTGTGAGCTCGGCTGCTGAGTTTATTGGGGGTCATTTACTTACCCTGTCCTGTTGCAATCCAGCGGCGCGTTCTCCGACGCGGATTCGGGTCTTCCAGCGATTCACTAAGGTTGTGCGCCCGATGTTCACCAGGTGTCGCTGCTGCGCCGAGGTCCGCCGGAGTTCACCAACCTATTCCTGGTGCATGTGGGTGATTGATTTAGCGGCACAATTCGTTTTATAAATTCCGCGTTTTTTCCGAATCCGTCGGGTTTTCCGACGGCCACGCTGCCCGATATCTGTTGCGTGAAAGCCGGCAAGATTGCGCCACAATTGGATCACGTGCGCCAAAATCCCGGCGGAATTCGGCACTTAGTAAATGTGCCCCATCGTGTTAATTGTAACAGTATGAGCGGCCGAGCTCACACAGAGCCATTGCTAACACCCACCATTGTGAACAGACCATTACTGTACTACGTTAACCAGGGATAGATGGTTTCTTTGTATCTGCACCACCTCATGAACAGAATATTCGCCTAATAAATAATTTATTCCCATGTCCAAGTTGGCACATAAATGTACATTTAATATAGTGTGAATGTAAATATAAACGAAGACTTTCCAATAAAGACATTTCTTTAACAAAAACCCAAAATTTTGTTGTCGAGAGTGTCTTTGTTCATGATCATTTATATATCAGTATTAACCAGATAATCTGTCTGTCACAATGGTGGGCTATTTAGCATACCATCTTCGTGTGAGTCTCGCTCTGTCTGAGCTTTATTGGTGATTCGGGGGTCATTTACTTACCCTGTCTGTTTGCAATCCACTCGGCGCGTTCTCCGAGCGAATTCGGGTCTTCCAGCGATTTCACTAAGGTTCGTGCGCCCCGGATGTTCACCAGTTGTCGCTGCTATGCGCCGGGTCCGCCGGATCAACCAACCTCTTCTGGTGCATGTGGTGATTGATTTACGCGGCACACATTCGTTTTATAATTCCGCGTTTTTTCCGAACATCGGGTTTTTCCGACGGCCCACCTGCCCGTATCTTGTTGCGATGACATCTAAAGCGGCAAAGATGGCGCCTACAATTGCGATCACCGTGCGCAAAATCCGGCGGAATTCTGAGCTCCTATAGTAATGTGCTGTGCCCCATCGTGTTAATTGTCACAGTAGAGCGGTCCGAGCTCACCAGATCGCATTGCTAACCCCCACCATTTGTAACAGAACCATTACTGATAAATGATAAATATAAATAACAAGACACACTCCATACAAACTTGGGTTTTTAAGCCAATGTCTTTACTTGGGGAAGTCTCTCTTATTTTTATTCACACTAGCATAAAAGCTTATTACTTTATGTGCCACTTGGACAGGAATAATATTTTTGCCTTAGCAACTATTGTCTGTTTCAAAAATAAGTTAACCCTGCCTAAGTGATTTCTGTCCTTAAGAGTTCTGTTATTTTATTAAAAACAATTGTTCCCAGAGAATCTTCATCCCTGTGTAGGATAGATAATAGGCTAATCTTCACCTGAGTTTTTTAAGCCAACATAGAGTAAAGAAGATGGCCGTCTATCCACATCAAAATAACATTGACCGTTATGTTATAATACACAGTAGAATTATTTCCCTTTAATCCCATTCTCATCCAATCCCTTCCCCTCTGTGGTACAACTTGATGGACCTGTGTCTTGTGTCTATGTGTCTGTGTAACTATGTAACTGTGTATGAGAAAAGAGCATGCGCTCAACCACTGTAATAAAAAAAAAAAACATTAAATCCTGTTCTCGGCACTCGTGGTCAAAGAGGATTTTGTTTCCCTTTAGGAAAAATAACAGCCGATGCCTTATCAGGGCCGGTTCTAGACAAAATGGGGCCCTGGGCAAAACTAAAAGTGGGGCCCCAAAATAAAACTATTTTATGACCAGTAAAAGGCTCCTTTAGTATGGTAAAACAAACTGTAATATGGGAGAATTTTTTAGGAGATGATCGATGATAGGGAGATTGATGGGCAGCACGGTGGCTCCGTGGTTAGCACTACAGGCTTGCAGCACTGGTCAATATCTGCAAAGGGTTTGTATGTTCTCTCTGTGTTTGCTTGGATTTCCTCCGGGTCCTCTGGTCTCCTCCCACACTCCAAAACCATACTGGTAGGTTGATTAGATTGTGAGCCCCATGGGGTTAGGGACTGATCTGACAAGCACTGTGCAGCGCTGCGTAATTTGCAGCAAAGGGAACGTAAAATCCATAGGGGACACCAAAAATTGTTGCAGAAAATTGCACTGTGCTTTACACAGATCTATCATTGTTTGCTCCCTTCCACAATGGTGACCCAAATAAATAACCATTAACCAATGTAATGAGATAACAAAAGTCACTTTTAGATGTGTGCCAATGTATTAGCAGCACAATAACAGAACCCTCCGTGCTTCATAAGAATTTAACCCCTTAATGACCGCCCTATCGGGTTTTTACGGCGGTCATTAATTCCATCACCGCTTACTGGTTGTCACTCTCCCTTGAGCCACTTACAAAGGCCTAGATCTCCCACTTCGCTACCTGAGAGAAGGATGTGATAATTGCATGAATCCAGCACCCTGTTCCCAAACTGAAACGATTATTCCCTTCTGACAGCGCAGCGCAGAGTCTATCTGCTACAAACGCGGGAGAGTAGGCGCGCAGGGCAGCTTCCCTCAGCTGTCAGGTTACGCTTTACAAGCTTTTGCCAGCTTTCATGTCACCCCCCTCAGACCGGTCACACTGTCCCCAGTCCGCAGAGGTCGATCTTTAAGAAAGAATGGTGAGGGAGACGTACTGACCATAAGCCATCGGTCCTAAAGAGCACAACGCTCCCTACCACTACTGGGTTTCAAAGCGGACTGTGCCTAACGGCGGCTGTATACCCTTGGAGGTTCTTGGCTGCCCGGGCCCAGCATTGCTTCTGTTCCGAGCGGTGTTTGCAGTGCAAGCTGGTTGGCATCATCAACCGATAAGCGTACACCGCCTGTCGACTGACAGCGCTGACAGGCTGACTCTTATTCATGAATAAAGGCGGATTTCATCAATTTCCAAGTCTCCACAGGTGAGGAGCTCAACCTGATAATTTGTCCACTCTCGCTCCTCCTACTCCTCGCCCCATTTTCCCTCCTTCTCCTCCTCTTTGTACAGTAAAGCAGAGGAAACTGGCTTATTTGACAGGCCCACTGGCTCTGCTATAGTACTTCATCTTTAATTTTTCTGGAGGCCCCCCTACCCGTTCCTCTGTTGAAAACAATTTTGTTGAGTGTCCACATACATGCACTCATCTCGTCAGTTTTTTCTGCTGGAGGCCACCCTACCCTTCCTCGTTTTAAAAAATTTGTGGGCCTGCCACATCTAGGCCTCAATCTAATTCCTTTTACCGGAGGGCCACTACCTGCTCCTCAGGTTTGAAACTTTTTTTGGGACTAATCCACCTACCGGCACTCAATCTATTCCATTTTACGGCAGGCCACCTACCTGCTACCTCTCCGCTGGTTTGAAGATTTTTGGGACTGCCACATACAGGCACTCAATCTTTCCAATTTTACTGGAGGGGCCACCTACCTGCGCCCTCTGGTTTGAAACGTTTTGGGACTGTCCACATTACGGCACTCAATCTATCCAAGTTTACTGCATGGGCCACCTACCTGCCTCCTCGGTTTGAACAATTTTTGGGACGCCACATCAGCACTCATCTCTTCCATTTTACTGGAGGGGCCACCTACCTGCTCCTCTGGTTTGAAACTTTTGGGACTGCCACATACAGGCACTCAATCTATTCCATTTTACTGCAGGCCACCTCTGCTCCTCTGGTTTTGAACAAGTTTTTGGACTCGCCACATACAGGCACTCATCTTTCCTTTTACTGGAGGGCCCCCTACCTGCTCCTTGGTTTGAAACATTTTTGGATTGGACTGCACACATACAGCAACTCAACTATTCCTTTTTACTGCAGTGCCACCTACCTGCTTCCTCTGTTTGACATTTTTGGGACTGCACAATACCGCACTCATCTATTCCATTTTAACTGGAGGGCCACCTACCTGCTCCTCTGGTTTTGCAACATTTTTTGGACTGCCACTCGGCACCAACTATTCCATTTTACTGCAGCCACCTACCTGCTCCTCTGGTTTGAACAATTTTTTGACGGGCCACATCAGCGCACTCAATCTATCCTTTTAAACTGCAAGGGCCACCTACCGCTCCTCTGGTTTGAACAATTTTTGGACTGCCCATATCAGGCACTCAATCTATTCATTTTACTGGAGAGCCCCCTACCTGCTCCTCTGGTTGAAGATTTAGTTTGGGACTGGCCACATACAAGGCACTCAATCTCTTCCATTTACTGTGAGGGCCCCTACCTGCTCCTCTGTTTTAAAAAAGTTTGTGACTGCCCATAACACATGCACTATCCAAATTAAATGGTCTCCATACAGCCTCCACACGTTGTCTCCCATTGCTACCGGTCCAAAAGTCCCGTCCTATAGCTCCTCCAAACATCGTCCCTTTAGCAACCTAGTGTGTCAGGCAAAATTTGGGTTGTTTTCAATGTATATCCACATACAAAGTTGTGAACTTGTCGCCACCACTATGGTTATCCACAAAATATACTTGGCAAACTTTTACCATTAGGGATATAATTTCAGCGATTCTTGCTCCTCGTGTGTACATGCCCCTCACCCGGCATATCCAAACTTATAAAGAACGCTACTACACTTGATCTTAATCAAAAGTTCTAGAAGTGCTGTTTGGGGAGTAGCTAGAGACAGGGGCTGGATTTGGCGAAACGCCTCGCCTGGCATCGGAACGCCAGCTCCAATGCACATCAGTCGCTTCTTGCGCATCTGTTACATTCCCCTCCACCCTCCTATTTCCCAAACTTATAAGAACGCTCTACACTTAACTTGGTGCAGGCTGGGACCGAGTCTGACCCTAGGGGCTGGTCCATATACTACTGCCTGCAGAGGATTGCGGTTCCTACCTCGGTCCAGTCTCAAAGGCTACTATACCATCCTCCCCCCCTCCTCACCTCCTCCTCCTCCACCTCCGAATTAACCATTCCGTGTCATGGCGCCATCAGCGGTAGCGCTAGGCACAGCAGCATGCCGTCGCTAAGCGACCTTCATGCGGTGCGTAAACTGCTGAGCCTAGGCGATAAAAGGCACACCGCCCAAGAGCTTTACAGCAATTCCACATCAAAGTTGTTACCTTTGTCTCCACCCTCTGTGTATCCACAAATAGTACTTGGCAACCTTTAACCATTAGATATTATTTCAGCTTGCGTTCTTGCGCATCTGTGACATTCCCTCACCCGCCATATCCTAAACTTATAAGAACGCTACTACACTTGATCTTATACAAAAGGTTCTTAGAATTGCTGTTGGGGAGTGCCCTATAGACAGGGCTGTTTTGGATTGGCGAACAGCTCGCATGCAGCGGAGCGCCAGCCCCTCCATGCCAAATCCACTAACATAGTTTTAACTGCAACTGCAGATCACCTTTAATCTACTACTAGTTCACTGCCCCATAAATGGTCCCCTTATCAACCACGAGCTGTGTTCAGCAGAATTTTGGGTTGTTTCATGGCTTCCATTTAAACTTTGTCGCCACCCCTGCTTTGTAATCCACAAAATATACTGCAAACTTTTATCATGTACCGGATATATTTTGAGGCGCTTCTTGCCTCACCCCCTCCTTTGGTTCCTCTCTGCCACCCATTGTTTTTAAGCTGATTCCATGTAGGGTATGTTCGCCATGACACTCTCTAGCCTGCTGGCCGCTGCCTCGGCATGCCGTCCCCTATAGTGTCAGGGTCAATTATGATGTTTAGATGCTATCCTAAGCTTCATTCTGAGTCATTCTGTCACTCTGTCATGGCCATGCTGTTGCCCATAATTTTTGGCATAATGGGCGATTAGGCAGCCTCAGAGGCATCCATGCATGCTGCCCCTGCTGTTTCCTGGTCCATTTCCGTTTGTTTCCATCTTTTCTGAGGTTTCCCAGGTGTTTGGCCAAGGCTTCCCTGGCAGACCTTGGTCCCCTTGAAAAATGCTCGAGTCTCCCATTGACTTCATGGGTTCGTTCTTCGAGACGACACTCGATCATCGGGAAAATTCGTCTCGCACATCAACGTACCCTAGCATTTTTGTTCTTCACTCTATACCTGACGAAAGTGCGGCGCGCCCTTAGTAAATAATCCCCACTTGGTAACCTACCCTCTTCTATTAAAGACATCTACACTTACAAATTTTGTAAAATTCACTACACATACTTACTTTTCTCCTCCTTTCTCCTTCCTCCTCGACCAACCCCGGAACGGTCTTCTTTAATGTGACACACACCAGGATCGCTCTTAACGAAGAGTTCTAATAAAGCATCAACAAGAGCGCCCGATGGCAATGTCCGGCTCCCCGTGCGGTAAATTCCACGCCTCTTGTTTGACTTGCCTCCTCCTTCTCTCCCTGCTAGAAGGGAGTTACTACGCGAGAGTTGTGAATTCATGCCTCTGCCAATAGATACCTACCTCACCTACCTCCCAACATCAGAGAAGGGTAATGTACATGAAGCCAAATAATTAACAGCCAGGAGCGCCGACACGAATAGCGCTCTGTATCGCTAAAAAAAGACAGCAAAACTATAATAATTTATTTTAACTGAAATTTCTGGTATTATATGGTGTATAGATTGCCTTAATTCAGCATTTGCCTTAGCGATGCCCTGACTTATCACTTACCATAATCAGTTGTGTTCTGGGTCAGACAGCCTACGCACGTCTCTGTCCCTACTGCCCCGCTTCTACTGTCTACTCTACGCTTTCATTACTACTATGTTTCACGGACCCTACCTATCACCCACCCGGCGCCACACTAACTACATTCAACTCACTCAGCCACTAAAGGACACATGATGATAAACTGCTTAAAGGCGGCTTCTACTACTGTTTGCAACACTACACAACGATCACAGGGTTCTAGTCCTTACATTAATACCCATTGCATTATTGTGAAGACATTGAAATGAATTAAACATAAATAATAGCAACCATGGGCGTTTGACGTACTGAAAAGAATCCATGCAAATTATCCCGTATTGATCTGCTGTCGTGCTGATTCTATGTTACCCATGTGTCACATCAATCAGAAAACAATGGTACACGCGCCACTTAAGATAAAAATCGTAAGTATATTACATTCTTGGACCAAAGGCCAAATGGGGCACTTTGACTTTTGGGACCGTCAACCAGTTACATTAGTGATTATTAAATCAGTGGTCACCCCAAGGAATACTAATATTCTTCTATTCATATAATTGAATGGGGTCTGGAGGTTTAATCTAGCAGTTGTTAAGATCCTACAAGTTCTCCAGTTCTTTTCTGAATTACTTTTATTAAAACAATTGTTCCCAGAGCAATCTTCATCCCAGTGTAAGCCCCAAATTTTAGGCTCTTGCAGGTGTGTAGGATAGATAATAGGCCATCTTCACCTGAGTTTTTTTAAGCCAAACCCATTGAGTATAAGAAGATGGCCGTCTATTCTAGTTCCTGTTATCCACCATCAAAATACATGACCGTTAATGTTATAATATACAGTAGAATTATTTCCATTTAATCCCATTCTCATCCAACCCTTCCCCTCTGGGTACAACTTGATGGACTGGTTCTTGTGTCTATGTGTCTCCTGGTTTTCCCTCGTCGTAACTAGTTAAGTGTCATGGAGAAACAGAGCAGCGCTCAACCATGTAATAAAAAAAAAAAAACATTAAATTCCTGTTCTCGCACCTCGTGGTTCAAGGGATTTGTTACCTTTAGGAAAAAGTAACAGCCGAACTCTGATCATGGGCCGGTTCTAGACAAAATGGGGCCCGGGGAAAACTAAAAGTGGGGGGCCCAAAATAAAAAGTATTTGTTGACCAGTCACCATCAGTAAAAGGCTCGCTTAGCATGGTAAACAAACTGAATATGGGAGAATTTTGTTTAGGAGATGATCGATGATAGGGAGATTGATGGGCACAGCACGGGTGGCTCCCGGTGTTAGCACTACAGAGTCTGCCGCCACTGGTCCAATATCTGCAAAAGGGTTTCTTATGTTCTCTCATGGTTTGCTTGGATTTTCCTGGGTCTCCTCTGGTCTCCTCCCAACACTCCAAACCATGACTGGTAGGTGATTATATGTGACCCATGGGGTAGGGACTGATTCTGACAACACTGTGCAGCGCTGCATAATTTGCAGCAAAGGGAAACGGTAAAATCCATGAAGGGGACACCAAAAATTGTTGCAGAAAATTCACTGTGCTTTTACAACGATCTATCATTGTTGCTCCTTCCACAATGGTTGACCCAAAAATAATCCATTACCAAGTAATGAGATAACACCAAGTCACTTTTTTAGATGTTTGCCAATTGTATTAGCAGCAAATAACAGAACCCTCCGTTGCTTTCTAGAATTTAAACCCCTTAATGAACGCCTCTTCGGGTTTTTTACGGCGGTCATTAAGGGTACTATTCTCTGATGCGACCGCCTTTCTACTAAGGCGCACGCGTCAGAAGAAGATTTTGAGGAAAAATCGGTCAGTATAGTGCCGGTTGTGGGTGTGATATACAGCCACATACCACGGCACGAACACCCGGGATCGAAGAAACTCAGATCCCGTGGTTTGAACACAACAACCCCTTACTACTGCCGCGTCAAGCAAGCGTTTGCAAGTGTGTCCCCCCGTGGATCGGACCCCCCGCCCGATGTGGCTACCGGGGATCCGACCCTCCTGCCGCTGCCCCGGGTACCGCGAGGACCCGAGGGTTGCGTGCTTCTCTCTCCGGTCTGCCTTCTGGTAGTGACCCGGCTCTGTACAGTACTAGCATGCGCCGCATGTCGTTACTTACACTATACACCTGCAAACTGGATGATCGCTATTAAGCCAAAAGTAGAAATGTTAAAAAAAGTTACAAAAAAAAATTAATCTTTTATATACTATATACATAAATAACATAAAAGTCCCATAACTCCCAGTAAAACACATAAAGCAAAATCAGTAAATAAAACACAAAAACATGTCAATATTTGGATCACCGGCCGTCCGTATTATCTGGTCAAATAACTAAATCAATATTGAACCCGCTCGTGAACGAGGAAAAAAAGAAACTAACGGTAAATTGTTCTGCCCCTGTAATAGACTGAAAGGGGAAGTGGTAATAATCTCATCAGAGATTCATGTAAGTAGATACTTTTACGTAGGTGCCTAGACATCAAAGGTTCCCACTCACAGACAACAGAGGCTCCTCATGGTTACTCATTTTATAATGAACATATATGCAGATATTGCAGTGGATTCTGCTCTAAAATCTCCTATTGGAGCATCTTCTGTAGCCTATGGAGGAGGGGTGCAGACTATTGCAACCCTACCTGGGCTCAGCGTGGTACCAAGTGATGTAATTGTTCATATAATGACTGGGAAAAACACCCTGAACGATGGCAATAGCAAATCACTGGCCACTGCTGATTTTTGCTCCTCCTCCTGTCTTCAGGGGGAGGAGAGTAAAAGGAAGTTACAGACGTAACACTCCATTGGAAGGACACGTTAGGTATCCTTACAATGGAGGCACTAAACACAATGGGGCACATTTACTTACCTGTCCTGAAAGTGTTCCCCGAAAGTGCATTATCCGACTGGAATGCACTCTGCCGCTATACACTAAGATCGTGTGCCAAATATTCTGCATGTGTCGCTTCACCGCTCAGGTCCGCCGGAGTTCACCTTTTTCTTTCTGGTGCATGTAAGTGCTTGGGCTTGCGACACAATTTGAATCTTACATCCCGCTCTCGGTCCGAATCAGTCAGATCATCCGGCGGCCCACTCCACGATTTTTGTTGCATGAGAGCCAGCATAGCCGCACCACAATCCGATCACGTGCAACACAATCCCCAGTTTAATACCTGACGAAAGTGCGGCCGCGGACCCTTAGTAAATAATCCCCAATGTGAACCTACCCTTCTTCATATTAAAGACAATCTACAATTACAATTTTGTAAAATTAAACTACACATACTTACTTTTCTCCTCGACCCCGGAACTGGTCTTCTTTAATGTTGACACACCAGGATCGCTCTTAAAGAAGAGTTCTAGAAAGCATCAACAGAGCGCCCGATGCAATGTCCGGCTCCCCGGGCTGTAAATTCACGCCTCTTGTGTGACGTTGCCTCCTTCTCCCATGCTAGAGAGGGAGTTGACGTCACGCGAGAGTTGTGAATTCATGCCTCCTGCACAATAGATACCTACCTCTCCAACATGCAAGAGGAAGGTAATGTCACATGAGAGGCGCAAATAATTAACAGCCAGGAGCGCCGGACATCGAATAGCGCTCTGTAGCGCTAAAAAAGACAGCTAAAAATATATAATTTCATTTTACTGAAATGTTATGGTATATATATATGGTGTATAGATTTCCTTAATGGCATGCATTTCCTTAGCGATGCCCTGACTTAGCACTTACCATAATCAGTGTGTGCTGGGTACAGAAAGCCTACGTACTTCTCTGTCCCTACTGCCCGCTTCTACTCTACTCTTTTGTTACATACTATTTTCACTGACCCTACCCTATCACCCACCCAGGCCCATACTCATTCAATCACTAGCCACTAGAAGGACACATGAGTGATTAGAACTGAAAGGCGGCTTCTACTACTGTTGCAACTACTACAACAACTACTAGTGTCTAGTTCTTACATTAACTAACCATTGCAATTAATTGTGAAGACATATAAATGAATTACAACTAATAATAGCAACCAATGGCGTTTGACGCTGAAAGAAGCCATTGCAATGTATCCAGTATGATCTGCTATGTCATGCTTATGCTATGTACCATGTGTCATCATCAGAAAACACATGGTACAGCGACCAATTAAGAAAACGTACAGTATATTACATTCTTGGATCCAAAGGCAAAATGGGGCACTTTGACTTTTTGGGACCGTCACTCCATGTACATTTAGTGTATATATTAAATCAGTGGCACCCCAAGGAATCTAATATTCATTGCTATTAATATAAATTGAACTGGCGTCTGGAGGTTTAATGCTAGCAGTGTTAAGATCCTACAAGTCTCCAGTTCTATGATTACTATTTTATTAAAAACAATTGTTCCCAGAGAATCTTCATCCCTGTGTAAGGCCCCCAAATTTTAGGAGGCTCATGCAGGTGTGTAGGATAGATAATAGGCTAATCTTCACCTGAGTTTTTTAAGCCAACATAGAGTAAAGAAGATGGCCGTCTATTCTAAGTCCTATTATCCACATCAAAATAACATTGACCGTTATGTTATAATATACAGTAGAATTATTTCCCTTTAATCCCATTCTCATCCAATCCCTTCCCCTCTGTGGTACAACTTGATGGACCTGTGTCTTGTGTCTATGTGTCTGTGTGTCTGTGTAACTATGTAACTGTGTATGAGAAAAGAGCATGCGCTCAACCACTGTAATAAAAAAAAAAAAACATTAAATCCTGTTCTCGGCACTCGTGGTCAAAGAGGATTTTGTTTCCCTTTAGGAAAAATAACAGCCGATGCCTTATCAGGGCCGGTTCTAGACAAAATGGGGCCCTGGGAAAAACTAAAAGTGGGGCCCCAAAATAAAAGTATTTTATGACCAGTCACCATCAGTAAAAGGCTCCTTTAGTATGGTAAAACAAACTGTAATATGGGAGAATTTTTTAGGAGATGATCGATGATAGGGAGATTGATGGGCAGCACGGTGGCTCCGTGGTTAGCACTACAGGCTTGCAGCACTGGTCAATATCTGCAAAGGGTTTGTATGTTCTCTCAGTGTTTGCTTGGATTTCCTCCGGGTCCTCTGGTCTCCTCCCACACTCCAAAACCATACTGGTAGGTTGATTAGATTGTGAGCCCCATGGGGTTAGGGACTGATCTGACAAGCACTGTGCAGCGCTGCATAATTTGCAGCAAAGGGAACGTAAAATCCATAGGGGACACCAAAAATTGTTGCAGAAAATTGCACTGTGCTTTACACAGATCTATCATTGTTTGCTCCCTTCCACAATGGTGACCCAAATAAATAACCATTAACCAAAAATCCATTACCAAGTAATGAGATAACCAAAAGTCACTTTTAGATGTGTTGCCAATGTATTAGCAGCACAATACAGAACCCTCCGTTGCTTTCTAGAATATTTAAACCCCTTAATGACCGCCCTATCGGGTTTTTACGGCGGTCATTAAGGGTACTTTCTCTGATGCGACGCCTTTCTACGCGCGCGTCCAGAAGAAGATTTTGGACAATCGGTCAGTATAGTGCCGGTTGTCGGGTGTGATATCACAGCCCAACCCGGCACAACACCCGGATCCGGAACTCAGATCCCGGGTTTTAACCACCCCCTTACTACTCGCCGCGTTCAAGCATAGCGTGCAAGTGTGTCCCCCGTGGATCGGACCCCCCCCCCGTGTGGCTACCGGGATCCGATCCCTCCTGCCGCTGCCCCGGGGTCCCGACGAGGACCCAGGCGTTCGGCTCCTCTCTCCCGGTCTGCCTTCCTTCAGACCCGGCTTGTACAGTACTCTAGCATGCGCGCATTTTACTTACACTATACCCTGCAATACTCGGATGATCGCTATTCAAGCCAAAAGTAGAAATTTAAAAAAAGTTACAAAAAAAAATTAATCTTTTATATATAATTAATAAATAAATAAAAGTCCCATAACTCCCCAGTAAACACATAAAATGCAAATACAGTAAATAAACACAAAAACATGTGACATATTTGGTATCACCGCCGCTCCGTATTAGCTGTCACAATAAACTAAATCAATATTGAACCCGCTCGGAACGAGAGAAAAAAAAAACTACGAAAAACTTCCCGTAATATCAATTTTTCATCAACACCATCACAAAATGTTCTAAAAAGTGATCAAAAACTATGTTCCCTAATATGACCGACTGAAAAGAACAACTCTTTCGCAAAAATAAGCCCTCAACCAGGTCGGACACATAAAAATCAGAAGTTATGGCACTCAAAATAAAAATTGTCAAAGTAAAAACAATGCGATATTCCCAATTTGGTTTTGCTCAGGAAAATTGAGCAAGATAAGAAAAACATATAAATAGGTATCACGCAATCGTAGTGAACCAGAGAATAAGATAAAATATTATTTTACATTACGTGACGGGGGGGAAAAAATTCTAAAAATCCAAAATAAAAATTGATGATTTTGTTTGTGTCCCTTGAAATAGTTAATAAAATCTCAGGAATAAGCTATAGACCCCTAAATGAATTATCTATACATTGTATCTCATTCGTAAAAAATAAGCCCTCATACTGTTTGCATTACCAAAAAAAATAAAAATGTATAGGTCGTACAATGTGACAATACAAATCTGCAGTGAATGGCGCCTCCAGTTCATTCTATGGCTCGGGCTTGCGGCCGTACAGAAGTTACCACCACATATGGTGTATCAGTACACTCTGGAGAGTGGGCATCAAACGTTGCAGTGCGTTCATCTTATTATTCTGAAACTGTCAGTTTGGCGTAAATGATGTATTTCCAAAAAATTCATGTTTCTAAAATCGCAGGTCCATATTGTTTAAACCCTGTGAACACTTAAAGGGTAATTGGACTTATAGAAGTGTTTTACATACTTTGTGAGGGTGAATTTCTCTAGTGGGGTAATTTTATGGGGTTTTACTATTTTAGGCCCTTACAAAGTCACTTGGAAGCTGAGTTTTCCCTCAAATGTGAGTTTTGGCAATTTCATGGAAAATGAGAAAAATGACACCTAAAGTTCCACCTCATAAACATCCTAGAAAAGTGAGAGGATGAATAAATAATCATCCCACATAAGCAGACTCCGTAAATGTATTTATCAAGCTTTTTTGGGTAGTTTTACTTCCTATCTGAAAGCAAACATTTCAAACTTGGAAAATGAAGAATTTTACAAACTTTTGCCAAATTTTCCTTTTTTTCAGAACGAATCGCAAAACGTATCACTTAAATTTTATACACTAACATGAAGTACAATGTGTCACGAGAACACTTCTCAAAATCACCGGGATATGTTAAAGCGTTCCGAAGTTATAACCAATTAACCTGAGACATGTCAGATTGAAAAATCAAGTCTGGTCATTGAGCTGAAACTAGTGTCGGTGGATAAGAATTTAAGTGAGAGCGTCAGAACATGGTTAATGGAGGATGGTGTGTGAAATAAAACTTTATTCCTGACTGTGTGGGTGTGTTTTTTTGGTGTACATATGCTTTACGATATGTTCTGGTCGCAGTGTAATATGTACACATTAGGCGAAGAGGATGTTTCATAGTATCAATCGTGTCAATTTTCCCAAAAAAACCCAAAATCCAACATAAAAGGCAATAAGAGAGAAAGTTATTCTTAGAAAATTTTGGATAGGGAGAGTTAAAACATAACTATTAGTTGATTATATTACTTATAAAATTGTAGTAACATATAAGTACGATTAATGTATTTCCATCTCTGTGGTTGAGGCAGGACTGTGTGCACAAATTATCCTGCAGCCTTAAGATCTTAGTCAAGGAGCTTACACTTAGGGGGCTGTATCTCTGGCTCTGTGAACCCATAGAACATCACTTCTTTTTACTATAAAAGAAGGAGTCCTCTCTCTTTTTAAATAATCTTAAATTTGTTTTTACGTGTCAGGAAACGGAGATATTCACTGTTTTAAACTGCCATCGGAGTGATTTTGTTATATATAAAATGAGACCCTGATATTCTCACTTAAAACCTGAATACTCTGGATCCCTTGGCACCTAGAAACAAGATTCAAGGTTCTTTTTTAAAGAAGATATTCTCCTCTGTCAGGTGGGCCTGGGCCATTCCCAACTTTGCCTACCCTAGACGCCGGCCTGTGCCTTTATAATGAATAGCTTTTCCCTATGTGAACATCCTAACATGCCACTTCTGCAATAAGTAAACCATAGTAGGACAAGTAACCCTCTTCTCTCTTCTTCCCTGTGATCTCTCGAACATTCCAAGACACTGAAGGAATATGACGCCAAAAAATTTAAAAAAAAAAACGTCACTAGCAAATTAGTTTATTCGTGAACTAAAATGGGGTAGGCATTGAGTAAACCTCACCCAATAGGTGGGTCATTTTATATCAGGGCCGATGTCGCTGTTTTTCCTCACAAGACGTGTTTACCCGACATATTCTTCTTGGCGCCGCTGTACTGACAGTGCCCCGGGTATTTGGCGCCGGAGCATCGGATTGTGGCGCATCCGGCGGCTGGCACATGGCGCCGGTACGGGAAATTCGGCGGGGCGTGGGGCCGAACGAAACCGACTATTCGGAAAACACGCACGGCATTTCAAAAACCGGAAAATGTTGTCGCTTAAGGAACGCTTACCGTAATCCCTGGGTCCAGCTGGTGCATTCCGGCCGCGATGAGTTTTACTTTCAGCTCGCAGACAGCAGCGCACCTGTGGACAGGCGAGACTACACTTATTAAAGTCCCCGAGCCATACACAAACCGGAATCCAGAGCGGTAGAAGCCGCCCTGGAACGCGAAGGACCGGGTAGTAAATTGACCATATAGTCATGTCGAGTTATATTTGGGGACATTCAATTGTCAAAGCCAGGGAGTGGGTAATAATAATTAATACCATATAATCTGTATAATTTTGTATAGCGCACACAGATTACACAGCGCTGCACAAAACTTGTCACATCAGTTGCTGTCACCAATCAGGCTCACAATGTAATCAACCTACCAGTATGTTTTGGAGTGTGGGAGGAAACCGGAGGACCCGTAGGAAATCCATGCAAACATGGAGAGAACATACAACTCTTTTCAGAAAATCAATTTTCAAAAAAATGTTGACACCTGGGAACTTGAACCCAGGTCCCCAGCGCTCCAAGGCTGTTATACTAACCACTAAGCCACCGTGCTGCCCACAGTGGTAGACCAAGTAACTTTGGACCATGATTTATGTTTTTCTTGTTCTTTAAGTGCACATGTTTAATGCACAAGCAGGAGTGATAGAACACAAATAATACACAGAGTGATATTACACTACACTGATAAGGCACACAGTGATGTCACAGTACATTATTAGGGAATCCAATGAAGTCGATGTAGTAAGAATGTACACCATAGTGCCACATTACATTAATAATACACACAGTGATATAACCACACAAAATGCCAAATATGATTCCACATAACATGAATAATGCACACAGTGATAAAACACAACACAGATAATACACACAGTGATGTCACAGTAAAGGGACCATACACACATGATTTTCAACACGGACCAGGGATAATACACACAGTGCTGTCACGGTAATAGGGATAATACCCACAGTGGAATTCACCGTACAGGGATAATCACACATTGATGGCACGGTTACCTAATCATGGCCCGCGTTGTCAAAGGATAATTTCAACAGTGGATGTCCACAGTAATGGGAAAATAATAACAGTGGTGGTCACAGTACAGGATATACACCAGGAGTCCCACAGTACAGGGATAAAACACAGTGATTTCACATTTATGGAGATAATGCACACAGTGATGTCACGTACATGGATAATACAACACGTGATGTCACAGTACAGGGATAATACATACAGTGGTTCACAGTAGAGGATCATGCCCCACATTGATGTCACAGTACAGGGATAATACCCCAGTGATGTCGAAAGTAAGGATTACACACAGTGATGTCACATTATGGAGATAGCACACAGTGATGTCACAGGTACAGGGATAATACCACAGTTATTCACAGTACAGGGATCATATCATACGTGGTGTCCACAGTAAGGATATTGCACACAGTGAGGTCCACGGACGGGATAATACACACAGTATTCACAAGGGGAAAACAAAAAAGGGACAATACAACCCAGTGAGGTCCAGTACAGGGATAATACACACATTGAATGTCACGTACATGAATCATGACCCGTTTGTCCACGTGATAATTCAAACAGTGTTGTCACAGTAATGGGAAATATACCAGTGGTGTCACAGTACAGGTATCATACACCGTTATGTCATAATCCAGGTATATACACACAGTGATGTCCACAGTACAGGGATAATACCACAGTGTCCATTATGGAATAATGCCACAGTGATGTCCAATGTAACAGGATAATAACACACGTGGATGTCACAGTACAGGGATAAACATACAGTGGGTCCACAGTAGAGGGATAATGCACCAGTGTATTCACAGACGGTAATCATACCACAGTGATGTCACATTACGGGATAATAACACACAGTGGATTCACAAGCACGAAGATAATACACACAGTGATGTCACAGTACAGTGATAATACCACATGTTTCACAGTACAGGGATATACAACGTGGATGTCCACAGTACAGAGATTAATATACACAGAGTGTCTGTCCAGTACAGGATAATACACCAGTAATGTCACTGTACATAATAATTACACACAGTGTGTCACGTACAGGAAATACACACTCGAGTCGTCATGCACAGTACAAGGGATAAATAACACACAGTGGATGTCCCACAGTAACAATGAATGCACACAGTGAGGTCACAGTACAGAGATAATACCCACAGAGGTTTCACAGTATACGGATAATACACACAAGTGATGTCACAGTACATAATAAACCACAGCGATGTCACAGTACAGGGATCAACAACAGTGATGTCAACAGTACATGGAAATATACACATGATGTCAGAGTACCGAGCTACACACATAGTGATGTCGAATACAGGAATAATACACATACACCATGTCACAGTACATGGAATACACACAGAGGTGTCACAGTACATGGATAATACACACAGATGTGTCAAAGTACATGGATAATGACACACGGGGATTCCCAGTACAGGGTAATACCCACAGAGGTGTCACAGTACAGGGATAATACATAGTGAATGTCACAGTACAGGGATAATACACACAGTGATGTCTACAGTAAGGGACTACCACAGTGATTGTCAACAGTACAGGGATAATACAGACAGTGATGTCACGGTACATGAATCATGGACACGTTGTCACAGGGATAATTCAAACAGTGGGGAAAAATGTGGGGGGTGGGTCCCCCCACAGTAATGGGAAATATACACAGTGATGTCACAGTACAGGGATACACACCCAGTGATTCACCGTACAGGGATTATACACACAGTGATGTCACAGTACAGGGGATAAACATCAGTGGTGTCACAGTAGAGGATAATGCACACAGTGAGGTCACATACAGTGATACATACACACAGTGATGTCACATTACAGGGATAATCACTCAGTGGATGTCACTTATGAGATAAGCACACAGGTTTCTCATAAGGGATAATACACACATTGATGTCACAGTAACAAGGGATAATACATACAGTGGGTCACAAGTAGATGGATAATGCACACAGTGATGTCACAGTACAGGATAATACACACAATGATGTCCCATAAGGACAATACACACATTGATGTCACAGTCAGGGATAATACACACATTGATTTCAACTGTACATGAATCATGTACCTGGCCACAAAGGGATAATCAACAGTGATTCACGTAATGGGAAAATATACACAGTGGGTCACAGTACCGGGATATACCCCCAGTTATGTCATAATAACAGGAGTAATACACACAGTGGATGTCACAGTACAGGGATATACAACCACAAAAAAAAGTGTGTCCCCTTATGGAGATCTCACACGTGATGTCACATTACAAGGATAATACACAACAGTGTGTCACAGTCAGGTTCTACATACTGTGGTGTCACGTAGAGGATACTGCACACAGTGATGTCACAGTACGGGGCATAATACACACATGATGTCACATTAAGATAATACAACAGTGGATGGTTCACAGCACAGAGATAGATACACACAGTTGATGCCCACAGACAGGGATAATACACCAGAGGTGTCACAGTACATGATGATAAACACAGTGTGTCCCCCAGTACAGAGTAATATACCAGAGTGATGTCACAGTCAAGGATAATCCACACAGTAAATGTCACTGTAGAGATAATATACACCAGTGATGTCACAGTACAGGGAAATACACCAGTCATGTCACATACAGGGTAATACGAACACAGTGATGTCACAGTACACAGGGATAATGGCACACAGTGAGTTCCAGTACAGAGATAATACACACAGAGGTTTCACAGTACCGGGATAATACACACGTGATGTCACGTACAGAGATAACTACACCACAGCGATGTCACATACAGGGACTCATACAAACAGTGATGTCACAGTACAGGGACAATAACACATGCTGTCAGAGTACAGAGATATACACTATATCCACAGTACAGGAATATACACACAGCCATGTCACAGTACATGGAAAAACACACAGAGGTGTCCTTATACATGGATAATACACACCGAGGTGTCAAAGTATCATGATAGACACACAGTGATGTCACAGTACAGTGATAATACACACAGAGGTTCACAGTACATGGATAGAGCATACATTAGTCACAGTACAGGGATAATACACCCGTGATTTTCACAGTAAAGGCCAATTAAACCACAGTGATGTCAAGTACAGGGATAATACCACAGTGATGTCACGGTAACATGGAATCATGGACACTTTGTCCAGGATAATTCAACATTGATGTCACGTAATGGAAAATATACACATGATGTCACGTACGGGATAATACCACAGTGATGTCACAGTACAGGGATAATACACACGTGATTCACAGTACAGGGAAATACCCCCATTGATGTCACAATCAGGGATAATACACACAGTGATGTCACAGTCCAGGATAATACACACATGATGTCACATTATGGAGATAATGCACACGTATTCACAGTACAGGATATACCACAGTTATGTCACAGTACAGGGATAATACAACAGTGTGTCCACATTAAGGGATATGCACACAGTGATGTCACGGTACGGGGATAATACACACAGTGGATGTCACACTTACATGGATCATAACTCAGTGATGTCACATCACAGAGATAATCAACACAGTGATGTACAGTCACAGGATAATACACACAGAGGTGTCACGTACAGGGATAATAACACACAGTGATTCACAGGTACAGGATAATTACACAGAGTGATGTCACAGTACAGGGATAATCACACAGTAATGTCGCTGTACAGAGAATAATATACAACACGGTGATTCACGTACAGGGAAAATCCCAACGTAATTCAACATTACAGGATATACACACAGTGATGTCACAGTACGGGATAATGCACGACAGTGATGTCACAGTACAGCGAGATAATACACACGAGTGTCACGTACAGGATATCACACAGTGATGTCACAGTACAGAAATAATACACACAGCGATGTCACAGTACAGGGATCATACAAACAGTGGATGTCACAGTACAGGACAATATACACAGTGATGTCAGAGTACAGATATATACACATAGTGAGTCACAGTACCGGATAATACACACAGCAATGTCACAGTACATGTAAAATACACACAGAAGGTTTCCAGTACATGGATAATACACACCGAGGTGGTCAAGTCATGATAATACACACAGTGGTGATGTCCACAGTACAGGAATACACACCAGAGTTGTCACAGTACAAGGGATAATCATACCAGTGATGTCACAGCACAGGGATATACACACGGTGATGTCACAGTACAGGGATAATACACAATGTTCACAGTACGAGATAATCTACACACAGTGATTCACAGTACAGGGATTAATACACACAGTGATGTCACAGTACAGGATATACACACAGTGATGTCACAGTACGGATATACACACATAAGGTGTCACAGTACAGGGATAATACACACATTGATGTCACACACAGGGATAATACACACAGTGATGTCACAGTACATAGATATATACACACAGTGTGTCCACAGTACAGAGAAAATACACACGAATGTCACAGTACAGGGAAAATACACACAGTGATGTCAACATTACAGCGGATAATACACACGTGAGGTCACGTACATGGTAATCCACACACAGCATGTCACAAGTACGGGATAATCCACACATTGAGTCACAGACAAGGGCTAATACACACAGCGATGTCACCGTACAGTGATAATACACACATGATGTCACATGTAAGGTATAATACACACCCCAAGTTTTTTGAGCACATGTACAGGGATAATACACACAGAGATGTTCCACGTAAAGTATAAACACACAGGATGTCACAGGACAGGGATAATGCACACAGAGATTTCAACAGTACAGGATAATACACACAGGGTGTCACAGTACAGGGATCATACCCACAGTGATGTCACAGTACAGAGATAATACACACAGTTATGTCCACAGGAAAGGGATAATACACACAGAGGTGTCCACAGTAATGGATAAAAACACACAGTGATGTCACAGTACAGGAATAATACACACGTGAATGTCACATACAGGATAATACACACGTGATGTCACCGTACATGGATAATACACCATGATCACATACAGGGAAAGACACACAGTGATGTCACAGTAAAAGGTTAATACACACAGTGATTGTCCACAGTACAGAATAATACACACAGTAATGTCACAGTACAGGGATAATACCACACCGAGTCACATCACAGGGATATATACGATATTGTGGCACAGTACCAGGATTATAACACACAGTGATGTCATGATACAGAGATAATACAACCGGTTGTCACAGTACAGGGATATACACACATGATGTCACAGTACAGGATAATACACACCGTGATGTCACAGTACAGGGATAATGCACCACAGTGTGTCACAGTACAAGGTATAATACACACAAGTGATGCCACAGTACAGGGATAACACACATAGTGTCACAGTACAGATAATCCACACAGTGATGTCACAGTACAGGGTATAATAACACAGTTGATGTCACAATACTAGATAATACACACAGTGAATGGCCAGTATCAGGGATAATACCCCAGTATGTCACAGTACAAGTTGATAATACCCACATTGATGTCACAGTAAAGTATAATCACACAGTGATGTCAAGTACGGGATAATGACACACGAGATGTCACCGTACAAGGGATAAAAAACCCACGTGATGCACAGTACAGGGATAATAACACCAGTGATGTCCACAGTACAGGGATAATACACACCGTAATGTTCCAGTACGGGATAATCACCAGATACTTGTCACAGTAGGATATCCCACACTGATGTTCACAGCTCATGATAAGATAATACACAGTGTATGCACCGTACAGGGATTATACACACAGCGATTTACAGTACAGGATATAACACACAGGGATGTCACAGTACAATGGATTCTACACCAGTGATGTCACTGGTACAGGGTATATACACACAAGCGATGTCCCAGTACAGGGCTAATGCCCACTGATGTCACAGTACTGATAGACACACAGTGATTGTCACAGTACAGGATAATACACACAGGATGTCACATACAGGGAGACACACAGTGATGTCACAATACAGAGCTAATCCCACAGTGATGTCCAGTAACAGGGATAATAAACACAGTGATGTCACAGCACAGGGATAAGACAACACAGTGATGTCACAGTAAAGGATATACACATAGAGATGTCACAGTCCAGTGAATATACACACAGTTATGTCATAGTACAAGGGATCTACACACACTAGGTGTCAACGTACAGGATAATGGCCACACAGTGATGTCACAGTACAGGGATATACACACATGATGTCCAATACAGAGATAATACACCCGTGATGTCACAGTACATGGATTACACACGTGATGTCCAGTACAGGGATAGACACACAGAAGTCACATTATAGGATAATACAACACAGTGATGTTCACAGTAACAAGATAAATGCACACAGTTATGTCACAGTACAGGGATAATACACACGTGATCTACAGTATAAGGATAATACATACAAATTGAGTCACAAGTACAGGGATAATCCACACAGTTGTGTCCCAGTACAGGATAATATACACAGTGAGTCACCGTACAGAGATAATAACACACGTGCTGCCACAGTACAGGGATAATACACACATGATGTCACATACAGGGAAAATACACAGTGAGGTCACCGTACAAGCTATACCCACGTGATTCCAGTACAGATATAATACACTCAGAGTGTCACATACAGAGATCATACACTCAGAGTGTCACAGGTACAGGGATAATACACACAGTGATGTTCACGTACGGTATAAATACACACGGATGCCACATACAGAGATAATCCACAAGGATGTGCACAGTACAGGCTAATACACACCGAGATGTCACATACAGTGATGATAACACAGAGATCTCACTACGGGATCATACACACCGAGATGTCACAGTACAGGGATCATACACACAGTGATTCACAGTTACTGGATATTACACACAGGAATGGTCTCAGTACAAGGGATAATACACACACATTGATGTCACAGTACAAAGGGATAATCACACAGAGATGTCACATCCAGAGATAAACACCAGAGATGTCACAGTACAGGTATACCACAGTGATGTCACAGTACGGATAATTACACACAGGGATGTCCCCAGTACAGGGATATACACCCGTAATATGTCACAGTAAAGGGTAATACACCTAGTAGTCACAGTACAGGATAATACACACACTGATGTCACAGCACAGGATAATCTAACAGTGATGTCACAGTACAGGGATTATACACACAGCGATGTACAGGACAAGGTATAATACCACGTGATGTCACAGTACAGGGATTATCCACACATTGAGTCACTGTACAGGGATAATACACAATCGATGTCACAGTACAGGGATAAGCACACATGATGTCACAGTACAGGGAAAAATACACACAGTGATGTCACAATCAGAGATAATGCCACGTGCAGTCACAGTACAGGTAGGATACACGCATGGATTCCACAACACATGGATAATACACCAGTGATGTCACAGTCAGGGATAATACACATAGAGGTTGTCACAGTACAAGGATAATGCACACAGTGATGTCACATTACAGGGAAATACACACAGTGATTCAACAATACAGAGATAATACACACAGTGATGTCAACACAGTAGACAGGATAATACACACAGGATGTCACGCACAGGGAATACACACGTGATTGTCCACAGTACAAGGGATAATACACACAGAGTTGTCACAGTACAAGGATAATGCACACAGTGAGTCACAGTACAGGGATATACACGCAGTGATGTCCCACAGAGATGAAATACCCACAGTGATTTTCACATACAAGGGATCTAATACACACAGTATGTCACAGCAAGGGTAAATTACACACAGTGATGTCCACAGTACAGGGATAATACACACAGAGATTCACAGTATCGGATAATACACACAGTGAGGCACAGTACACGATAATGCACACATGATGTCACAGTACAAGGGAGAATAACACACTGATCTCACAGTATAAGGATACTACACCAAGGTGATGTCACTTCAGGGATAATACACACAGTGAATGTCCATTACATGGATCATATACCACATTGATGTCACAGTACAGGATATATCCCCATTGATTTCACGTACAGGGTAATACACCCATGATGCCACAGTAACAGGGGAGACTACACACAGTGTGGCACAGTACAGGATATACACACAAGTGAAATGTCACCGTACAGAGAGAATACCCACAGTGATTCACAGTACCGAGATAATACACTAGAGGTGTCACAGTACAGGTATAATACACACAGTGATGTCACAATCACAGGAATAGATACACAGTGAGTCATACCAGTAAACAGGGGGATAGATACACACAGATATGTCACAGTATATAGATAATACACAAGTGATGTCAAAGACAGGGATAACCACACAGTATGTCACAGTACCGGATATACCACAGAGATGTCACAATACAGGGATAATACACACAGTGATGTCACAGTACAGGATATACACCCAGAATGTCACAGTAAATAGAGATACACATAGTGATGTCACAGTACAGGGGATAAATACACACAGTGATGTCACAGTAACAGTGATAATGCACACAGAGATGTCACAGTACATGATAATACACACCAGATGTCAAAGTACAGGGATAATAACACACATATGTCACAGTACAGGATAATACACACAGAGATGTCCATTCAGTGATAAACACACAGATCTTTCCACAGTACCGGGAGACTACACACAGTGGGATGTCACAGTACAGGGGATATACCACAGAGTGTCCCCCGTACAGGGAAATACAAAACAACAATGATGTCACAGTACAGGGATAATACCACAGAGATGTCACAGTACAGGATAAATACACACAGTGATGTCACGTCCAGGGATAATACACACAGAGATGTTCCCAGTACAGTGATAATACAACACAGAGATGCTCACAGTACCGGGATAAATACACACAGTGATGTCACAAGTACAGGGATAATACACACGAGATTCCACAGTACAGGGATAACACACATGATGTCCACAGTACAGGATCATACACACAGAGATGGTCACAGTACAGGGAGAATACACACAGTGATGTCACGTCAGGGCTAATCTACACGAGATGGCACAAGTACAGGAATAATACACACAGTGATGTCACAGGACAAGGGGATAATACACACAGTGATGTCACAGTACAGGGATAATACAACAGAGATGTCACAGTACTGGATAAACACACAGTGAGGTCACAGTACAGGGATACTACACACAGAGATGTCACAGTACAGGGATCTACACACCGCGATGTCACGTACCAGGATAATACACACAGTGGATGTCACAGTCACAAGGGATAATACACACGTGATTGTCAAGTACAGGGAAATACACACAGTGGATGTCACAGTAACAGTGTAGTACACACATAGATGCACAGTACATGTCATACACACAGAGATGTCACAGTACAGGGATAAACACACATGTTCACAGTACAGGGATAATACACACAGAGATGTTACAATTACAGTGATACTAGACACAGATATGTCACATGTCCAGTGAAATACACACGTGATGTCACAGTAAGCCGGGATAATCACATCAGAGAATGTCACATACAGGGATATACACACATGGATGTCACAGTACAGGATAATACACACAGGATGTCACAGTACAGGGAGATACACACAGTTATGTCACAGTACACAGGGATAATACACACAGAATGTCACAGTACGTGATAATACACACAAGATGTCACAGTCTTGATACTCCACAAGTGATGTCACAGTACGGGATAATACCACAGAATTGTCAGCAGTACGGGATAATACACACAGTGATTCACAGTAAGGGATAATACACCAGATATGTCACAGTACATGGATATACACACAGTGATGTCACAGTACATGGATTACTATACCAGAGAATGGTCACAGTACAGGAATAATACACACAGTGATGTCCAGTACAGGATAATCACACAGTGATGTCACAGGTACAGGTAATACCACATAGATGTCACAGTACAGGGAGAATACTCACAGTGATGTCACAGTACATGGGGGATAAATTTTTAACCAAAACCACAAAAGAAAAAAAAAGAAATGTCACAGTACAGGGATATACACACCGATGTCACAGTACAGGGATAAATACCCAAATGATGTCACATTCCAGGGATATACACACAGTGATTCACAGTACGGGATATACAACAGAGTGTCACAGTACATGATAATACCCACACTGATGTCACATGTAACAAGGGGATAATACTACACAGTGATGTTCACAGTACAGGGGTAATATCCATAGTGATTTCACAATAAGTAGTAAAATTAAGGTCCCAGAACAAAGATGATAACATCCCATTATTCTACGATCAATGCATCATACTGTATGGAGAATACGTAACAGAACAAGGAAACCTGGAAGTTCAGTTTTCCAATATCCATATTGATTATATCTACTCTCTGGCCTTATGTTCAAACATTCAAAGACCCTATCGCGCAATTCTGCAAACTCTGGTAGTTATCAGCTTTAATGTAATCCTGTATCTGTATCCTGACTCCCCCCGACACTACATTACTCTTACCCATCATATGATGGATCACTGATACCTTCATATAACTTTACATATAGTTTAAGGGGATTGGGGCATTAGACCCACATTCGCAGTGCCATTTCAACACAAATATAATTAGGAATTCAGCCAAATCACGCAGCGATAACAGATCTTAACACCTACGTCCTGGTGTGATGGCTCATTTAAATAACCAGGACGCCCGGCCGTTTGGCCTCTCTTTCCTGATTCTGTTTCAAACGCAAAATTAAACAATGCATCATAGTCAGTAGATCAGAAACCATCGCCCTTCCAATAGATGACACCATAGATGGTGTATAATGCCTGCCAGCGCTTGTAGGGTACACCCTGTAATAGTGGGTACAGTAATTCCATCGGCATTCAAAATAGTGAACAGACATCGCCTAACACTGTCCGGTCATATGCACCTGTCTCTTTTCACACAATGTCAGCTATATATACATGAGCGAATTTATATGTAAAATTGATATGTGGTCCGGGTCACATGATGATGAAACAATAGTTCTGGTGAACTGATTTTCTGTCCTGTGAGCTTAGTGGCCCTAATAACCTGGTGGATATATTGAGAATATTAAGACAAAAACATATTTGGACATTGTGCAATTTTTGTTAATTGAAACATTATGTGCCATCTATCACGTTACCCCTTTTCCATCATGTACCAGGACACATACAAGCTCCCATTTGTGTCACTGAGGAAACCTGCATTAATGTGCTTATGTTCAGTGGTTTTTGCTCATTTGATGAGCATACAGAAGACTGGTTGTCTATCCATTGTCTAATCTATCTATCTATCTATCTATCTTCTATCTACTCATCACATATCATCTATCATCATCATCTACTAATCTAAAATTATTTCCTCTGTCTTTAATCTATCTATTATTTCTATCTATCTATCTATCAAGCAGCTGACTTCTATCTATCTATCTATCACTATGTAGCTACGTATCATCCAGCCTACTATCTACTCGAATCTATCTATCTCTACTATCAATCATCTACTATCTATAAATCTTCCTTCCTTCTTTATCTATCTATATCTATTTGTATCTATCTATCTATCGTCTATATATCTGTATCTATATATCTATCTACATAGCTATCAGGGCTCTGTCAGTAAGTCGCTTTGGCACTGCTTTTTTTCAAAGAGATTTTTATCAACTGGAGCAAAGATTTTCTATTGCAATGACAGCAACAGAGATGTAAACATGCAAGGAAGGGAAAATGATCAATCTATTATACATAGTTTAAACACTATTGGCTGAAACCTATTCTATTTATTAATAATTTTGTTACTCCTTTTACTCATAACATATCCTACAGATGCACATTCAGACCAGTAAGAACTTACCTGTACACACATCTTATACTTAGGTGTACACTTGTTTCCACAAGCAATGTCCAGAAGGGATCAATATAAAACACCTGTAGCAAGATGCAGTCTTTATCTTAATCTTATATGTAGTGCTTCTCTTGGTTGTCGTTTACTTGAATATAAACATTTAACCTCAAACTATCTAAAAGGAAAAATTTGTATGGACTGTAACGGCATGATATGTTTCGTAGAGTGTGGTTGTGTTGGCCAAAATACTGGTAGATAAACAAGATGCGAAAACCGAGGATAGTATGAAGGGGGAGTCAATCCTGCTTGGTAAACTGGGTGGATACGGAAACTCTGCTTTTCGGGATGTAAGGAGACACTCAGTGAGCAGAGTAGAAGAGTCGGTCACCTGTATGAAACTGGAAACTTAGTGCCTGAGTTACGCTAGCTAATTAGTGCTAAGGGATCAATATTATCCTAGGGTCTATACTGCTGGACTAGGACAAATGAAGTATCTAGGATCAAATAAATTCACACGTGCGACTGTGTACTCACCACGTACCAACAAGAGTCCCGTAGTATCCGAGATACATGCGACACGCTAAGCAGTCTAACAAAGAAGTGTTCTTGTCGACAAGGCTTTGGTGGTATAATTGTTTCCCCCCACCCAACCGTTATCGTCAAGCCAACCCCTCATGTCTGACGAAAACATCGATACGTAAACCATACAGGGTTACAAACCAAATGTATCACTATTTAAGGGGACAATCGAACCGCTTTGATTATTCTGGAAACCCAGTACATTGTTTTAACGAGAGCGTGATAATGTGAGGAACCTCCAGCCATTATGAGTGAATAGTTACAGTGAGTCGGAACAGACAAGTAAGAGTGCAGAGTCATGATAATCTAACAGGTGGAAATCATCCCACAATTAAAGGCAGTACCCGACATAATAAGGCGACACCGGTGATTTACTAGCACCGTGACATGCAAGGCCATCATGCTGGTAACAGTGTCTATAACTAGAAGTGGTGAGTGAGTGATCAACCGGTGAGCAGCCACTCGGCACTAGCAACACATTGGGACAGCTAGCGCCAATTCGTCACCTGGGGTACACAACGAAGTTTTTGTCTGAACTACAATTATAAAATATACAGTTGCATGACGCTACGATAAAGTTACAACGTCACGTACAAAACGCAAGGAACCTATCTGTGGACTTCGTAACAACTCTGAGAATGGTTGTAGGCTCACTGTGCCTAGTAAGAAGTTTGTGACTAATATGAATGTCAAAATCATGCAATACTACAACCAAATATACGCATATATTGTTAACGTCACAGCAAGCAGTAAGAGCGGGGAACGCCGGAAGAAAGATAATAGAATGATGAGGAGGGACACGTAAAAATAGGATTGTAGAAGTATGTGGGTAATTACTCTATTTGTTTGTACTAGTAGGCAGAGGCCATACTGGACGGCGCAAGAAACCGGAAAGGAATGGCACAGCAAACTGTCACATATTGGGCGCGACTCGTTGGGTTCGCGCTATTGTACTGAATGTACTGTGAAGAATGAATTGAAAAAACGAACACCCGGCCTCGGGGCCAGTGCCGAAAGCCAAGGCCGAAGGAATCGATCTCGGCACGGCAAACCGGGTGGAAGCCATCTGCAATCAGCTGTGGGCGTGGATGAGAAGTACGTCATGGTGTCTGCCTTAGCAGATCCGGAGCCGGGCATAGAGACAACGGCGCTGATTACTACGTCAATGCGCAGTTCTGGTACGGCTCGTTTTTTTTGTTTCTCCAGTCCCTTCAGATCCTCTCCGCACAAAGCCTAGACAATAACTAAGGGTGCACCAGGTTTGCTTCTGCCTGCCAGGGAAGTCACGCAGAGCCTATTGAAAATGCATCCGCTAGCCCTGACGGGCCGAGCCCTGGATGTGGAACAGTGGATGGATCCACTGTACATGACTAACATCTACTCAAAAATCAATCTCAGCTCCCTCTGACTTGCTGATGGACCATAATATTTCATCACGACACCAGAAAGTGGAGGAGGCCCTTAGCAGTAATATGTGCTAGCGCACCACTTTTAGCTTGTCCCGTGGTTAATACAGAAGCTGTTATCAGCTTTTGGACAAGGCAAACAAATTGATATTATTGACAGGACACACGAAAAATTTAAATCAGCATTCGAGTAATTAGTAGGTCATTATCCCTGTCCGCGGGAACCACACGTTAGTATATTTTTTGACTTCGCTTTCCATTGTATGATTCTATCTAATCGCTATCAATAAAGTCATTCATGTTATTTGTTCGTCAAAGATCTGCGTAAAGGCCTGGGACCGGCCAGTGTTGCTGTAAGGAATCTTTGTGTCATGAGTCCTGCAAATGTTTTTGGAAATGTCACACCAAATATTCTCATCAGGGATAATGAGCATTGGACTTGCCGAGTGCCGTGCCATGGATTGATCAGCCTATGGTGGGCGTTATATTGATATCGGCTGCACCTAGGTTCTTTTTCCCAACGTAGCGGAGCCAACGTGATCCATCCGTGATCGGACGATTACTGACGAAGGTGAAACTGCCCTTACCCACATGATTTACATTAGCAGCTGAGTGAAATGGAAATATATAAAACTCATCCACATTCTGCAAAAATAACCTGCTGCAGAATTGTGAGAGTTTCAGGGTTTTTACAAAAAAGAACACCTACGTCATGGCTGTTTATATAGCGCAGGCCTGACCGTACAGCACTCGAGTTTTAGGAATACAATGAAAATGAGCTGCTCCTTCTTCGGCCTGCACCAGGCAGTATTCAATTATTTTGACTGGAGGGTTCCTTTCAGGGACCGTAACGTTCCTCGCCTATGTCCACCAGTGTGCCTCGGTTTATAGTTTATTCACTCCCCCCTCACTGTCGGCGCCGCCAGTTCCTTTCCCACCCATTGATATTGCCGACAGCCTCATGGCCCAGTGGACTGGGCAAGTGAGGGGGAATTAATAAATTATAAGCGAGGTGCTCATTGCACTCAGCACATACGCCAGGGCACCTCAGACTATTTGTATTATTTAAAAAATCCTTTTCAGTGAAATTGCACCGTTTAGTTATAATAAAAGAATTCTAGAGAAGTGGTGGTGAGGACAGTCTACCATCAGTCAGTATGATAGTAGCTCCTATAAGCTCTATGATTTTAATTATTTGCGGTTAATTGCAAAATGTGTTTTTTTTCTGCCACAAGTTTGGAGACACTGTCTAAAATTTTACACAAAGTCAAATAAAATGGAAGTTTGTCTAAATGAGAGAGCCAAAAACTTCCCGTAATATACAATTTTTCATCAAACACCATCACAAAAAATGTTCTAAAAAGTGATCAAAAAAAGCTATGTTCCCTAATATGATACGACTGAAAAGAACAACTCTTTTCGCAAAAAATAAGCCCTCAACCAGGTCTGACAACATAAAAATACAGAAGTTATGGCAATAAAAATTGTCAATAGTAAAAACAATGCGATATTCTCCAATATTGGTTTTGCTCAGGAAAATTGAGCAAAGATAAGAAAAACTATATAAATGAGGTATCACCGCAATCGTAGTGAACCAGAGAATAAAGATAAAATATTATTTTTACATTACGGTGAACGGGGGGAAAAAAAATGCTAAAAATCCAAAATAAAAATTGATGATTTTGTTTGTGTCCCCCTTGAAATAGTTAATAAAATCTCATGAATAAGCTATAGACCCCCCTAAATGAATTATCTATACATTGTATCTCATTCCGTAAAAAATAAGCCCTCATATGTTTGCATTACCAAAAAAAAATAAAAATGTATAGGTCGTACAATGTGACAATACAAATCTGCAGTGAATGGCGCCTCCATTCATTCTATGCTCGGCCGTGCGCCCGTACAGAAGTTTACCACCACATATGTGGTATCAGTACACTCTGGAGGAATTGGGCATCAAACGTTGCAGTGCGTTTCATCATTTAATTTATTCTGAAACTGTCAGTTTGGCGTAAATGAATGTATTTTCCAAAAAAATTCCATAGTTTCTAAATCGCAGGTCCATATTGTTTTAACCCATGTGAAACACTTAAAGGGTTAATGGACTTAATAGAAGTTGTTTTACATACGTTGAGGGGTGAAGTTTCTATAGTCGGGTAATTTATGGGGTTTTACTATTATTTAGGCCTTACAAAGTCACTTGGAAGCTGAGTTTTCCCTCAAAATGTGAGTTTTGGCAATTTTCATGAAAATGAGAAAAATCGCACCTAAAGTTCTGCGCCTCATAACATCCTAGAAAAGTGAGAGGATGAATAAAATATCATCCCAACATAAAGCAGACATTCCGTAAATGTAATTTATCAAGCTTTTTGGGTAGTTTTACTTCCTATCTGGAAAGCAGAACATTTCAAACTTGGAAAATGAAGAATTTTTACAAACTTTTGCCAAATTTTCACTTTTTTTCAGAACGAATCGCAAAACGTATCACTTAAATTTTATAACTAACATGAAGTACAATGTGTCACGAGAAAACATTCTCAAAATCACCGGGATATGTTAAAGCGTTCCGAAGTTATAACCAATTATCGTGAGACATGTCAGATTTGAAAAATCAAGTCTGGTCATTGAGCTGAAAACTAGTGTCGGTGATAAGAGGTTAAGTGAGAGCGTCATAACATAGGTTAATGGAGGATGGTGTGAAATAAAAACTTTATTCCTGAATGTGTGTGTGTGTTTTTGGTGTTACATATAGCTTTACAGATATGTTCTGGGTCGCAGTGTTAATATGTAGCGACATTAGGCGAAGAGGATGTTCATAGTATCAATCGTGTCAATTTTCCGCCAAAAAACTATCACGAAATAAAAGGCAATAAGAGAGAAAGTGTATTCTTAGATAATTTTGGATAGGAGAGGGTTAAAAACATAACTATTAGTTGATATTATTCCTTATAAAATTGTAGTAACATATAAAGTGATTATTTCCATTATCTGTGAGGTGCAGCAGCTCCTGTGTGCAGCAAATTATCCCTGCAGCCTAAGAATCTTAAGGAGCGTTACACTTCAGGGGGCTGTATCTCTGGCTCTGTGACACATAGAACATCACTTCTTTTTTTCCTATAAAAGAAGAGAGTCTCCTCTTTTAAATTAATTTAAATTTGTGTTTCTACGTGTCAGGAAAACGGAGATATTAACTGTTAAACTGCCATCGGGAGTGATTTTTTATATATAAAAATGGCACCTGATATTCTCACTTTAAACCTGAATATCTCTGGATCCCTGGCACCTAGAAACAAGATTCAAGATTCATTTTAAAGAAGATATTCTCCTCTTTCAGGGGGCCCTGGGCATTTGCCCACTTTGCCTACCCATAGCGCCGGCCCTGTGCCTTATAATAATAGCTTTTCCCTATGCTGAACATCCATACATTGCCACTTCTGGACATAGAGTAACCATAGTAGGAACAAGACCCTCTTCTCTCTTCATTCCCTGTGAAATCTTCGCAACAGTCCAAGAACTGAAGGAATTGATCCCAAAAATTAAAAAAAAAACGTCACTAGCAAATTCAGTTTATCGTGAACTAAAATGGGTAGGGATTATGTAAACCTCACACATAGGGGGTCATTTATTAAGGGCCCGATTCGCGTTTTCCCGAGTGTACCGAAATTTTCAGTTTTTGCGCGCTGTTACTTTACAATTTGTCCACGGGTTTGGCGCACGCGGATCGGATTGGTGGAGCATCGGCCGCTGGCATGCGCGCGACGGAAATCGGGGGCGTGGCCCCGAACGAAAACCGACGTATTCGGAAAAAAAAACGCCGCATTAAAAACCGAAAATGTGTCGCTTAAAGGGACCGCTTACCTTCACTGGTCCAGGCTGTGTGCATTCGGCGCGATGGTTTACTTTCAGCGCAGCAAGAGCCATGGTGGAGGCGGAAAAGAACTACTTATTAATCCCGGCCCGGACCCGAAATCAGAGCGGAGAAGCCGCCGCTGGAACGCGAAGGACGCGGAATAGTAAATTGCCCCATATAGTCAGTTCGAGTGTTATTTGGGAATTCATAATTGCAGAGCAAGCAGGGGTATATAATTAATTAATTTAATTATAATCTGTATAATTTTGTATAGCGCACACAGATTACGCAGCGCTGCACAAAACTTGTCACATCAGTTGCTGTCACCAATCAGGTCACCAATGTATCAACTACCAGGTTATTGTTTTGGAGGTGTGGGAGGGAAAAAACCGGAGGACCCGTAGGAAATCCATGCAAAACATGGAGAGGAAACATACAAACTCTTCAAGAATGGTGGACCCTGGGAACTTGAACCCAGGGTCCCCAGCCGCTCAAGGCTGTGCTATAACCACATAAGGACACCGTGCTGCCCCACCGTGGCTAGACCCAGAACTTTGGGACCCTGATTAGGTTTTTCTTATTCTTTTAAGAAGTGCACATGTTTAATGCACAAGCAGGAGTGATAGAACACAAATAATACACAGAGTGATATTACACTACACTGATAATGCACACAGTGATGTCACAGTACATTATTAGGGAATCCAATGAAGTCGATGTAGTAAGAATGTACACCATAGTGCCCACATTACATTAATAATACACACAGTGATATAACACCACACAGATAATGCAAATAGTGATGCCACAGTACATGAATAATGCACACAGTGATAAAACACAACACAGATAATACACACAGTGATGTCACAGTAAAGGGACATACACAGAGTGATGTCACAGTACAGGGATAATGGCACCACAGTGATGTTCAACGGTATATAGGGATAATACACCACAGTGGAATGTCCAAGTACAGGGATAATACACACAGTTGATGCACGGTTACTGAACTCATGGCACGTTGTTCAAGGGATAATTTCAACCAGTGAGTCCACGGTAATGGGAAAATATACCACAGTGGTGGTCCAGTACAGGATAATGAACACCAGTTGATGTCCCCAGTACAGGGGATATAAACACAGGGATGTTCACATTATGGAGAGTAATGCACACAGTGGATTCACGGTACATGGATAATACAACAGTGAGTCACAGTACAGGGAAATACATACAGTGGTGTCCCACAGAGTAGAGGGATAAGTGCACACAGTGAGTTCACAGTACAGGGATAATAAACACAGTGGATGTCACAGTAAGGGGATAATTCACACGTGATGTCCAACATTATGGAGAAGACACACAGTGATGTCAAAGTACAGGGTAATAATAACAGTGAGTCCAGTTACAGGGATACATAGCATACAGTGGTGTACCAATAGAGGATAATGCCACACAGTGATGTCACAGAGTACGGAGATAATACACACAGTGATGTCACAGTAAAGGGACAATACACACAGTGATGTCACAGTACAGGGATAATACACACAGTGATGTCACGTACATGAATCATGGACACGTTGTCACAGGGATAATTCAAACAGTGATGTCACAGTAATGGGAAAATATACACAGTGGTGTCACAGTACAGGGATAATTTAACTACCCAAGTTATGGTCTACTTTCAGGGATAATAACACAGTGGGTAACACGTACAGGGAGTAGATACACCACAGTGATGTCACCATTATGAGAGAGGAATGACAAACAGTGATGTCACAGTACGGGAAATACACACAGTGATGTCACAGTAACAGGGATAATACATACAGTGGTGTCCCAGTAGAGGGATAAGCAACAGTGATGTCACAGTACGGGGTGATAATACACACAGTGAGTCACATTGACAGGGATATACACACAGTGATGTCACCAGCCAAGATAAACACACCGTGAGTCACAGTACAGGGGAAATTACCACAGAGTGTGTCACAGTACAGGGATAATAACACCAGTGATGTAACAGCGTACAAGATAATTACACAGAGTGATGTCACCGTACAGGGAAATACACACAGTAACTGTCAACTGTACAGAGATAATATAACACACAGTGATGTCACCACAGGGGAAAAACACACAGTTAATGTACAAGTAAGGGATAATACCACGTGATGTCACAGAAGGGGATTAATGCACACGTGATGTCACGTACAGAGATAATACACACAGAGGTGTCACAGTTACGGGATAATACACACAAGTGATGTCACAGTACAAAAAAACACACAGCGATGTCACAGTACAGGGATCAACAAACAGTTGATGGCACAGTACAGGGACAATATACACAGTGAGTGTCAGAGTACCGCGATTAATACACATAGTGATGTCACAGTACAGGAATAATACACACAGCATAGTCCAAGTACATGGGAAAATACACACAGAGGTCACAGTACATGGGTAAATACACACAGAGGTGTTCCAAAAGTACACGGGGATCTACACAACAGTGAATCGTCACAGTACAGGGATAATACACACAGAGGTGTCCACAGTACAGGATAATACATACAGTGATGTCACAGTACAGGGAAATACCACAGTGATTGCACATGTAAAGGACAATACCACAGTGATGTCACACGTACAGGGATCATACTGACAGTGAGGCACGTACATGGAAAATCATGACCGTTGGTCGACAGGATATTCAAACAGTGATGTCACAAGTAATGGGAAAATATTACACAGTGATGTCACAGTACAGGGATAACCCAAACACACAGTGATGTCACAGTACAGGGATAAGTACACCACAGTGAGTCACAGACAGGGATAATACATACAGTGGGTTCACAGTAGAGGAATAATGCACACAGTGATGTTTCCACAAGTACCAGGAGTAAACAACACAGTGAGTCAATACAGGGATAATACACCACAGTAGTCACATATGGAGGATATGCAACAGTTGGCGTCATACAGGGATATACACACAGTGATGTCACAGTACAGGGATAAAAATACAGTGGTGGTCACAGTAGAGGGTGATAATGCACACAGTGATGTCACAGTACAGGGATAATAACACAGTGATGTCACAGTAAGGACAATACACACATGATGTCACAGGACAGGGATAATCACACATTGTCACGTACATGAATCATGACACTGTCACAGGGATAATCAACAGTGAGTTCACGAATGGGATAACAATATACACAGTGGTGTCCAAGTACGGGATATACACCCAGTAGGTCATATACAGGGGTAAACACACGTGGAGTCACAGTACAGGGGATACAACCACAAGTGATGTCACACTTAGGGATATCACAGTGATGTCAAAGTACGGATTAATACACACAGTTTGATGTTTCACAGTCAGGGATAATTTACCTACGTGGTGCACAGTAGGGAGGAATGCACACAGTGATGTCACAGTTTACGGGGAGATAATACACACAGTGATGTCACATTACAGGGGTAATACACACAGTGGATGTCACAGCACAGTAGAGAGATACACACAGTGATGTCACAGACTGACAGGGAGAATACACACAGAGGGTCACAAGTGACAGGGATAATACATACAAGTGATGTCACAGTACAAAGAGAACAATATACACAGAGGATGTCATATACAGGGATAAACCACAGTATCAATGTACAGAGATAATATACACACAGGTGATGTCACAGTACAGGGAAATACAATCCAGTAATGTCCACATTACAGGGGATAAATTACACACAGTGATGGTCACAGTACAGGGATAATGCACACAGTGATGTCACCAGTACAGAGATAATACACACAGAGGTGTCACAGTACCGGGATAATACACACAGTGATGTCACAGTACAGAAATAATACACACAGCGATGTCACAGTACAGGGATCATACAAACAGTGATGTCACAGTACAGGGACAATATACACAGTGATGTCAGAGTACAGAGATATACACATAGTGATGTTCACGTACAGGAAAAATACACACAGCAATGTCACAGTACATGGAAAAACACCACAGAGGTGTCACAGTTACATGGATAATTAAACCACAAGAGTGTAAAAGTACAGGATAATACACACAGTGATGTCACAGTACAGGGATAATACACACAGAGGTTCACAGTACAGGATAATAACATACATGGAGTCACAGTAAAGGGATAATACACACAGTGATGTTCACAGTAAAGGGACAATTAACACAGTGATGTCACAGACAGGGGGATAATACACACAGTGATGTCACGGTAACATTGATAATGGACACGTTGTACAGGGATAATTCAAAAGTTGATGTCACAGAATGGAAAATTACACAGTGATGTCACCGTAAGGGATAATAACACACAGTGATGTCACAGTACAGGGATAATACACACGTGATGTCACAGTACAGGGTAATACCACCCAGTGATGTCACAATCAGGGATAATACACACCGTGATGTCACAGTAAGGGATAATACACCACAGTGATGTCACATTATGGAGATAATGACCAGTGATGTACCAGGACGGATTTATACACACAGTGATGTCACAGTACAGGGAAATACATAACAGTGGTGTCACCAGTAGAGGGATAATGCACACAGTTGATGTCACAGTACGGGGAAATACACACAGTGATGTCACATTACCAGGGATAAGACACCACAGTGATGTCACAGCACAGAGATAATACACACAAGTGATGTCACAGTACAGGGATAACACACACAGACGGTTGTTCACAGTACAGGGAAATACACACAGTGATGTGTCAACCAGTACAGGAAGAAAATAACAGAGTGATGTTCACAGAACAGGGTAATACACACAGTAAGGTCACTGTACAGAGATAAATACAAACAGTGAGTCACAGTACTAGGGAAAAAAACACACGTAAATGTCACAGTTTACAGAGGAATATACACACAGTGAGTCACAGTACAGGGAAATGCCACAGTTATGTCACAGTAAGAGATTACGTACACACAGAGGTGATACATACGGGATTAATACACACATGTGATGTCACAGAAGAAAATAATACACACAGCGAGTACAGTTAACAGGGGATCATACACCGACAAACTGAGTTCACAGTTTACAGGGACAATATACACAGTGATGTAGCGTACAGAGATAACACATAGTGATGTCACAGACAGGAATTAGACACACAGCAATGTCCAGTGAATGGAAAACTACACCACAGAAGGTGGTCAAGTACAGGGATAATTACACCACAGAGGGTGTCAAAGTACAGGATAATACACACAGTGATGTCACAGTACAGGATAATACACACGGATGTGTCAACAGTACAGGGATAATACATCAAGTTGATGTCACACAGGGAATCAACACAGTGAGTCACAGTACAGGATGATATACACACAGTTGATGTATCACAGTACAGGAGAAATACCAACAGTGATGTCAGTTACGGAGATAATATACACACAGTGATTGTTCACAGTACAGGGATAATACACACAGTGATGTCACAGTACCGGGCTAATACACACAGAGGGGTCACAGTATACAGGGATAATACACCAGTGATGTACAAGCACAGGGATTATACACACAGTGATGTCCAGTTACAAGATAAATACCACACAGTGGTTCACAGTACAGGAAAAGTACACACGTATGTACTACAGGGAAAATAACACAGGATGTCAGTGACAGGGATAATCACACAGTGATGTCAAAGTACAGGGTAATTTCACACAGGCATGTCACAGTACCGGGATAATACACACAGTGAAGTCCAGTACAGGGCTAATACACACAGCGATGTCACAGTACAGTGATATACCCACACAGTATGTCACAGTACAAGGATAATACACACAGTGATGCACAGTACAGTGGATTAAATACACACAGAGATGTCACAGTAACAGTAAAGGTATTAATAACACACAGTGATGTCACAGGACAGGGATAATGCACAACACAGAGATGTACCACAGTTTACAGGGATAATACACACAGAGGGTCCACGTACATGGATAATAACACACAGTGGATGTCTGACAGTACAGAGGATAATACACACAGTGATGTCACAGTACAGGGATAATTAACACAGAGGCGTGTCACAAGTAAAGGGAAGATAAAACACCAGTGATGGTCACAGGTAACAGGAATACATACACACAGTGATGTCACAGTACATGGATAATCACAACAGTGATGTCACAGTACATGGATAATACACACAGTGATGTCCACAGTAAGGGTAATACACACACAGTGATTCACAGGCAGGGTTAATACCACACCAGTGATGTCACAGTACAGAAATAATTACACACGTAAGTCACAGTACAGGGATAATACCACACGATGTCACAGCACAGGGATAATACATAAGTGTCACCAGTACAGGGATAATACACAACAGTGATGTCAACTACAGAGAATACACCACGTGATGTCACAGTAAGGGATAATACACCACGTGATGTCACAAGTACAGGGATAATACACCACAGTGATGTCAAATGAAAGCGGATATCACACGCGGATGTCACCGTAACAGGGGAAATACACACGTGGATGCCAACAGTTTACAGGGGATAATACCACAGAAGGTGTCACAGTCAGGGCTAATGCACCACAGTGATTGTCACAGTACAGGGGATAATACACACAGTGATGTCACAATACAGAAGGATACTACAACACAGTGATGTCACAGTACAGGGAGTAATACACACAGTGGTCAACAGTTACAGTGATAATACCCACGTGATGTCACAGTAAAGGTATAATACACACAGTGCAGGTCACAGTACCGGTAATTACACACGAGATGTCACAGTACAGGGATATAAAACCACACAGTGATGTTCACAGTACGGGGATTACACACAGTGATGTCCACAGTTACAGGGATCTAAGTACCACACAGTAATTGCCACAGTCACAGGGATTATTTACCACATAGTATGTCCACAGTTTACAGGGATAATACACACCCGATGTCACAGCTCAGGATAATATACACAGTTGAGTCACAGTACAGGGATTAAACACAGCGATGACAGTATTTACCCAGGGATAATACACACAGGGATGTCACCGTACAGGGAGTTATACCACACAGTGATGTCAATGTACAGGATAATACACACAGGATGTCACAGTACAGGGATAATGCACACAGTGAGTCACAGTACCATGATAATACCACACAGTGATGTCACTATAAACATGGATAATACACACAGTGATGTCACAGTACAGGGATTAATAACACAGTGATGTCACAATACAGAGATAATACACACAGTGATGTCACAGTACAGGGATAATCACAACACAGTAGTGATGTCACAGCACACAGGGGGATTAATTACACACAGTGATGTCACACAAGTTACACGATATAATACACAATAGAAGATTGGTCACAGTACAGGGATTAAGACACACAGTGATGTAGTACAGGGATAATACCACAGAGGTGGTCACACCCGTACAGGGATTCAATTGCTCACAGTGATTGTCACAGTACAGGGATAATAACACCAGTGATGTCACAATACAGAGATATACTACACAGTGATGTCACAGTTTACCAGGGTATAATAAACCACAGGGATGTCCACAGTACAGGGATAATACCCCACAGGATGTCACGAGTATAGGGTAATACACACAGTGATGTCACAGTACAAGGATAATGCACACAGTGATGTCACAGTACAGTGACAGGGGATAATACACCAGTGACTCACAGTATAGGATAATACACAAAGAGTGTGCACAGTTCAGGGGATAATACACACAGTGGTGTCACAGTTTCAGGGAAAGATACACAGTTGTTCACAGTACAGAGTAATACAAACAGTTTGCCAACCGTACAGGGATAATACACACAGTGATGTCACAATACAGGGAAACACAAGTGAGTCACAGACAAGGATAAACCACCACAGTCAGGTAATGCCACAGTTGTACAGAGATCAATAATCAGAGTTGTCACCAGTACAGAGATAATACACTCAGACAGGTTGTCACAGTACAGGGATAATACCCACAGTGATGTCACCACAGTATAAACACACAGGAGAGGTCGTACGAATAATACACAAAGTGATGTCCACAGTACAGGATAAAAACAGTGACAGTCACAGTACAGGAAGACCACAAGAGATTCAAGTACACAGGGATAATACACACATGAGAGTCACAGTACAGGGAGAATACCACAAGATGTCACAGTAACAGGGATATAACACACAGAAGATGTTCAGTACAGGGATAATACACACAGTGATGTCACAGTTACAGGGGGATAATACACACAGGAAGATGTCACAGTACAGAGATGACTACACACAGAGATGGTCACAGTACAGGAATTGAACAACAGTGATGGTCACAGTATCGGGGATACATACCACACAGTGATGTACAGGACAGGGGGATAATAACACAGTAATGGTCACAGAACGGGGATAATACACATAGTAATGTCACAGTTACAGGGGATAATACCCACATGAGTCACAAGCACAGGGTCAAATACACGTGATGTCACAGACAGGAGTTACACACAGATGTACAGTTACGGATAATACACACAGTGATGTCACAGTACAGGGGGTATAACACATGTAGTACAGAAATACACACCAGCGATGACAAGTACAGGATTAATGCACACAGGATGTCACAGTACAGGGAAATACACACAGTGATGTCACAATGACAGAGATAAACCACACAGTGATGTCACATACAGGGATAATACCACAGGATGTCACAGACAGGGATAATACACACAGTGATGTCACAGTACAGTGGATTATCACACATAGAGTGGATTCACAGTACAGGGATTAAGCACACACGTGATGTCACAGTACAGGGAAAATTCACACATGAGTTCACAATACAGAGATAATACACACAGTGATGTCACAGTACAGAGGTAATACAACACCAGTGATGTCACAGCACAGGGATAATACACACAGTGATGTCACAGTACAGGGATAATACACACAGAGGTGTCACAGTACAAGGATAATGCACACAGTGATGTCACAGTACAGGGATAATACACGCAGTGATGTCACAATACAGAGATAATACACACAGTGATTTCACAGTACAGGGATAATACACACAGTGATGTCACAGCACAGGGAATGAAATCAACACAGTGAGTCCCAGTACAGGGATATAACACAGAAAGATGTCACCAGATAGGATAATAACACAGTGGATGTCACAGTACAAGGGATAATGCACACAGTGATGTCACCATACGGGATAATACACACAGTGATCTCACAGTATACAGGATAATACACAACAAGTGATGTCACCAGTAACAGGGATAATACACACAGGATGTCCACCAGTACAGGGATAATATAACAGTGATGTCACAGTACAGGGATACTATACCACAGTGATGTCACCGTACAGGATATGACACACAGTGATTTGCACAGTACAGGGATAATACACACCGTGATGTCACAGTACAGGGATATACAACAAAGTGATGTCACAGTACAGGAGATAACCACACAGTGATGTCACAGTACGAGATATTACATCCAGGTGTCACAGTACGATGAATACACACAGTGATGTCACACACAGGAATAATAACACCAGTGATGTCACAGTACAGGGGAATTACACACAGAGATGTCACAGGATAGGATTATACACAAAGTGATGTCACAGTACAGGGATAATACACACAGAGTGTCCACAGTACAGTGATTAATACACACAGAGATAGTCACAGTAGGGATAATACCACAGTGATGTCCACAGTACGGGAGTTAATACACACAGGAGATGTCACAGTGACAGGATAATTACACAAGTGATGACAGTACAGGATAATCACACAGTGATGTCACAGTACAGTGATAAACACACCAGAGATGTTCACGTACAGTGATAATACACACAGAGATGTCACAGTACAGGGATAATACACACGTAGTGATGTCACAGTACGGGATAATACACACAGAGATGCACATACAGTGGAATTTTTCACCACCACAGAATGTCACAGTAGGGATAATACACACAGTGATGTCACAGTACAGGGATAATACACCATAAGGATGTCACAGTACAGGGATAATCACACAGTGATGTCACAGTACAGGGATAATTACACACAGAGATGTCACAGTACAGGGATAATACACACAGTGATAGTCACATGACAGGGATAATACACACAGAGATGTCACAGTACAGGATAATCACACAGAGATGTCACAGTGACAGGGATAATACACACAGTGAGTGTCACAGTACAGGGGAATAACACACGAGATGTCAACCGTACAGGGATAATACAACACAGTGATGTTCACAGTACAGGGATAATACACACAGAGATGTCACAGTTACAGGGATCAATCAAACAGGATGTCACAGTAGGGTAAATAACACAGAGATGTCACAGTACAGGATAATACCACAGTGATGTCATACAGTACAGGGAATACACACAGTGATGTCACAGTACAGGAAATACACACAGAGATGTACAGTACAGGGAAAATTTACACACCCAGTGATGTCACAGTACAGGGGGATAATACACACAGGATGTCACAGTACAGGGATATACACCCAGGATGTCACAGTACAGGATGATATAACACAGTGATGTCACAGGACAGGGATAATACACACAGTGATGTCAAGTACAGGAGAATACAACACAGATGATGTCACATGTACAGTTGATAAACACACAGAGATGTCACAGTACAGGATAATAACACACAGAGATGTCACGTAACAGATAATACACACAGTGAGTCACAGTACAGGGGATAATACACACAGAAGATGTTACATTACAGTGAACACACACACCGATGATCACAGTACAGGGAATAATCACACAGTGATTCAACAGTACGGATAATAACACACGAGATGTCACAGTACAGGGATAATACCACAGTATGTCACAGTACAGGGATAATACACACAGAGATGTCCACCGTTACCAGGGGATAATACAAACAGTGATGTCACAGTACAGGGTAATACACACAGAGATTGCACAGTGACAGTGATAATACACACAGAGATGGCCACAGTACAGGGATTAATACACACAGTGATGTTACAGTACGGGATAATACACACAGAGAGTCACAGACAGGGATAAGACACACAGTTGAAGTCACAGTAACGATAATACACCAAGAGATGTCACGCAGTACAGGGATAATACACACAGTGAGTGTCACAGTACAGGGATAATATACACAGAGATGTCACAGTACAGGGAATAATTACACACGGATTGTCACAGTACAGGGATAATACACACAGTGAGTCACAGTTACAGGGAAATACACACAGAAGTGTACAGTACAGGGATAATACACCAAGTGGAGTCACAGTACAGGGATAAACAAACAGAGATGTCCCACAGTACATTGGGATAATACACACAGTGATGTCACAGTACAGGGATAATACACACAGTGATGTCACAGTACAGGGATAATACACACAGAGATGTCACAGTACAGTGATAATACACACACTGATGTCACAGTACAGGGATAATATACACAGTGATGTCACAGTACAGGGGTAATATACATAGTGATTTCACAATAAGTAGGTACAATAATGTTCCAGAACAAAGATGATACACACCATTATTCTAAAGCAATGCATCATACTGTATAGGAGAAATAAGTAACAGAACAAGGGAACAATGGAAGTTCAGTTTCCAATACTCCATATTGATTATAGTCTACATCTGGCCTTTATGTTCAAACATTCAAAGACCCTATCGCTGCAATTCTGCAAACTCTGGTAGTTATGCAGCTTTATGTAATCCTGTATCTGTAGTCCTGACTCCCACAGACACTACATTACTCTTACCATCATATGAATGGATCACTGATACCTTAATATATACTTAAAATATAGTTTAAGGGATATTGGGGGCATTAGACATGCACAGTCTCAGTGCCATTTCAACACAAATGATAATTTTAGGAAATTCAGCCAAAGCAAGCAGAGATACAGAATCTTAACACCTACGTACCTGGTGGTGATGGCTCATTTAAAATAACCAGGGACGCCGGCGTTGGCCTTCTCTTTCTGATCTGTTCAAAACGCAAAAGTAAACAATTGCATCATTAGTCATTTAGATCAGAAACTCATCGCCCTTCCAATAGATGACAACATAGATGGTGTAAAATGCCTGCTCAGCCTATGTAGGGTACACCCTGTAATATGGGGGTACAGTAGATTCCATCGCATTCTAAAATAGTGAACGATCATCGCCTAAATGTCCGGTCATAGTGCACCTGTCTCTTTCACACAATGTCAATGCTATATATAAAATTGAGAGAATGTATATTGTAAAATGATATGTGTCCTGTTCACATGAGGAGTGAAACAATAGTTCTGTGAAACAATGAGTTCTGTCCTGTTGAGCTTTAGTGGCCCTAATAGACCTGGGTGGATATATTTGAGAATATTAAGACAAAAAACATATTGGAAAATTGTGCAATTTTTTGTTATTGAAACATTCATGTTCCATCTATCACGTTACACATTTTCCATCATGTGACCAGGACACATACAAGCTCCCAATTTGTTGTCACTGAATGGAAACATTCATTATTGCTTATGTTCAGTGGTTTGCTCATTTGATGAGCATACAGAAGACTGGTTGTCTATCCATTGTCTATCTATCATCTATCTATCTATCTATCTGTCAATCATCTACTACCTATCTATCTATCTCTATCTATATATCTATCCCATATCTATCTATCTATCTATCTATCCATCTATCTATCTATCTATCTATCTATCTATCTATCTATCTCTATCTATCAATCATCTACTATCTATAAATCTTTCCTCCGTCTTTATCTATCTATGATCTATTTGTATCTATCTATCATCTATATATCTGTATCTATATATCTATCTACATATCTATCAGGGCTCTGTCAGTAAGTCGCTTTGCACTGCTTTTTTCAGAATAGATTTTTATCAACTGGATGCAAAGATTTTCTATTGAATGACAGCAAGCAGAGATTTTAAACATAGCAAGGAATTGGAAAATGTATCAACTCTATTATACATAGTTAAAACAATATTGGCTGAAACCTATTTCTATTTATTAATAATTTTGTTATGCATTTTACTCATAACATAATCCTACAGAATGCACGTTCACCAGTAAGTAACGTACCTGTACACACATCTTATACTTAGGTGTACACGTGTGTTCCACAATCAAATGTGCCAGAGTATCACATATAAAACACCTGTAGCAAGATGATTTCTGTAATATTATATTATATTTAGTGCTTATCTTGGTTGTCGTTTACTTGATATAACATTTAACTCAAAATGCTAAAAATGAAATTTTTAAGACTGATAAAGGCAATGTAGGTGTCGTAGAGGTTGTGTTGGCCAATCTTATAATGATAGAGAACAGGATATGGAAAATCCTGCTGTATGGGATACGGGAATCTGCTTTCGGGAATGTAAGGAGACATGAAGAGTAAGAGTCTGTACTATGACTAGACATGTAACCTAGATTAGTGCTAATGGAAATTTCCATTTTTTACGGGACATGACAAATGCTTTAGGTAAACAGATGCCATTGCCCCGCGTTGTATTCACCACGGTTCAACACATTTCCCATGTTCCTCGTCTGTTCTAGCAAGTCTACGAGATTTTCTTGTCTACATGGCTTTGGTGGTGGTCCACGTTCTCAGCCAACCCCTCATGGCTGACAAACAGGATGGAAAACATATGTTTCAAAAAAATGTATCATTTCTCTACCCTTTTATTTCTGGAAACCATAATTTGAAAGGAAATTTAGACCTCCACTTTTTATGAATATTACATGTAAAAACATACAATAAAAAGTGCATAGTCATATAAGTACAGGTGGTCTCCTACTTAAGCATACCCGACTTACAGACGACACCTGTGAACTTTACTCCCAGGCTGCAATGATCAGCTGTAAGGAGTCTGTAATGAAGTTTCAGTGATAATAATCCTTGGTCCCATCATAGGCAACAAATTTGAAAATCCAATTGTCACTGGGACAAAAAAAATTTTTTGGCTGGAACTACAATTATAAAATATACAGTTCTGACTTACATAAAAATTCAACTTAAGTACAAACCCAAGGAACCTATCTTGTATGTAACCCGGCGACTGCCTGTATAAGTGTTTATTATAATGTAAAATAATAAATATACAAAATATAAACGCATATTGTTAAACGTCACAGCAAAGCAATGTAATAACTTGGACTCATTAGAAATATTTAAATATATAAAATAAAAAATGTTTTATAATTATTAGGTAAATTCTCTGTTGTTTTACCTGTTCAGAGGCCTCTGGATCCAACTGACTCTGAAATAATGGCACAGCAAACTGTATCTTTTTGGGACTGTTGGGTTCCATACTGTACTGATGGTGATTGGAAGAATGATTGAAAAAACTGACACCCCCCGGTTGAAGCCGCGCAGTCCAAGTATCTAGCCCCCGGCAAACGTTTTTAAGATGCCTCTCAATGCAGTTTGGTGATAGCTGTATTTTCTTCCTTATCAAGTGCTGCCGCATGAAAAGAGCAACTCCCTTATTCCACATCAATAGCAGTTCTTGTAACTGGCTCGGTTTTTTTTTTTCTCCAGTCCTTCAGATCCTCTCCGCACAAAGCTGAAGGAACAATAAGCTAATTGTGCACCAGTTTTGCTTCTGCACATGCCAGGGATTCACTCAGAGCCTAATTGAAAATGCATCGCTAGCCCTGAACGGCCCAGAGCCCTGGGATTTGGAAAAGTGGATGGATCCACTGTACATTACTAACAGTCTACTCAAAAATGCAATCTAAGCTCCCTCTGAGCATTGCTGATGGACCATTAATATTTCATCACGACAAATCAGAAAGTGAGGAGGCCTTAGCAGTAATATGTATCTAGCGCACCACTTTTAGCTTGTCCCGGTGTTAAGACGAGAAGCTTTATCATCTTTTGTACAAGGCAAACAAATTGATATTAATTGACAGGAACACACGAGAAAATGTAAATCATCAGTGGAGTAATTAGTTAAGGTCAATTTATCCCTGTCCCGGGAAGCCACAACCGTTTAGATGATATTTTTGGACATTATCTTTCCATTGTATGATTCTATTCTAAGCAGCTATCAATAAATTCATTCATGTTTTTGTTCGTCAAAGATCTGCGTAAGGCCTGGGACAGGCCAGGGTTTGCTGTAGAGGAATCTGTTGTGTCATTGAGTCCTTCAAATGTTTTTGGAAAGGTCACACCAATATTCTTCATCAGGGATAATGGAGATCATTGGACGTACCGAGTGCCGTGCCATGGATTGATCTATGGTGGGCGTTATATTGATATAGGATGCACCGAGTTCTTGTTTCCCAGAAACGTAGCGGAGCCAACTGTGATCCATCCGTGATCAAGGACCGATTACTGACTAATGTGAAACTGCCCTTACCCACAGTGATTTACATTAGCAGCTGAGTGAATGGAAATAATATAAAACTCATCCACATGCTGCAAAAATAACCTGCTGCAGAAATGTTGAGGAGTTTCAGGTTTTAAAGGAACCCTACAGTCATGGCTGTTATATATTGCGCAGGGCCTGAACCGGGGATCATCACTCTAGGTTTTAGGAATACAATGAAAATGAGTCATGCTCCTTCCTTCAGGTCCTGCACCAGGCAGTATTCAATTAGTTTTGACTGGAGGGTTCCTTTAAGGGACATGTACGTTGCTCCGCCTTATGTCACCAGTGTGCATCGGTTTATAGTTTATTCACTCCCCCTCAATCTTTCTGTCCCGCCAGTTCCTTTCCCACCCATTGATATTGCCGACAGCCTCAGGGACCAGGTGGACTGGGCAAGTGAGGGGGAATTAATAAATTATAAGCGGAGGTGCTCAGTGCACTTCAGCGACATAAGCCAGAGCACCTCAGACTTATTTGTATTATTTAAAAAAATCCTTTTCAGTGAAATTGCACCGTTTAGGATTATAATAAAAGAAGTTACTAGGAGAAGTGTGCATAGGACTACCATCAGTCAGTATGATAGTAGCTGTCCTATAAATCTCTAGGATGTTAATTATTGCGGTTGAATTTGCAAAATGTTTTTTTCTGCCACAGTTGGAGACACTGCTAAAATTTTACACAATGTTAAATAAAAATGGAAGTTTGTCTAAAATGAGAGATCCAATGACAACAGTAAAAGTATTCCTGGAAAGCTAACAAAGATCCCCGTGAATAAACGCTTCAATTCTGGCTCAATTTGGGAATAGACAAAATACTCTAGAGAATCACAACTTGTTAAGGATAGCTAGCATGTCATAATAGTGTATATATTTTGTGTCATGAGTCCTTCAAACGTTTATGGAAAGGTCACACCCATATTCATCAGGGATAATGTCATCAAGCAGCTGAACACCTTCCAGATCATGTGTACTTCATGGCCCAGCACGGTGGCATCGCCCTGAAAATCAACTTTGAAGCGACATGTAGTATGTGGTATAAAGTCAAGGAGGTGGAAAGTTTAACATTCTGAAGCTCTCCTCACCTCTGGATGCCCTCTTCACTGTAATCGATGGTACTGCATCCAGACACATCACTTCATTCTGAGGTCAGGAGAGTTTGACTTGAATGTTGAGCTCTCCGCCTCCATGACTTTATACAACCAATTTACAACTTATTTCAAAGTTGATTTTATGGAGGATGCCGCCACACTGGACCATGAAACAAAAATGAACTGGAAGGTGTTTATCTGCTTCACAACATACTAGTAGTGGTTTATTAGGTCCATTTCTGATGACCGGTTACCTTTAAAAAGAAAAAGGAAGCTCTACTATGACTGTATACAACAAACAGCAGCTTTTGCTCTGTTGGTCTCTATAGAACCATAAATTACAGGGTTGTCCATCTATTTAAATGGTGGCATCGGCCTTTCCCTAATAAGGAATCAAAAGCAGGAGATGGACCAGCAGTAATCCATTTCTTTCTGGTAATTTTCATCCCTTAGGAACTAATCTTTGACCTCTCAATTAGAGCAAAATGTTGATTTTCAGGCTTTAAATCTCACTTTTCTTTCATCATCACAAACCTAAAATTATTTCTGCTATATGCAATCATCATTACCTGAAGAAGGGATCTCATTAGCAGCGATTCTCATCTAGTTTTACAGGATTACTGACAAGTGAATATATGGTTTATATGCCGAAGGTTAGACTAGTAAAAAGTTTCTTCCTCGAAGCTTCTTCTCAAGTCATAGATCTCATTTCATCCAGTTTCACCATATGAGGGGGATTAATCATACAGGCAGCTTCTTAGAAGCTTTTTGTATGTCAGGTTTAGAATAGTGGCTTAGACTGCCTGATAAATGTGACATATGAGGTGTTAACATATTGCATTGGATTTGAGACTTTATGGCGAAAAGTTCCCAAAAAAAAAAGTCTCAAATTGCTGCATTACTGATTCCCACTTATGTTCTACATCAGGAGGGGACTGAAGTGAATTTACTCCATATACGTCTACCGAATCTGGATCCACTTAATAAATCTGGCTAAAGTGAAGTAGTTTGGCAAGACCATCCTGCAGCCTATACCTTGCTGACAATCAGAGCTTCCATCCCTGAAATACAGTTGAAAAATCTTCTCTGCTCCTGGTTCCTCTTCTGCTCTCGCTTCTGATATTTGTTCGACACTCCAGTGTCAGGACCCAGAGCAGTGCAGCTCCCAGAACAAGAGGGGACCACAAATGCAGTGAGTGTCATCCTGTTCTGTACTCACTGCTCCGGATGCAGGCGCATAGAACAAGCGCAGAGGAAAGTCCAAATAAGGAGCAGGAAGGTGATGAGGAGCCACAAGAGGTATTAATATTAATCTGCTCTGAAAGTCTCCAGTTTTACACACTGCTACACTAGGCGATTCTCCATTATCATGTGCTTTGGACAATCTCCATTATTATTGGCCATGTCTGAACACCTAGGGTTGAGCAGTATAACAATCCGACGCCCGGGCCAATAAAGGTTCTGCATCCCTGGTAAAGGTAAATGCGGCCTTTGGCTGTACAGCTACCACAGTTCATTATGAAGTTTTTGCCAATTTAAAGGTTATAGAGCAGGATACAAATATGCCTTCAGTCTCCCGCATCACTCCTGTCCACAGATTCTGTGTGACCATCTTTTATGCATTTCGATAGAGCTGCGATACCAGACAACCCATGGACATTCGTAATGTGGTTTTGGAAGTAAAAAAGTCATGTTTTTCTGATCCTGATCAACCTCTTTAACAAAGAAATAAAATAAGGTTTGTCAAACCTTTGATCAACCACTTCTTTCCCCCATTGAAATGAGTATGGACGGTAAATTTGGTAAAATGAATACGTTGCCTCTAAACACCTTTGCCAAAGGATTACGAATGATGACTTCCAACCAGCATCGGCTGTGTTGGGATGAAGTCTGTAGATGAGACCTTACAGATCGGGTCTATATTGGCGGTTCCACCACAATCTATCAAGAAAATGGCCAACCTCGTCATGTATTTTAACACGACTTTCGCACAACAGTTACCGATTCAAGTTACCGCCCAATTTATACAATTCTTTGCAACCCACATAAATTACAAGGCAGAATCCAGCAATTTATTTTATGCAAAATAAATACTTTATTAATATATTTAGAAATCAGCCCTTGTGTATAGAGTAACAAATGTATACGGTTTTAGTCTTTCCACATCAGTTATATTCTCAAATATTGTTCCAATAAGAGCTCAAACAAAACTAAAAATGAGGCAAAAAAAACACTTCTGCTTCAA